>JBBGZY010000050.1:0-417500 GCA_037952925.1 Lithobates clamitans
AAGGAAGGAAGGAAGGAAGGAAGGAAGGAAGGAAGGAAGGGAAGGAAGGAAGGAAAGGAAGGAAGGATTGATGGAAAGGAAGGAAGGAAGGAAAGGAAGGAAGGAAGGATTGATGGAAAGGAAGGAAGGAAGGATTGATGGGAAGGAAGGAAGGAAGGAAGGAAGGAAGGAAGGCTACAAATTCAAAGCTGTATCAAAATCAATGAAGGATTACCAGGGAGGAGAGGTGAGGGTTAAAAAAAAATAAAAATAAAAAACAAAAACACTGAATACATCAAAGTAACATAGGAATGCTCATCTATGCTGATGCAACTTCTGTGAGAACACAGAATTTTATGGGGCTGAAATCACACTGAAATCTACCAGGAACCTTTTCCAAAAATCGCACTGCGCCAAGTTGATTAGAAGGGCACCACCAAGTATAAAGTGATTTCCTATGTTATGTGGTTCATTGAACACAGGCTTGAGAACTTCCCACATGTGCGCTGCGTTTTTGATGTATTTTTCATAGGGCTGCAACTAACGATTATTTTGATAATCGATTAGTTGGCCGATTATTGTTTCAGTCAATCTGGATAATAACCTTAAAAAAAAAGGCAAATTTATTCTTCAATATCTATATGCAGCAGTAAATATAAATAACCAACTATATGATTAGGGAGCAAAATCTCCAATCCACTCTGAGAATAACAGACAGAAGAAATATACTGTATATACTATTAGAAGTTGAATCTGGTAAATATCATCAGACTACCGTGCGTTCTACGTTCTAAGTTCTGTCAGTTAGAGCAGTCGGTCAGAACATCTTCCAGGATCTTAATCTCATATCTGGCCCAGAGCTGGGGGTCAGGGGTGGAGTGAAGATGTGGGGTAATCCCAATCTCCCACAACGAGGTGAATGGAGACCACCTGTTGGGGCATGTAAATCTTGTCCTAGCGATAGTCCAAACCCTAAGCGTAGTCCTAGTGGGATAAAGTAAAAAATAGTATAGGCTCGGGGTCCCGAATAAATCAAATTCCCTAGTTCCTGGAGAGATCCCAGACTAGCTGCCTCGAGACAGACCACAGCATTTGCCCACGAGTGTAAAAACCACCAGCGGACAGTACCTAGCACGGTGGCCCAGAAGTATACTAGTCAGGCAGCGCCAGGCCTCCACAGGCGCCCCCCATATGAAGCCACCTCTTTGAAGAACAGGTTAGGCAATTGCGGAAGACAGAGAAACTTGGGGAGGAAGATCCTTTTCAAGAGGTTAATTCTTCCCATAAGATTTAGGGGTAGCGAGGACCAGGCTGTACACTTCTCCCTAATTTGGGTAAGTATCGGGAGTACGTGGAGTTCGGAGTAGCTAGCCCGTTCCCTCCTGACCTGGAGGTCCAAGTATTTAAATTTCTCTACCTACATCAACTGAGTATCTGGGGCATTGGTTCTTGCTTGAGGGTCAAGGGGGAAAAGAATGGACTTATCCCAGTTAATGCGCACCCCCGAGTAGTGACCGAATTCGTTAAACAGGTTCAGGGCGGCCTTCAGAGAACCATCTGCATCTTGCAGATAGAGCAGCGCATCATCAGCGTATAAGGAGATCTTCTCCTCCAGCGGCCCCACCTTCAGTCCCTTAACCTTGTCAGACTCTCTAATAAGAATCGCCAATGGCTCCAAAGCCAGGGCAAACAGGGAGGGAGATAGTGGACATCCCTGTCTGGTATCCCTCTGCAGTGGAAAGGACTCAGACAACCTATCGTTGGTGCGAATTCTAGCTCTGGGAGAGCTGTACAACAAAACCAGTGGAGGAAATGAGGGCAGAAGCCTAACTTGTCCAACACCACCCATAGGAATCCCCACTCTACCGAGTCAAAAGCCTTCTCGGCATCTACTCCCATTATTAGTATGAGGGATGGAGAGGTTCAGAAAGAGGCGGCGGAAGTTGATGTCTGTGCCTTTGCCTGGCATGAAGCCAGTTTGATCAACATGAATTATATCTTCCAGGACTCCGGATAACCTGTTTACCAATACCTTTGCCAAAATTTTCGTATCTACAGTAAGAAGGGATATTGGTCTGTATGAGGAGCAATAGTGCTGTAGTGCAAACTGCCAAGCCCCATATGCAGTGGGATTCGGGTTTGCCACATAGACAGCCTCTTTCTGGCTAGCTTCCCTCTCCAGCTCATCCAGGGAGTGTGCAGACGCTTTGCGTGCTGCAGCTATGCAAGATATATAGGCCCCCTGGGCCCAGGCTTTAAAGGCATGCCTAGTAATCACAGGGGGTAGCAGAGTCTACATTAGCAAGCCAATAGTAGCACATAGTAGGTGTATGGGGTAAATCCGCGCAATGAATTGAAGGTTTTAGTTATGGATATGGCTGCTGCCTCTACACATACAATACCACCTAAGTGGAAAGTATTAGAAATTGGTAAAAAAGCTGGAGTAGTATGGCGCTGCCCTTATGTTGACAAAAAATGTTCTCTTCTTTGTAGTGAATGTATTGCCTAGTGTCCTTATAGAATTACTTCTAAAACCTGTATGTGTTCAAAAATTGAATAAAACTGTGACTGGTGGCGAATATTTCTATTAGAAGTGAAAATACAACAACTGGTGCTCCAATTGTTCAACAAAGGTGCATTGTGCCCTTTAAATTAAGTAATAAAGTAGTTATGAATATGGATACAATATCATCTAGGTGGAAAGTGTTATAAAGAAAAAAAAAAAACAAAACAAAACAAAAAAACAGGAATAGTATGGCGCTGCCCTTATGGAGACAAAAAAAAAAAAAAAAAAAAAAAAAAAAAAAAAAAAAAAAACTTTCTTTATAATGACTTTATAATTCCTAAAGTGTGTGTAAAATTTTTTGTCTCCATAAGGGCAGCGCCATACTACTCCAGCTTTTTTACCAATAGTAGCACATACCCTCCTGAATATGTTCCTGTATGGCAGGGTCCTCTATCCAGAATCTGGACAGACGCCACATCCGCTCCCCCAGCGCCCCCGAGACCAACCCAATCCGTACTGGAGCATGATCTGAGACCCCCCTTGGGAGCATACTGGCCTCAGAGATCCTGCGCAGCATGGAGCAGAGGAGAGGGCCAACTTGATGCGTGAGAACATCCGGAAGGATGCTGAGAAAAAAAGTGAACTCCATCAGATGGGACGCCAGACATCCACCAGATCGAACCCACCCATCCATTGGGTCAGTCCAGGGGACCAGCGAGAGGTAGAGGAGAGTCTGTCCAAATCGGGAGAGGGAGTCATGTTGAAATCCCCCATAATCAATACTGTATGTTAGCACTTTCTGCATAACAGTGGTAAGCACAGAGACATCAGCCGGGGGGGGGGGGGAATACAAAAAGGAGGAGCTTTTGAGTAGAAAAAAAAAACAAAAAGAAAACAAACACACACCCACACACTAAAGCCTCGTACACACAATCGGATTTTCGGACAGGAATTGTGTGATGACAAACTGTTTGCCTAAAATCCGACCATTAGTACGCTCCTTCAAACAATTGTTGGCCAACTTTCTGCCAACAAATGTTGGATGGTAGGCTAGTAAATTTTCGGTAGACAACGGTCTTTTGTCAGATTTTTTTATCATCGTCTGTACACAAGTCCATCAGACAAAAGCCCAAAGTATAAACAGGCATGCTCGGAATCAATGCTCACCAAACACAACATTAGCAGAAGGTGCCCAAAGGGTGGCACGCAAGAGCTGAAATTCCACATAGTACATCACTACCTTCGTGTTTGTTGGCCGACAATTGTGTGCCGTTAGTATGCAAGACAAGATCCTGGCACACGCCCTTTGGACAAAAGTCTGACGCTTTGTCTGTGGAAAATCTGATCGCGTGTGTACAAGGCTTAAGACCCCATACACACTATTAGATTTTCTGCAGATTTTTGTCTTCAGATTTACCAAACCCATGTAGTACAAGGGCATGCCTGATTGCATACAAACTGAAACTCTTAAAGTGGTGTTCCACCCAAAAAAAATAAATGCATGAAAATTCCTAAAAAAAAATAAATAACAAAAAAAACATTTGGAAATTTTTTTTTTAACTCACCTCTAAATGCCTGTTGCTAGGGGGTCCCTCGTAGTCTGCCTCTTTCAGTGCCTGGGCTGGTGACATCACTTCCCCCTTGGCACAGGAAGGACTCAGCTCTGCTCCCTCCCGTCAATCAATCATCTGGGACCCATTACAGGTCCCAGGTGACTGAGCGGCCAATCACGGCGCGTGGCGCCGTTCTCGCATGCGCAGTGGGTGCCCGGCTGTGAAGCAACAGCCCCGGCGCCCACAGTTGCAATGCTGGTGCCGCCAAACGGAGGGGGAGACTAGCGGGGCTTCGATCCCCCCCATCGCTGGACCCTGGGACAGGTAAGTGTCCAATTAAAAGTCAGCAGCTGCAATATTTGAAGCTGCTGACTTTTAATTTTTTTTTTTTTTTTAATGGGCCCTCCTCTTTAAGCTCACCAGCTGTTTAGCCCCTACAGGGGTAACGTGCAGTCACAGTGTGTGCCACTGTGCGGCAATTCTTGGCAGGATCAGGATGTCATTTGAACATGAAGGAGAGAGGAGAATTCCATAGTGTAAAACCGTTAACACTTTTATTTAGGTCAGATGACAAGTGGTACTCACATTATAGTGGTTTCAAATAAGCAGTAAGTTATCCAAAAAGCGTCAGATACGAGGAGATGGTGCAAGGTGTCGGAATAGGCCACGCGTTTCGTCAGAGGACGTCTACGGGAGCATGACCCTTGCGTCATCTCCCCTCCCTTTTATACTGTGCGGTGTGTAATGTGCTTGCGTTCCAGCGGCCATTTTATCTGTATGTGTTTGCGTTCCACATTATCTGAGATATTGCAGACTGAAGACCGCGGCCATTTTCCCTGTGATTTTAACAGCATGAAACGGCCTGAATTTAGATAGACCGAAGCCCGCGCCGATCTATCCAAGCCGAAGCTTCATCATAAAGGGCCGCAAAGTGACACAACGCGAGCAAATGAGCCATTTTATGTTTGTGTCACCAGTGTTCGGGTCAAATTAAATATATTATTTTGTATTTCACTAATTTATGACCAAGTACTATTACTTATTTATACCACACAGTATATCCGGTTACATTTAGTTGCCCAACGGTATAGCAAAAATACACTACCAATACTACAACCTTATATATTTAAATACATTTATATTAAAAGGTATATACCGTATTTATCGGCGTATAACACGCACTTTTTTCCCCTTAAAATCAGGGGAAAGTCGCAGGTGCGTGTTATACGCCGATCCCCGCCGATCCCGATCTGTCAAAATGTCAAAATCGCGGTCCGCGATTTGAAAATGGCGCCGCCGGAGCCGAAGTACACAGAGCCGGTCCTCGGCTCTTTCCGGCGGCTCTCGTTTACTTTCGGCTCCACTCGTAGTCCCGAGCGGAGCTATCCGAACCTACTCGGATAGCTCCGCTCCGGACTACGAGTGAAACCGAAAGTAAACGAGAGCCGCCGGAAAGAGCCGAGGACCGGCTCTGTGTACTTCGGCGCCGGCGGCGCCATTTTCAAATCGCGGACCGCGATTTTGAAGCCCTGGAAGCAGGGACAGGGGATACCAGGCTGCACTGGGGCAAGGCTGCACTGGGGAAGGCTGCACTGAGGAAAGGCTGCACTGAGGAAAGGCTGCACTGAGGAAAGGCTGCACTGAGGAAAGGCTGCACTGAGGAAAGGCTGCACTGACAAGGCTGCACTGGGGAAGGCTGCACTGGGGAAGGCTGCACTGGGGAAGGCTGCACTGGGGAAGGCTGCACTGGGGAAGGCTGCACTGGGGAAGGCTGCACTGGGGAAGGCTGCACTGGGGAAGGCTGCACTGACAAGGCTGCACTGACAAGGCTGCACTGACAAGGCTGCACTGACAAGGCTGCACTGACAAGGCTGCACTGACAAGGCTGCACTGACAAGGCTGCACTGACAAGGCTGCACTGACAAGGCTGCACTGACAAGGCTGCACTGACAAGGCTGCACTGGGAAAGGCTGCACTGACAAGGCTGCACTGGGAAAGGCTGCACTGACAAGGCTGCACTGGGGAAGGCTGCACTGACAAGGCTGCACTGGGGAAGGCTGCACTGACAAGGCTGCACTGGGGAAGGCTGCACTGACAAGGCTGCACTGGGGAAGGCTGCACTGACAAGGCTGCACTGGGGAAGGCTGCACTGACAAGGCTGCACTGGGGAAGGCTGCACTGACAAGGCTGCACTGGGGAAGGCTGCACTGACAAGGCTGCACTGGGGAAGGCTGCACTGGGGAAGGCTGCACTGACAAGGCTGCAATGAAGGGCATTTAAATGTAAGTTTTTTTCCCTTCAACTTCCCTCCTAAAAGTTTTTTTTCCTTAAAATTCCCTCCTAAATTGGGGTGCGTGTTATACGCCGGTGCGTGTTATACGCCGATAAATACGGTATTTAATATTAAAAATGTTAAAAATAATATGTTAAAAATAATAAAGTAAAACTATTAGGTATAGACAACAGAAAAAGAATTTAGTTGAGATAAAAAGATATAAAAATAAATTAAAAATTGATTAAAAAGGGGGGAGTGGGATAGAGGGTATATAAACCTTTAATATGGGGGTAGATATTAAATCTGTATTCTAGAAACCAAGAGAGGCTATTATTGTATAAACGAGGGGGAATATTGTGCGAGAAAAATCTATATTAAACGAATTGTGTTGGATTTCATGGGCCTGCATTTTATAATTTGTGTATTAACGCTCCAACAATTACAAAAAAGATAAAAAAGGAGGTCGAATGTTAAAAACTTCTATAGTGTACATGGGGAAAAAAAGGGGAAGTATATTTCCAAGCTGGTGGTGCATATAGGCGCATATAGATGCATGCTGGTTTTCAATCCTAAAAGTCAATATTTTAAATATTTTACATATAAAGATGGGGGAAATGATATTTCTAAGAGCAATTAATATGCTTATTTTAGTAATTGGTAAGGAAACAATTAAGGTCAACATCTATATTCATTCCTGATGGTTGGAGTGTATCTAGCTGGAAAATCCATCTAGTTTCATTTTGTGACACTTTTACTTTTTTATTGTCACCCCGCCAGTGTCCCTCGATTTTATCAACGGCATAAAAAAAAAATCATACCCTTGGGGTCTCTGTTGTGGTGTTCTCTAAAATGTCTGGATACACTATGTTTTTTAAAACCTTTCTTTATGTTTGTGATGTGTTCCCTAATTCTTATATGTAGTTTCCTAGTAGTACGTCCCACATACTGTTTATGACACGGGCATTCTAATACATAAGTGACGTGCGTATTGTTGCACGTTGTTAGGTCCCTGAATGTGTATTATTTTCCATTTGCTGTTGACTTAAACTTAGTTGTTTTTTGTTTGTTTTTTTTGCTCACTCTGCAAGGCAGACATTTCCCACATTTATAAAAGCCTTTTAGGTTGTTGCCCATTTTAATTTGTTTCGGGGGATCAAGTGCATTATGCACTAGTTTATTTCTAAGGGTTGAGGCCTTTCTATAAATGAAGATAGGTTTCCTCGGTAGTACTGATTTTAAAACTTGATCCGATTGTAAAATGGGCCAATGTTTCTTGACAATAGATTCCATAGTTTTATATTGTCTATTGTATCCAGTCAGGAAGGCAAAGCCCAGTTGTTTATTTCTTTCTTGTTTGTGGGGATTCTGTGTGTCTTCCATTAGCCTATTTCTGTCCATATTTTTTATTTTTTTCTTTCAGTAGTGTAAGGTCCTTCATTTTGTATCCCTTGTCCACAAACCGCTTGATTAGGATATCTGTTTGCTCTTCAAAGTCTGTTATATTACTGCAATTTCTGCATATTCGCATAAATTGTCTCTTTGGGATATTCCCAATCCACTTTGGGTGATGGCAGCTACTAGTGGGAATGTAACCATTCCTGTCTGTGCCTTTAAAGTGCGTTTTTGTGCTAAGTCCGTTTTCTTTGTATATCTGGAGGTCAAGGTAATTTATGTTCTGTGCGGTATAAATAGGTAATAGTACTTGGTCATAAATTAGTGCAATACAAAATAATATATTTAATTTGACCCGAACACTGGTGACACAAACATAAAATGGCTCATTTGCCCGCGTGGTGTCACTTTGCGGCCCTTTATGATGAAGCTTCGGCTTGGATAGATCGGCGCGGGCTTCGGTCTATCTAAATTCCGGCCGTTCCACGCTGTTAAAATCACAGGGAAAATGGCCGCGGTCTTCAATATCTCAGATAATATGGCCACTGGAGCAGTGTGGAATGCAAACACATACAGATAAAATAGCTGCTGGAACGCAAGCACATTACACACCGCACAGTATAAAAGGGAGGGGAGATGACGCAAGGGTCACACTCCCGTAGACGTCCTCTGACGAAACGCGCGTAGGGCGTGGCCTATTCCGACGCCTTGCACCATCTCCTCGTATCTGACGCTTCTTGGATAACTTACTGCTTATTTGAAACCACTATAATGTGAGTGCCACTTGTCATCTGACCTAAATAAAAGTGTTAACGGTTTTACACTATGGAATTCTCCTCTCTCCTTCATGTTCAAATGACATCCCGATCCTGATCCTGCCAAGAATTGCCACACAGTGGCACACACTGTGACTGCACGTTACCCCTGTAGGGGCTAAAAAGCTGGTGCGTGTCTGCACAATCACAGCGCAAGACACAAGCACTCGGTCACCACATTATAGCAGCAGACACAAGTGGAATATGCCTGCCTTGGTTTAAAGGGAAACACCAGGAAATCTCATAGAGACTGTTGATTTTCACCTACTGTGCACTGAGCACATATCACGGCTGGCTTAACCAGCATATTATTAAAAAGTGACCACACCATCACCTATTATATTACTTATGTGTGATCACATAATATTATTTTAAGTTTTATGTTATTGTCATCACAAGTTGCATGTCACGTGTTATATATTTGATCTTGTTTATCTTATTTATATAATTTTTTTTTTTTCTACGAATCATAGCACATGTCACTTTAACACCTTTTTCGTGTTTACAGTCAATCACTAGGGAGGTTTTTGCCTTTGGTAATAGTATTTTAGGACGGTGCCACACTCACCCTTCATTTCACATTTATCTTTTCGCTTACTCCACTTCGGTGGAGATTGCGTGTGTGAGGGCAGCAGTCCAACATTTTGTCTTTTACCTAATTCCGTTGCGCGGATTCCCCATTTAACTTTTGCCTCCTCTTTAAGGTTTGACCTCATATTATATGGTTGTGGTAAATCTAAAGACAAAAATGTGCAGAAAATCTAATAGTGTGTAAGGCTCCATTCCTACCTAGGCATTCCGGATCACGGGACGCACTTGCGATCTCATTACTTTCAATGGCGCCCAATTGCGGCGCAATATAGCTGCCACTGCCGCCTGACAAATCACGCAAAGTCACGGGATGCCCGTTGCCCAAAAGAAGTTCCGGAACCTTTTTTTTTTTTTTTTTGGGCGGCACGCATCCTGTGATTTGGTTGGCCCGATTTGTCATGCAAAAAATAAAAAAATAATAATCACTGCGATTGCAAACGCGTCCTGTACTTTGGAATCATGCCAATTCCACCAATGGAGCCTTATGCTCACAAACGCGCTATTTAGTTCAGTGTTTTTAAGTGTACATTGAAAAATTAAGGAAAAATAAAAAAAGCTTGCAAAAGCAAATGCTGCTAAAGTGTTGTGCGATAGGAGTATTTGTGTGCATGGAGCCTATATGTTTGCAGGAAAGCAGAGTCCTTATGTGGTTTATAGTCACCTGGGTGGTGTGCCCGAATCCCTGCTCTTATGGCTCCACCATAGCCGACATACTGAGCACACACCGCCCTCACTGATACACACAGCCGACCCAACCACACCGCCATGGCACCGGTCCCAGGGTCACCTCTCACAGAACACCGGATATCTCCACCTATAGGGAGAGAGGGGGGCGGGGCGATCTCTCCGGAAATGACTCGCTCACTGACTCCCGCTACTCATCCCCACACAGCCCGCTATCAGTAGAGTGTACGGCACTGCATTAATCAGTAATGGTATGTCTATGGGGCCATAAGCCTGTATAGGAGGACGCGTTAGCGGTGTGGACCGTGTGGGCTTCCGTAGTTGTGTGTTGTCACTTCCCTGGGGGGACACGTGGGGGGTCTGAGTGACAGGACACAGCTGCTGGACTCTGTGGTAAGTAGTGTGTTCACCTTGTCCTCTGTACTCCAGTCACATACTACACGTACACTATACTGACAATGACATACAATGCCAGTCCTCACTCTCTGCTCCCATTACTACAGGTTATATACACTTACAATCCACAGTGGACTGCTGTTTACATGGTGTTTGGCAGGCAGCCTTATGTCACCTCCTTCAATGCCTGTTTTACCCCCTAAAAACCCACCCCCTGCATTGCACTCGTGTCTGTGGCACTGCCCCATTCGGGTGAATGGGTTGCATTTGGCAAGTAGTGCCAAACAGCACGGGGACGTTTTTGCTGCTTTGTATTGCAGCCATGGTAAGTTCAGAACTCTGTCCACTGCCTTTGCAACTTAAAGCGGAGCTCCAACCCCCACAAAAGAATGAAATGCAGCTACAAATACTGCAGCTGCTGGCTTTTAATAATAGGACACTTACCTGTCCTGGAGTCCAGCGATGTCGGCTCCGCAGCCGATGTTTCCATCAGCTCTCTGCTTCCGCCACCGCCTGTAAGGGAATCCTGGCAGTGAAGCCTTGCAGCTTTACAGCCGGTTCCCTACTGCGCATGCGAGAAGCACTGCACTTTCTCAATGGCCCAATGGGGGGGGCAAACTTCCAGATCGCTGCAGCCAGGTCTCCCGGAAGTGGGGACGGTACCTGTCAAAACCAGGTACCCCCCCTTAAATGTGCCAAATTTGATACCAGTGGGGGGAGGAAGCAAATAAGCGGAGCTTCCCCTTTTTGGTGGGTGGAGCTCCGCTTTAAACTCTTCACTACTTTCCCACTAATTAATGGTCTATCGCCGCAGCCAGGTCTCCTGGAAGTGGGGACGGTACCTGTCAAAACCAGGTACTCCCCCCCCCCCCCCGAAAGGTGCCAAATTTGGTACTGGAGGGGGGGAGGAAGCAAATAAGCGGAGCTTTCCCTTTTTGGTGGAGCTCCGCTTTAAACTCTTCACTACTTGCCTACTAATGAATGGTCTATCGCCGCAGCCAGGTTTCCTGGAAGTGGGGACGGGTACCTGTCAAAACCAGGTACCCCTCCCCCCCAAGGTGCCAAAGTTGGTACCAGAGGGGGGAGGAGGCAAATAAGCAGAGCTTCCCCTTTTTGGTGGGTGGAGCTCCACTTTAAACTTTTCACTACTTACCTACTTATCAAATGGTCTATCGCTGCAACCAGGTCTCCTGGAAGTGGGGACAGGTACCTGTCAAAACCAGGTCCCCCCCCCAGAAAGGTGCCACATCTGGTACCAGAGGGGGGGAGGAGGCAAATAAGCGGAGCTTCCCCTTTGAACCAATCGATGCCCCCCCACTGAAACCACCGCCTGTGGAAGGGAGTTCCACATCACTGCCGCTCTTACAGTAAAGAACCCTCTACGTAGTTTGAGGTTAAACCTTTTTTCTTCTAATTTTAATGAGTGGCCACGAGTCTTATTAAACTCCCTTCCACGGAAAAGTTTTATCCCTATTGTGGGGTCACCAGTATGGTATATATAAATTGAAATCATATCCCCTCTCAAGCGGAGGGGGTAGGAAGCAAATAAGCAGAGCTTCACCTTTTTGGTGGAGCTCCGCTTTAAACTCTGCAGGATGTGGAAATCTTGCAAAAAAGACCTGAACAAATTAATGGCGTGGGCAACTACATGGCAAATGAGGTTCAATGTAGAAAAATGTAAAATAATGCATTTGGGTGGCAAAAATATGAATGCAATCTATGCACTGGGGGGAGAACCTCTGGGGGAATCTAGGATGGAAAAGGACCTGGGGGTCCTAGTAGATGATAGGCTCAGCAATGGCATGCAATGCCAAGCTGCTGCTAATAAAGCAAACAGAATATTGGCATACATTAAAAAGGGGATCAACTGCAGAGATAAAACGATAATTCTCCCGGTCTACAAGACTCTGGTCTGGCCGCACCTGGAGTATGCTGTCCAGTTCTGGGCACCAGTCCTC
The DNA here is from genome assembly GCA_037952925.1 of Lithobates clamitans. Lineage (NCBI taxonomy): Eukaryota > Metazoa > Chordata > Amphibia > Anura > Ranidae > Lithobates > Lithobates clamitans. The sequence goes on from JBBGZY010000050.1 coordinate 12,150, forward strand.
AGGAAGGATGTACTGGAATGGAGCGAGTACAAAGAAGGGCAACAAAGCTAATAAAGGGTCTGGAGGATCTTAGTTATGAGGAAAGGTTGCAAGCACTGAACTTATTCTCTCTGGAGAAGAGACGCTTGAGAGGGGATATGATTTCAATATACAAATACTGTACTGGTGACCCCACAATAGGGATAAAACTTTCTCATGGAAGGGCATTTGACAAGACTTGTGGCCACTCATTAAAATGAGAAGAAAAGAGGTTTAACTTTAAACTACGTAGAGGGTTCTTTACTGTAAGAGCGGCAAGGATGTGGAATTCCCTTCCACAGGCGGTGGTCTCAGCGGGGAGCATCGATAGTTTCAAGAAACTATTAGATAATCACCTGAGGGACCGCAACATACAGGGATATACAATGTAATACTGACATATAATCACACACATATGTTGGACTTGTGTCTTTTTTTCAACCTCACCTACTATGTAATTTTTCACTACCTGCCTACTAACCAACAGTCTATCGCTGCAGCCAGGTCTCCCAGAAGTGGTACCTGTCAAAACCAGGTATTCACCCCCCCCCCCCTGAAAGGTGACAAATTTGATACTGGAGGGGAGGGGGGGAAGCAAATAGCTTCCCCTTTTTGGTGGAGCTCAACTTTAGATATAGATATATATAGATATATAGATAGATAGAAGCAGAAGCAGATGGGCTACAGCAGCAGAAGACCGCTTTGGGTGCCATTCCTGTCAGCTAAGAACTAGGGCTGGGGAAAAAATCAATTTAAATCTTGAATCGAGTTGAGAGGTCAAATCGATTCAAAATTTAAGCAAATCGATTTTTTTAGATTTTATTTTTTCACTGCGCCGGTCCTGAGGCGCTGCGGGCATGAGTTTTTACGCGAGGCCGCGGCTTCGGCCGGACGCCGCGGACTAGGCTGAAGCCGCGGCCTCACCTAAAGGCTCTTGCCCGCAGCTCCTCAGGACCGGCGCGGTGTCCAAAAAAAATAAAAAATTCGAATCGTGGATCGAGTTTTTTTTTTTTAAAGAAAATCTCCCAGCCCTACTAAGAACAGGAAATGGAGGCTACAATTTGCACAGGTTTACCAAAATTGGACAATAGAAGATCAGAAAAAACTTTTTCCTGGTCTGAGTGTCGATAACAGCTGCAACATTTAGATTCTGGGGTCAGAATTTGGCATAAACAACATGGAAAGCATGGATCCATTCTGCCTTGTATAAACAATTCAGGCTGGTGGTGGTGATGTAATGGTGTGGGGGATATTTTCTAGGCACACTTTGGGCCCCTTAGTACCAATTGAGTTTAGCAGAAATCTTCTTTCTTTGATGCCCTCCCCCCACCCCTGCCACTATAATCTTCTGGCACGGCAGGGATTTATAGAGCTAAGGGAACTGTGACAGGCAAGAGTTCCCTGACTATGCCTGCCCTTTCTGCCAAGCTCCTCCATTCATAGAAGCCAGTACTACAGTTTTTATGAATAAAGCTTTAAATAGTGAAGATGAAATTTACCAACTATGCACGGCGTCATGTTTTCTCTTTCTCTTGTGGTATTGTGCATTGGATGAATTGCACATTGCCATGTGAAGTGATCCAAAACAGTACCAAAGTTTTTAAGGCAAGACATGAAAACTTTAAACGGTTCCATGCACACTACATCAGGGGTCAGCAATCTGTAGATTGTGATCTGGGCTTGCTGACCCGCCATTAGAGCTGCACAATTAATCATTAAAAAATCGTGATCTCGATTCAACCCCCCTGACGATCTCTATTGCAGTTTGCCGATTCTTTCAAATAAATAAGTGGAGAAACTTATCTGCTCACTCAGCTGTCAAAAGAAAACATCCGGGCAGTCTGCCAAGTTTTTATAAAATGAAACATTGTAACTAACTTCCTTTTGAGATCAAAGGGAAACTTCTGTGTGTAAAGAAAAAAAATCCAAGCAGTCTGCCAAGTTTTTAAACGTGTAAATGCAGGAAGTTTAACCACTTAAAGTCTAAATCTCTTTCTGACACTTGTTTCTTAAGGTAAAATCAATATTTTTTGCTAGAAAATTGCTTTGAACCCCCATACATTATATATATTTTACCAGAGACCCTAGGGAATAAAATGTTAATTGCTGCTATATTTTATGTCACACTGTATTTGCCCAGCGGTCTTTCAAACGCAATTTTTTGGGAAAAAGTACACTTCAATGAATAAGAAAAAAGAAACTGTAAAGTTAGCCCAATTTTTTTGTTTTAATGTGAAAGATGATGTTACGCTGCGAGAATCGTGAGAGAATAGTGATCTATCTTCTAAGCAAAAAAAATTGTGCTTCTCATTTTAGCCAGAATCGTGCACCTCTACCCGCCATCCAAGAGCATCAAACAGAGTGCACTGCAGAGGGACTACTTGTAAAGTTAGAGCTGTGGTAGGGAGCAAGGGCCGCAAAAGCCAATGCCTCCTCTGTAGTGCCAGCTTCTTTCCCATGCGGAGTGGCCCCGTTTTCTTGAATAGGTCGTGATAGGCAGGCGGTAGCATGCAGCAAAAGCAGCAGGGGGCTTACTTCCTGCTGCGGCATGCCTCACAGCTAAACGGGGTAGGGTTTGGGGCAGTAAAACCGAAACTCAATCGCAAGGTTTTACATGTGAATAAACCCTAAGAGTGCCCCTGCCAAATGCAACTAAAGGGCTCATTTACAAGTGCAGCAAGCACTGCCGCGCCATTAAAAAGCAATCTGAGTGTGTTTGACAGGTAGTGAGGAGAAGATATGTTGCCTTCTCACCACCTGATTTAACCACTTGCTTACTGGACACTTAAACCCCTTCCTGCCCAGACCAATTTTCAGCTTTTAGCGCTGTCACTCTTTGACAATTGCGTGGTCATGCATCACTACCCATATGACATTTTTATCATTTTTGCCCACAAATAGAGCTTTCTTTTGGTGGTATTTGATCACCTTTTGCGTTTTTTTTATTTTTTGTTAAAAAAATGAAAAAAGACTAAAAATAAAATTATGCAAACGGGTAATTTTTCTCCTTCATTGATGTACGCTGATGAGGCTGCACTGGTGGGCATTAATAGGTGGCACTGATGGACACCGATGGGCGGCACTGATAGCTGGCACTGACGGGTGGCAGTGATCGGCACTGATAGGCAGCACTGCTAGGGGGCACTGATTGGCACCGCTGGTGGGCACTGGCAGGTGGCACTGATATGCACTGGTGGGCACAGTTGTGGTGGCTGCACCTCTTCCTCTTTAGGAACGATGTCCCTTTCACAAAAGCCAGTGATCAGCTTTTTTTTTCTCCTCATGCTGTCAGCGTGAGGAGAAAAAAAAAACGATTACCGGTCTTCTGTTTACATCACATGATCAGCTGAGATCGGCTCCTTACTACGATCTGTAATCACCCGAGTCTCATTGACTCAGTGATTACAGTGCAGTGAATCCATAATTGCTTTGCAATGCACGCGATGGAGACGCAATTACAGGTTTAACACTGGTTTGAGGAGGAGACACTGTGCCCGGTGATCTTTGACTTCCCCATGTTGTTCAGGTAGATCTTCACCTCTTTAAGGTTGCCTACCCCTTCACTACATGATCTTTTATCAGCCGACTCCTTACCTCTGCCACACTTCAGTCTTAACTTTTTGTGATGTTTTTTGTTTTAGTGTTGGCTGACCTGTGATCTTCCTGTTTTATAGCAGCTGCTTGTTGTACGCACAATTTATGTAATTCCCAGTCACAGGCTGACAGCCCACCATGCACCGCTTGGGTATATAGTGTGTGTCCTGCAAGGCTCAACTGAAAACAGGAGTGTTTAAAAGCTGGTTAATTTGAAAACTTTATTTAGATTGAATGCATGAATGAATGAATGAGTAAAATCCATTTGTAGGGTAGTGCCTGTGTGGGTTTCCTCTGGGTACTCCAGTTTCCCCCCACGGTCCAAAGACATGCTGGTAGATTAATTGTCTGCTGTCTAAATTGGCCCTAGTGTGTGTATATGTATGAATATGAGTTAGGGACCTTAGATTGTAAGCTCCTTGAGGGCAGGGACTGATGTCACTGTACAATATATATGTAAAGTGCTGTGTAAATTGGCAGAGCTATACAAGTACCTGTACTAAATGAATAAACAATAGGTGTCAGTTGAATCCACATACCTATTTCAATTTTGTGATACACGTTCAAAGTCGTTTTTTAATTTTTAAATAAGGCAAAATCTTATTAATTATTCAGCTATAAGTTTAAAGTGGTATTAAAGGTTAGGCTTTAAAAAAAAAAAAAACTGTATTACTTACCTGCTCTGTGCCGGTTTTGCACAGAGCAGCCCCGATCCACTTAATCTCGAGTCCCCCACCGGCGCTCGGGGGTCCTCCCCTTTGATTAGTGCCCCCAATATCAAGCTGCTTGCTATGGAGGCACTGGTGTGTACTTGCTTCCGAGCCCTGCTGTACACATCTATAAGACACACAGAGCTGCAGCTCAGCCTCACCCCCGCTCTCTCCTTATTGGCTTACTGGTTGTGATTGACAGCAGTGAGAGCCAAAGGCTCAGCCAACGAGGATAGGTAGTTCGGGGACAAACGAGGCTCCCATGCACATCCCTGGATTGAGAAGGGGCTCAGGTAAGTATTGGGGGGGCTGTGGGGGGAGCAGCACACAGAAGGTTTTTTTTTTACCTTCATGCATAGAACTCATAAAGGTAAGTAACCTTTAGCCTTTAAAACCACTTTAACGCTAATGAAAAGGTAGGGGCAAAGCAATTTCTGATCCAGAAGTTGCAGTATACAATGGTAGTGTAGATGGGGGTGATGTAGCCTCAGAAAGTACTGTACGGGCCTTTGGCCCCAGCAGTATGCAGTAGCGGCTCCCATTGAAGATTCACCTAACTCTCTGGAGATGCTCTCTAGTCTGCAGGTATAAGAGGGAATTGTTTTTGTTACTAGTAATACTCCATATTCCCATCGCACACATTCCTGGATAAAGCTCCAGAAGATTTGGGTGCTGCAGCAACCACCAGCTGGAAACTGGATCAGAAAGCCAAAAAGAGAATATTTGCCAGCACACCACGGATCAACAAGTAGCGTCCAAACATTTTTTTTATTGAGGCATGATCACATCACAGAGCAGGTAGTGCAACCTGTTGAGGGGGTCCTGCGTGACTCCAAAACGTTGCACTGCCTGTTCTGTGATGTGAACACGCTTCAATAAAATATCATTTGGACGCTACTTGTCGATCCGTGGTGTGCTGGCAAATATTCTCATTTTGTTTTTGTCACTGGCACATCAGCAGCAAAACCAGACTGAAAATTCAGTTTGTCTTTATATGAAGAACCATTGATTTTTATTGGGGTTTTTACAAGTCTGAGTTTCCCCTGTGAAAATAAAGTGTACTTTGCTATATGATAAAATGTTCTTCTCTTTTTCCAGGCTGCAAATGAGGGTAAAGGAGCCATCATCCTGGTCAGGTCCTGAGAAGGTGAGAAGGAGTAGAAGAACAAATCGCCCACCAGATGAAGATTCCTCAGATGACATTGTTGGTATGGTTATGATTATTCATATACAGTAAAACCTTGGTTTGAGAGTAACTTGGTTTAAGAGCGTTTTGCAAGACAAGCAACATTTTTAAATAAATTTTGATTTGATATACAAGTGATGTCTTGATATACAAGTAGCATCATGTCACAACTGGGTATAAAAGAGAAGAGAGGCGCCTCTAAGTGTAGCAATATGGTTACATTTAATGAAGGTACAACATTTAGAAACATAGTGCTACACTTAGAGGCACCTCTCTTCTCTTCTATACTCTGTAGCTCCTGCTGGATTTTGCTTCTAATCCCCTTGTGGAGGCTTCCATTTGTGGATGGAAGCCTTTTATGGTTACACAACCTGGTCACATTGCTATAATCTTTTTATATGGACTATAAACTGAAGGACCTATGAATAAATGGTTGTGGAACGAATCATTTGAGTTTCCATGATTTTTTTATGGGGAAATTCGCTTTGATATACAAGTTCAATTATGCGATATACATAAGTTATATTATATACGATTACAAGCATGTTTCTGGAATGAATTTTGCTTGCAATCCAAGGTTTTACTGTATTACCATATATACTCGAGTATAAGTCAAAATTTTCAGCCCTTTTTTTTTGGGCTGAAAGTGCCCCCCCGCGACTTATACTTGAGTCACCGCCGTCTGTCTGCATGATCAGCGTGTCATGCAGGCAGACGGCGGCCAGCGTGTGATAATACCATTCGGAGGCTATTCCAGGTTTCAAAAGCCGCGCCTCCTGCTCGTCTGTGATAGGCTGAACACTCCATTTGCCAGCTGTCAGTGTACAGCCTATCACGGATATTCTCTCATCCTTGTCTGTGGTATGAGGATGAGAGAATGTTCGTGATAGGCTCAGCGCTGACTGCTGAGTGTTCTGCCTATCACAGACGAGGAGGAGGCGCAGCTTTTGAAAAGTGAAATGGCCGCCGAAGTGTATTATCACATGCTCATCGGAGGATGGAGATCGCCACAGGGAGGATGGAGATCGCCACAGGGACACATGCACATGTACAGGATACATGTAGGCTGCACAGGACACAGGAAGGCATGCAACTGCAGATGGGCATTGTTGACCCTCTTTTTCCACTTACAGTAGCTGCTGCATTTCTCACCCTCATCTTATACTCGGGTCAATAAGTTTTTCCCAGTTTTTTGTGGTAAATTAGGGGCCTCGACTTATACTCGAGTATATACGGTACTTTTTGCACCATCTATTTCTAGTTCATATTAAAGGGTTACTAAACCTTTGTTTTTGTTTTGTTTTTTTAAATAACAAACATATCATACCTACCTCCACTGTGCAGTTCGTTTTGCACAGAGTGGTCCCGATCCTCGTTTCTGGGGTCCCCCAACGGCGCTCGCGGCTCCTCCCCGCATCGGGAAACCTCCCGAGTCCAGCATTTGCATCCATAGACCAAAGACACAGAATGTCGGACTCGCCCCCGCCCCCCAGCACTCCCGTTAGATTTGATTGACAGAAGCTGGAGCCAATGGCTGCGCTGCTATCAATCTATCCAATCAAGAGCCGAGACAACAGGCAGAGAGGTAGAGCGCGTCTCTGCCGTGGGAACAAACAGGATTAGGTGAGTAAAACTGGGGGGCTGGTCAGTGTCAGAAATGTTTTGACCTTAATGCATAGAATGCATTAAGGTAAAAAAACACGAGGGTTTACAACCCCTTTAATGTTATACAGTGTAGAGCTGAGAACTCTTAGGACTCATGCACATGAGCATCTTGCTGTCTGTACGCTTTACACATGTAACATTTGTGTTATTGTTTGCACCCATTGACCCTTTTGGCCACTGCAGCTGCTGAAGGCTGATATGCAGATATCCCCAATGTTTAGTAAGCGGCGCTGCTGCTGATTGCATACCATTGATGTTTATGTTCTCCATTGAATGAGGTGTAGCATGCGCAAAATGACTTCCGCCAATTCTAAATGACTGAATGCTAAGCAAAGTATGTGCATGCACCACAGCTGCATGAACAACTCATTCAGTGAAAGGTTTAAACAGTAATGGCATATAAATCAGTGGTGTTGGCGCTGCTGGCTACACAATGTTAATATTTACTTAGCAGTGGCAAAGGCCAATAGGGTCCTGCTGTATGGATGTTAAAGTTAGCACAAAGCCTTACATTTATACAGTATAAAATACAGACCATACCAGGACTGTAAATGCAGATCTTTCCAATTTTGGTTTACATAGTTAAACACTACATACGGAGCTGTACTGCAGAACAGTATACATGGGCCCATAGCATACAATACTGCTGTGGGCATATCCATATAAATTACTGATCTGTACACAGCATGACCTTTAGTTTGTTCTCTGATGAATGATGAGTGCTACTTGGTGCTTACTTAGACGTGTACAGGCCTATTTTTTTTCCGTAATGTGTTACAATGAGCAAAGACTGTTATGTCTGTGCACTTTGATGTAACAGTTTCTGAGGGCACTAGGTTCTGCCATTGTAGGTTTGCAAACATGGCATAGATCCTTTGTTGGTCTCGAAATCTAATGGTGGCCATACACTTGGCAGTTTTATTGCAATTGCAAATCCTTTCAATCAGGTTTCACTTGTAAATGCAACCTTCCTGTTTTCTTCATTGGGTGTTGAATGTAGAGGGACAGATAAGTGCATGCATACAGGTGTATCTCCAAAAATTAGAATATGGTCAAAAAGGTAATTTATTTCAGTAATTCAATTCAAAACGTGAAACTCATATTTTATATAGATGCGTTGCACACACAGTAATATATATCAAGCATTTCTTTTTTTAAATTTTTGATTATGGCTTGCAGCTAGTGAAAAACCCAAAATTCAGTATCTCAGAAAATTAGAATATTACATTAGACCAATTAAAAAAAAAAAAAAAAAGTTTTTTTAATACAGGAATGTCGGCTTACTGAAAAAGTATGTCCATGCACAGTATAGTATGCACTCAATTCTTGGTCGGAGCCCCTACCAAGTTTTAAGTGCATAGTATTCTGTTCATGGACATGCTTTTTAACCGATTGCCAACCGCCGCACAAACATTTACGTCGGCAGAATGACACGGACAGGCAAATGGGCATACAGGTACGTCCCTTTAAATTTACCGCTGTGTGGTCATGTACGCGCACGACCCTGCCGTGAGCTCCGGGAGTGTGATAGCGGGTCCCGCTGACTCCCGCCATCGTCTCACGGAGAGGAAGAACTTGGTTGTTTACATCAGCATTTCCCCGTTCTGCCTAGTGACACTGACACTAATCGCAGCTCCCTGTAATCGGGAGCGGTGATCAGTGTCGTGTCACACGTAGCCTATCCCAGTTAGAATCCCTCCCTAGGCCACACTTAACCCCTGCAGCGCCCCCTCCTGGTTAACTCCTTCACTGCCAGTCACATTTACATGGTAATCAATGCATTTTCAATCACACTGATCGCTATATAAATGTGAATGGTCCCAAAATAGCACCAAAAGTGTCCGATCTTTTTTTCCCAAAAATATGTAGAAGAATACGTATCGGCCTAAACTGAGGGAAAAAAAATGTTTTTTTTATACATTTTTGGGGGGTATTTATTAAAGCAAAAAGTAAAAAATATTGCTTTTTTTTTAAAATTGTCGCTCTTTTTTTTGGTTATAGCGCAAAAAATAAAAACCGCAGAGGTGATCAAATACCACCAAAAGAAAGCTCTATTTGTGGGGAAAAAAGGACGTCAATTTTGTTTGTGAGCCACGTTGCACAACCGCGCAATTGTCAGCTAAAGCGACGCAGTGCCGAATCACAAAAAAGTGCTCTGGTCTTTGGCCAGCCAAATGGTCCGGGGCTTAAGTGGTTAATAAGCCAACATTTCTATATTTAAAATACATTTTTTATTCATCTTATGTAATATTCTTATTTTCGGAGGTACTGAATTTTGGGTTTTTACTAGCTGTAATCCTCAAAATAAAAAAATGCTTGAAATGTATCACTCTGTGTGTATCTATATAAAATTTGAGTTTCACTTTTTGAATTGAATTACTGAAATTAACTTTTTGATGATCTAATTTTTTGAGATGTACATGTACAATATATATATACAAAAACCTGAAGTGCCTCCCTGCTACTATCTATACATAAGTTAATTTCTCAGGTTGCCACTTTTAGAACATTTACAAAAAAAAAAAGCGTTTTACCAATATTTGATGACGTTGCACAGTGCATCCATGCCCACTCTGCTTAGATCGGTGTTTCTCAACTAGGGTGTCGTGTTAGCTCTGTTAGGCAGAGAGCTGTGCCTGCACCTCCCCCTGTTCTCTGCTCCTCACTGTACTCTTGCTGGCAAAACAGGAAACTGAGGTGGCCGCCCGACCGCATCCTACCAACTGATGCCATTGGTTGCTAAGGACTTGCCGGCAAGAGTACAGAGAGGACCTGGAGGTTGGGTGGGGGGGGGTTGGATGAGGTGCCGGGACAGCTCTCTATTTCTTCTGTACACAGGAGCTAACAGGATTTGGGGCTGGGAGGGGGGGTTGTCCTAGGATAGGGTATTCGGGATGGTTTGTGGCAGGAGGGGGGATTTGTGCTAGAGGAGGGATTTGGGGAGGAAAGGATTTTTACAACCTATAGACCAATTAATTCACAGAGAACAGTTTAGGGCTTGTTCACAGCAGGTGCAGTGCATTAACAGATGTGAAATACGTGCTTTTCCATACCGCACAAAAATGCGCTGCCTTTTGCAAATGCGTGTGAGATCCATTAATTCCTAATGACACCCACAAACATCTAGCAAATGAGCATACCTTAGAGCTGCACGATTAATCGTTAAGAATTAAAATCGCGATTCTTTTCCCTTCCCGATCTTCAAAACAGCATCACTAACAAGTGCAGAGAGTTCTCACAGATGAAAAAAAAAAATAAAACCAGGCAGCCTGCCAAGTTTTATCACAACATTGCAAGTAAGTATAAACAAAGTAACATTTCTTCTTAGATCTAAGGCCCCTTTCACTCTGTGGTGGGGGCGGCGTCGGCGGTAAATCGCCGCTATTGTAAGCGGCGCTTTGCCATCGGTATTCGGTTTTACCCCCCGCTAGCGGCCGAGAAAGGGTTAAAAACCACCGCAAAACTGATTTCAATGGGCAGGAGCGCTCCTTCATCACTCCGAAGATGCTGCTAGCAGGACTTTTTTCCCCGTCCTGCTAGCGCACCGCTCCAGTGTGAAAGCCCTCGGGGCTTTCACACCTGAGACACAGCAGCGGCTGTTTCGGGTCGGTTCGCAGGTGCTATTATTAGCGCAATAGCGCCTGCAAACTGCCCCAGTGTATAAGGACCCAAAGGGATGAACTTCTGCCTGTAGATGAGGGAAGTTTACTACTTAAAGTGGATGTAAACCCGAATTTTTTTTGTTTTGTTTTGTTTTGTTTTGTTTTTTTGTTTTTTTAGGTCATACTGTAGAGTATAGGATTTCCTATCATTTGAGCCCAGTCTTGCCACACAGAGTTAATCCATCTCTGAGCAATCCCCTTTTATTGTTCAGTGAGACAATTCTTGACAAACTGACAAAAACTTTGTGAAATCCTCCCCCTTGCTGTGAGTGACAGGTGATTTACATATCTTATGCACTAGCCTAAGAGACATGCAGTATTTTTTAATTCACACCACCACTCCTTTCTTCAGCCACTCTGCAAGGATTGGATGTTCCACACCTCAGCATGATTTGGCATGCTGAAGTCATGTGGTTACTTTCCTGTCTTTTCACTGGGTGTTAGAGATCATAGCAGAAGTTCAGTGTAAGAATTATACACAGGAGAACATGCATATTGACAAGGGGAGTGTAGAGGTGGGCGGGGAGTCTACTGACTTCACGACTTTACATCCACTTTAAAGGCTAAACCTTTTCCTGGCATTTGCTGCTTACAAGTTAAAATCAATATTTATTGCTAGAAAAATTACTCAGAACCCCCAAACATTATATATATTGCCACATCCGAAAAGCTTATTTTAAGAAAAAAGGGTTCCCCTGAGTGGATTTTTCCGGCACTTGCACAAAAAAATTATATAAAATGGGAGAGTATACATACATGTATAGAGTAAAACAATGTTTATATTTATTCAAAACGTTCTTATATTAAAAGCAATGCAAACATTTGCAAACAACGAAAACATATATAGTAGACATAGTTCAAAGAGGTTTTAGTGTCTATTTTGGTTAGCAGATAACAGATAACATTTATATGGTGGAGTTCTTGAAAAGAATAGTGTAAGCTTTGTAAGAACTATACCATTTTATTTGACAGGTCTTACTTGCCATCATGTTGGCCAAGCAGTGGATGTAAATCGGGTCAAAAAAGCAGTATCACAAAATGTGTGGTCGTCATGCACAGACTGTGTTAAAGAAAGGAGGATGAAGGATGGAGAGCCTGTAGCCCCTGCTGAAGTTTGGCTGTGCCTTAAATGTGGCCACCAGGTAAGAATGTCAGCATTATCTACAACAGGGACTGTAGATGTGATTCTTTATTCACAGTATTTACATATTAAAGTGGTTGTAAATCTCAGACCTGAAAAATGCACAAAGCATATCTTTCTATAGTGTGTACTTATCTCAATAGCACTAAGGGGTAGTTTACACTTGCTTCAAAACATGGCTTTGGACACACATTGGTAAATCTCTCTGAATGCCTAGCTTACAGCCCTGTTTACATCTTTCTTTTGCTTGGTGCTTCAAAGAGGCTTTGGTGGGGCTTCAAGCGAGCTTTGCCATAGACTTTTATGGAGGCTTTGAAGACGCTTTGAAGCACCACTAAAGCTACATGGGGTATAATTTTTCAAGCAAACATGAAGCAAAGAAAAAGCAAGGTGTAAACAGGACTGTAAGCTAACCATTATATTTAGTGACAGGGGCTTTGACTAGCATTTCAGAGAGCTTTAACAAAGCCTGTCCGAAGCCTTGTTTTGAAGCAAGTGTAAACGAGCCATTAATGTGTGTTCATAAACCCTGGGTTTTAAGCTTGTAGTATGAGGTTATTGGTGGTCACTGGCGAAGCTTTTGAGGAGACACCCTCTTGGCACCTTCCCTATAACCCTACCCCACTCTGTGAATTCTCAGTTTTGTGCTAGTGTCTTAAGGTGGCTTCCTCTCCTTTATGGTGAAATCATGCTTGGCTTAATTGTTTTTTTTTTTTTTTTTCCTGTTTTATTTTATCTTTGGATTCCTCAATCAACTTCTGTCTTCTAATGCCACAAATGGAAGCAGTGCATCTAGATCAGTGCAATCTCCATAAATCTTGCTTATGTGCAAAAGCTCACTGCTGGTGTACTCCAAAGCCATAGCATTGTGCAGCTTGATTCAAAGCCCCAAGGGGTTATTTGTCCTATACAGGACATAAAATTCCTAAACAGATTTCTTCAATTTCCAAAATTTTGCTTAAAATCTACAAGGAAGCAAAAAGGGTTTTGGGACTTTAAATGAGGTGCATGATAACATTCCCCCTTCATCCCTTAATCAAAACTAAGAAATACTTATTTGACCATTTTTAGTTTTTTTTTTTAAATTATTCTTTGAAGTGTATTTTTTCCTAAACTTGTGTTTGAAAGACCGCTGCGCAAATACAGTGTGACATAAAATATTGCAACAATCGCCATTTTATTTCCTAGGGTCTCTGCTAAAACAATATATAATACATAAAATTGATCACTGCGCTAATGTCTATTCAGCAGCTAGCATAAAATATAGGTAACAATATTAAAAAATGTATAAACATTGCAGCGTTAGAAATACAAACATGAACTATGTAAATAAAAGTCCACTGTCATTGAGCGTAAAGAGTCCATGTTCCAATAATTGGCATCACCCACAGTGTAAATATGACAAGCTGAGGTGAATTATGAAATCCTCCACTGCCACACCAGCACACCGGGCTTTTTACCACAGAAAATGAACCACTAGGTTATAGGTGGTCAGATAAGCATGAGATATCCACTATAGCATGACTCCACTCTGGTACCAGACAGCTAAATCTCATAGGGTCACAACATGGAGTGAATCCACAGGTTCATATGTAGGATAAAAAGAGAAGCAGCTCCTTATAGTGTAGTATGTTAAATCAAGATGATTTTATTAAGTAAAAAGCGCACAGGGTACTCACATTTAGAGAATTAAAACTAGCATGTCAGGAACATAAATCCTTGGTTAACATTTATTTCCAACCAACAAGATGGTCGTGGTCAGCATGTATAGTGTCTTGACATTAGATCTCTGGGCTCCACCCTACGCGGCGTTTCGTCCAATTAGGAACGTCGTCAGGGACGTGGTTAGGAGATCGTCACTTCTTCTTTATATAGGCAGGAGGGCAAAATAGAAACGCCTCCTCCCCCCCGACATGAAAACATGGCACAGTAGTGCCCCCCCCCCGACATGAGAGCCTGGCACAGTAGTGCCCCCTCCCCGACATGAGAGCCTAGCACAGTAGTGCCCCCTCCTCGACATGAGAGCCTAGCACAGTAGTGCCCCCTCCTCGACATGAGAGCCTGGCACAGTAGTGCCCCCCCCTGACATGAGAGCCTGGCACAGTAGTGCCCCCCCCTGACATGAGAGCCTGGCACAGTAGTGCCCCCCCCTGACATGAGAGCCTGGCACAGTAGTGCCCCCCCCTGACATGAGAGCATGGCACAGTAGTGCCCCCCCCCTGACATGAGAGCATGGCACAGTAGTGCCCCCCCTGACATGAGAGCATGGCACAGTAGTGCCCCCCCCCTGACATGAGAGCATGACACAGTAGTGCCCCCCCTGACATGAGAGCATGGCACAGTATTGCCCCCCTGACATGAGAGCACGGCACAGTAGTGCCCCCCCCCTGACATGAGAGCACGGCACAGTAGTGCCCCCCCTGACATGAGAGCATGGCACAGTAGTGCCCCCCCCCTGACATGAGAGCATAGCACAGTAGTGCCCCCCCCTGACATGAGAGCATGGCACAGTAGTGCCCCCTCCCCGACATGAGAGCATGGCACAGTAGTGCCCCCCACTTCTTCTTTATATAGGCAGGAGGGCAAAATAGAAACGCCTCCTCCCCCCGACATGAAAACATGGCACAGTAGTGCCCCCCCCCCGACATGAGAGCCTGGCACAGTAGTGCCCCCCCCTGACATGAGAGCCTGGCACAGTAGTGCCCCCCCCCTGACATGAGAGCCTGGCATAGTAGTGCCCCCCCCTGACATGAGAGCCTGGCACAGTAGTGCCCCCCCCTGACATGAGAGCCTGGCACAGTAGTGCCCCCCCTGACATGAGAGCCTGGCACAGTAGTGCCCCCCCCTGACATGAGAGCCTGGCACAGTAGTGCCCCCCCCTGACATGAGAGCATGGCACAGTAGTGCCCCCCCCCTGACATGAGAGCATGGCACAGTAGTGCCCCCCCCCCGACATGAGAGCCTGGCACAGTAGTGCCCCCCCTGACATGAGAGCATGGCACAGTAGTGCCCCCCCCGACATGAGAGCATGGCACAGTAGTGCCCCCCCCCTGACATGAGAGCATAGCACAGTAGTGCCCCCCCCTGACATGAGTAGTGCCCTCCCCAACATGAGAGCATGGCACAGTAGTGCCCCCTCCCCGACATGAGAGCATGGCACAGTAGTGCCCCCCACTTCTTCTTTATATAGGCAGGAGGGCAAAATAGAAACGCCTCCTCCCCCCGACATGAAAACATGGCACAGTAGTGCCCCCCCCCGACATGAGAGCCTGGCACAGTAGTGCCCCCTCCCCGACATGAGAGCATGGAACAGTAGTGCCTCCCCTGACATGAGAGCATGGCACAGTAGTGCCCCCCCCGACATGAGAGCATGGCACAGTAGTGCCCCCCCGACATGAGAGCATGGCACAGTAGTGCCCCCCCGACATGAGAGCATGGCACAGTAGTGCCCCCCCTGACATGAGAGCATGGCACAGTAGTGCCCCCCCCTGACATGAGTAGTGCCCCCCCCGACATGAGAGCATGGCACAGTAGTGCCCCCCCTGACATGAGAGCATGGCACAGTAGTGCCCCCCCTGACATGAGAGCATGGCACAGTAGTGCCCCCCCCTGACATGAGTAGTGCCCCCCCCTGACATGAGAGCATGGCACAGTAGTGCCCCCCCCTGACATGAGTAGTGCCCCCCTGACATGAGAGCATGGCACAGTAGTGCCCCCCCCTGACATGAGAGCATGGCACAGTAGTGCCCCCCCTGACATGAGAGCATGGCACAGTAGTGCCCCCCCCTGACATGAGAGCATGGCACAGTAGTGCCCCCCTGACATGAGAGCCTGGCACAGTAGTGCCCCCCCCTGACATGAGAGCCTGGCACAGTAGTGCCCCCCCTGACATGAGAGCATGGCACAGTAGTGCCCCCCCGACATGAGAGCATGGCACAGTAGTGCCCCCCCCCCGACATGAGAGCATGGCACAGTAGTGCCCCCCCGACATGAGAGCATGGCACAGTAGTGCCCCCCCGACATGAGAGCATGGCACAGTAGTGCCCCCCCCGACATGAGAGCATGGCACAGTAGTGCCCCCCCCGACATGAGAGCCTGGCACAGTAGTGCCCCCCCGACATGAGAGCATGGAACAGTAGTGCCCCCCCCCGGACATGAGAGCATGGAACAGTAGCGCCTCCCCTGACATGAGAGCATGGAACAGTAGTGCCCCCCCGACATGAGAGCATGGCACAGTAGTGCCCCCCCCTGACATGAGAGCCTGGCACAGTAGTGCCCCCCCCTGACATGAGAGCCTGGCACAGTAGTGCCCCCCCTGACATGAGAGCCTGGCACAGTAGTGCCCCCCCCTGACATGAGAGCATGGCACAGTAGTGCCCCCCCCTGACATGAGAGCATGGCACAGTAGTGCCCCCCCTGACATGAGAGCATGGCACAGTAGTGCCCCCCCCCTGACATGAGAACATGACACAGTAGTGCCCCCCCTGACATGAGAGCATGGCACAGTATTGCCCCCCTGACATGAGAGCACGGCACAGTAGTGCCCCCCCCCTGACATGAGAGCACGGCACAGTAGTGCCCCCCCTGACATGAGAGCATGGCACAGTAGTGCCCCCCCCCTGACATGAGAGCATGGCACAGTAGTGCCCCCCCCTGACATGAGAGCATGGCACAGTAGTGCCCCCTCCCCGACATGAGAGCATGGCACAGTAGTGCCCCCCACTTCTTCTTTATATAGGCAGGAGGGCAAAATAGAAACGCCTCCTCCCCCCGACATGAAAACATGGCACAGTAGTGCCCCCCCCCCGACATGAGAGCCTGGCACAGTAGTGCCCCCCCCTGACATGAGAGCCTGGCACAGTAGTGCCCCCCCCCCCTGACATGAGAGCCTGGCATAGTAGTGCCCCCCCCTGACATGAGAGCCTGGCACAGTAGTGCCCCCCCCTGACATGAGAGCCTGGCACAGTAGTGCCCCCCCTGACATGAGAGCCTGGCACAGTAGTGCCCCCCCCTGACATGAGAGCCTGGCACAGTAGTGCCCCCCCCTGACATGAGAGCATGGCACAGTAGTGCCCCCCCCCTGACATGAGAGCATGGCACAGTAGTGCCCCCCCCCGACATGAGAGCCTGGCACAGTAGTGCCCCCCCTGACATGAGAGCATGGCACAGTAGTGCCCCCCCCGACATGAGAGCATGGCACAGTAGTGCCCCCCCCCTGACATGAGAGCATAGCACAGTAGTGCCCCCCCCTGACATGAGTAGTGCCCTCCCCAACATGAGAGCATGGCACAGTAGTGCCCCCTCCCCGACATGAGAGCATGGCACAGTAGTGCCCCCCACTTCTTCTTTATATAGGCAGGAGGGCAAAATAGAAACGCCTCCTCCCCCCGACATGAAAACATGGCACAGTAGTGCCCCCCCCGACATGAGAGCCTGGCACAGTAGTGCCCCCTCCCCGACATGAGAGCATGGAACAGTAGTGCCTCCCCTGACATGAGAGCATGGCACAGTAGTGCCCCCCCCGACATGAGAGCATGGCACAGTAGTGCCCCCCCGACATGAGAGCATGGCACAGTAGTGCCCCCCCGACATGAGAGCATGGCACAGTAGTGCCCCCCCTGACATGAGAGCATGGCACAGTAGTGCCCCCCCCTGACATGAGTAGTGCCCCCCCCGACATGAGAGCATGGCACAGTAGTGCCCCCCCTGACATGAGAGCATGGCACAGTAGTGCCCCCCCTGACATGAGAGCATGGCACAGTAGTGCCCCCCCCTGACATGAGTAGTGCCCCCCCCTGACATGAGAGCATGGCACAGTAGTGCCCCCCCCTGACATGAGTAGTGCCCCCCTGACATGAGAGCATGGCACAGTAGTGCCCCCCCCTGACATGAGAGCATGGCACAGTAGTGCCCCCCCTGACATGAGAGCATGGCACAGTAGTGCCCCCCCCTGACATGAGAGCATGGCACAGTAGTGCCCCCCTGACATGAGAGCCTGGCACAGTAGTGCCCCCCCCTGACATGAGAGCCTGGCACAGTAGTGCCCCCCCTGACATGAGAGCATGGCACAGTAGTGCCCCCCCGACATGAGAGCATGGCACAGTAGTGCCCCCCCCCCGACATGAGAGCATGGCACAGTAGTGCCCCCCCGACATGAGAGCATGGCACAGTAGTGCCCCCCCGACATGAGAGCATGGCACAGTAGTGCCCCCCCCGACATGAGAGCATGGCACAGTAGTGCCCCCCCCGACATGAGAGCCTGGCACAGTAGTGCCCCCCCGACATGAGAGCATGGAACAGTAGTGCCCCCCCCCGGACATGAGAGCATGGAACAGTAGCGCCTCCCCTGACATGAGAGCATGGCACAGTAGTGCCCCCCCGACATGAGAGCATGGCACAGTAGTGCCCCCCCGACATGAGAGCATGGCACAGTAGTGCCCCCCCGACATGAGAGCATGGCACAGTAGTGCCCCCCCTGACATGAGAGCATGGCACAGTAGTGCCCCCCCCTGACATAAGTAGTGCCCCCCCTGACATGAGAGCATGGCACAGTAGTGCCCCCCCTGACATGAGAGCATGGCACAGTAGTGCCCCCCCCTGACATGAGTAGTGCCCCCCCTGACATGAGAGCATGGCACAGTAGTGACCCCCTGACATGAGTAGTGCCCCCCCTGACATGAGAGCATGGCACAGTAGTGCCCCCCCCTGACATGAGAGCATGGCACAGTAGTGCCCCCCCTGACATGAGAGCATGGCACAGTAGTGCCCCCCCCTGACATGAGTAGTGCCCCCCCCTGACATGAGAGCATTGCACAGTAGTGCCCCCCTGACATGAGCCTGGCACAGTAGTGCCCCCCCCGACATGAGAGCATGGCACAGCAGTGCCCCCCCCGACATGAGAGCATGGCACAGCAGTGCCCCCCCCGACATGAGAGCATGGCACAGCAGTGCCCCCCCCGACATGAGAGCATGGCACAGTAGTGCCCCCCCCCGACATGAGAGCATGGCACAGTAGTGCCCCCCCCCCGACATGAGAGCATGGCGCAGTAGTGCCCCCCCCCGACATGAGAGCATGGCGCAGTAGTGCCCCCCCCCGACATGAGAGCATGGCGCAGTAGTGCCCCCCCCCGACATGAGAGCATGGCACAGTAGTGCCCCCCCCCCGACATGAGAGCATGGCGCAGTAGTGCCCCCCCCCCAACATGAGAGCATGGCACAGTAGTGCCCCCTGGCAGGGCATGGCACAGTGCCCCTCTGACATGAGAGCATGGGTAGGAAGCATGCTGGCAGAGCATTGTAAATGAAGTGAAATCTATCCTCTAGATTCTGCCATGCTCCCCACTAGGTGCTGCTTTACCTCCTATCCTATGACAGCAGAAGAGGCACTGGAGGTCAGGAGTCAAGGAGTATACATACCAATCAAAACTGTCTCACTGGCAGCACTGTCACTGCCAGCGAGTGTCCATTAGCAAACCCAGCAGTTTCACCAGCAAAAGACCTGGCTGGCGCAGGGGGGATTAGGGTGTGTACAGGCACTCCCGTGTACACGCCTATGCTCTGTTTATTAAGACCGCACAAGATTAATTGATTGCCCCTGCCTATCAAGTGGGACAGGAGGTAGACAATTTAAAAGTCCATGTGATTTTTTTTTTTTTTTCCCTGCAACTTTTCCTGTTGCTTGTAGTGGAGAAACAGTAAGGTATCTGTGGTGTTTTAATGTATTACGTGTATAGTACTGCACTGGTGACCTGTTTGGGTGTCCCCAAGTGGGGTGTTGAGGATGTGATTTTAAATGGGGCTTAACAAAGACCTTGATGCTTTAGAAGGTACCATACTTGATTTAATAGTGCTTTGGTCCAGTGGAGCAGAAAGCAATAGGTGTTTTTTGGCTACTATGGGGCCTGTGAACAGCCATGGATTTAGGACACTTCTACATTTCCAATAATGTACAAGGTGGATTCTGTTGTGGTTGCTCCTTTTCAAAACAACAAAAAAGTGTGACGCTAAACAATGTTACACATAACTGTGAACCAGTCAATAAGCAATGAGAAGGATCAATTGTATCTGCTATGAACAGGTAGTCCTCATGTGGACATTACAGGTAGGTAGTCCTTATGACAATATGTTGTAAACGAAATAATGAAGAATTATATAGGCATCTCGAATGTAGAACAGCTCACTACCACCGAGAGATGAAAAGGCTTACCAGATAAGGTGGACCCAATGGGGCATACGCCGGATTGGGTCGGACAAGGCTTAAGTGGCGAGTGGCTGTGTATACTCCAAGAAGGATGTTGTCTCGCGGATTTGCTGTATTCCTCCAAATAGCACCCGGATCTTGAGAGGTGTACGCAATCTCCCGGATGTAGGAGGTCATGTGGATCAACTGCAATCAACAGGTGGCCTGGAGCCAACCAAAAAAGAAGGACTTGGAGGTCTTGAGGACTGTGGGGATATACCGGTCAACTTTTTAATTTTCGTTTTTCAGTTTTCTGACTTTTTGGAATCTTCAGTCACAGCAGGTTAGGTGAGACAGTTCTGAAGGCTTGTAAGACATGCGCTGAAAAAACACCTGTAAAGGGTGACTTTTTTCACAAGTGTGTAGGCTTTGTAAGGCTGATTATCATTCTCTTATTTCCACTATGGTGTGGGCACCAAGGCTGCTTTATTATACCCTCATCATCCCACTGTGGTGGAGCCTTTGAGGGGTGGAATGCAGGATGATCTAATCATCCAACTTGGATTTAGGATTTGTAGAACTCATTATCCCCTAAGGTATGAGCTCTATCACCTTCTTATTCATCCAGAGTTTGAGCACTGTAGGCTGCATATTATGACCTTCTCATTCCACTTGGGTGTGAGATTTGTATGATGGCTTGCAGTGATGTTATGATACCACTATTCTTTAAAGTAAGTTTATTGCCTACTACTATAATAAAACCAGTGTGCTGTAGTGAACAGAGGCAGTGGCTCCAAGGCTATACGCATAGGCTTCGCTCTGCTTGATTTTAAAAGAAGCTATGTTGTAGTTCCAATGAGCACACATTTTGTGTCCTTGTAACATTTACATAAAAGTAATTTTCTTTTACAATTTTTCCATAATTTATATTTAAATAAGGAAGTGGCAATTACGTTTCCTATCTATGAGGCTGACAGACACTGACTATGTCTCTCTAGCTAACTAGATGTCCTGGTTTACAAGGTAAGAAAAAATCTCAAAAGTTATTATGGGAAATCATACATTTTGTTCCTGAAATCTTTTTGTGCAATCTATAAATCTGCCAGAAAAGTAACGTTGTATGTTGATTCTTGTATGCATTTAGGGCTGTAGTTCCAACTCAGAATGCCAGCACTCCTTGAAGCATTTTCAAATGTCCCATAGTGACCAACACTGCATTGCAATCAACCTAAGTACATGGATCATTTGGTAAGTACTGATTTAATTTCACCAATATTACCATGAATGTTTCTTCTATATCTAAAACGGAAGATCCTTTGCATATGTGAAGTAATTTACCGTATTTATCGGCATATAACACGCACATTAACTTTAACAGGCAAGTTTCAGGAAAAAAACTTCAGTTTTAAATAAAGAACTTTGAAGCAAAATAAGCGTCAATGCCCATCATTGCAGCCTGTTTAGTGCCCATCTGCAGCCTCTAACATGCCCAACATTGCAGCCTGCTTAGTGTTAATCTACAGCCTCGCCAGTGCTGCATTACACAGATCTGCGATCTCCTGTGTATCCGGCGCTCAGTGACTCAGTCCAGCCCGGCTCATATGATGGACAGAACAGTGGTCCAATGCTGGGCCAGGGGGCCGGACTGTGTGTGACTGAGCCCACATACCCAGGAGATTGCGGCTGTTTTATCCAGCGGAGCTCTACCCTCCTTCCACTCTGAGGCAGCAGGAATCGGCATATAACACGCACACACGATTTCTACCTGATTTTCAGGGGGAAAAAGTGTGTTATACACCGATAAATACGGTAGTTGTTTTTAAGGAAAGGAAATGAATTGTACTACTACACCTAATGGCTACATAATACAAATATAAAAATATTATGGAGAAAAAACTTTTAACCACTTCCCGCCCGGCCTATAACAGATTGACGTCTGGGAAGTGGTTCTGTTATCCTGACTGGGCGTCATATGACGTCAAGCAGAATAACATGCCGGCGCGTGCTCGTGGGGGCGCGCAGCGCAGCGATCGCGGCGTGTCACTCTGACACACCGCATCTCCGATTTTGGTAAGAAGCCTCTGACAGAGGCTTCTTACCATGTGATCAGCTGTGACCAATCACAGCTGATCATTGCGTGAACCAGGAAGTGCCGGTAAACAGTATTCCTCAGTTCGCGCTGACAGGGAGAGCCGATCGACGGCTCTCCCTGTTAGAAGGGGGGGTCTGTGCTGATAATCAAATCAGCTCACTGAGTATCAGCACAGCCCCCATCAAATGTACCAATAAGCTGCCAATTGGTGCCCCATCACAAGCCCCTGCCAGTGCTCAATAAAGTGCCAATCAGTGCCCACCATAGTGCCAATCAGTTTCCATCACAATGCCAATCAGTGCCCAGCATTAACACCTGTCAGTACCTGCCCAATCAGTGCCGCCTATCAGTGCCACCTGTCAGTGCCCATCAGTGCTGCATATCAGTGCCACCTATCGGTGCCCATCAGTGCTGCATATCAGTGTCCATCAATTCTACATATCTGTGCCTCCTCATCATTGCCACCTTATCAGTGCCGCCTCATCAGTGCCGACTCATCAGTGCCCGTCAGTGAAGGAGAAAACAAAATTTTATAACAGAAACAAAGAAAAACTTTTTTTTTTTTTTTTTTTCAAAAATGTCAGTCTTTTTTAGTTTGTTTAGCAAAAAATAACAACTGCAGAGGTGATCGAACACCACCAAATGAAAGCTCTATTTGTGGGAAAAAAATTATAAAAATTCAGTTTATAAAAATTCAGTGTTGTATGACCGCGCAATTGTCATTCAAAGTGCGACAGCACTGAAAGCTCAAAATTGTCCTGGGCAGGAAGAGGCGAAAGTGCCTGGTATTGAAGTGGTTAAAGAAAATCTACCGAAAATCCAACACTGAAACCTTACCAAACTATAATTTTCATAAAGAAAAAAATGCTTTCCATAGTGTTATAAAAAAATAGTTTTTTTTTAAAACTCTAAAATGCACTTCAAGTAAACCTTTCAAGAAATTTACCAGCAAAGACAAACCTAACCCTATATAAACCGCCACCATTCAATTTAAAAATTATGAACAATGTTGGCTTTTAAATGTAAGAAATATATAATATACCGCTCCAGATGACAATCCTGCTACTGACCTCCCCTGGATGTTAAAAGTGTGCTGTTTTATTAGTATTATTTATTTTTATAGTAGTATTTATTAGTATTATAGTTATTTTAATGCTATTAATTACTTCACATGTGCATGAACATGTTCTGATGGATTTACATACACTTTAGGAGTTGATTTGGATAAATGTTGCAATAAATTACATAACTGACAGTGTTTATTATAGGAGAAAATACATCCTTCTCAGCAGTCATAACTGCGGTATATGTGTGTGCCTTGTATGTGTTGTTGTTTGGGGGAAAATTGCCAAGCATTTTTAAATTCCGTAGTGCTGGCTAAAATTGGGTTATTTTTTTTTCTATATTATGTTTCCAGAATGGTTTGAATTGATATAAAGTGGGATGTAAAGTGGAACTTAACTCTCTCAATCGACATTTAAGTGGTAGTAAACCCACAAGCAAACATTTATTATGTTACAACTTACCATTGTTTTAGATGTGATGGTTGCATTCATTTTCTTTTTTAGACTTTATTTTGTGTTCATCTGCTGATCCTGCCAGTAAGTCTGTTGTTTTTCAACAGAAAAAGCTTTATCAGATTACAGAGAAGAGGCAAACAATTTAACGCCAGCAGGGATGCTTACAATGACCAGCTTTTATTAATCATGTAAAACTTTTATCACAAAATGAAATAACACTGCTCTACCTGCTTATAAAGTGTGAGCTGGAGTTTGGCATCAATTTGTTAGTGTATCTAAATCTGATAGTACATCTAACACCCCCCCTCCCCCAGACTGATAATGCTGCTGTCTAAAGGTGCCCCCTGTGCTCATTCATCCAGAGTGTAGGCATTGTATCACAGGAGGTGTGTTACTGGTCAGATCATCAGGTGGAAACAGTAAATGGAGGAGAGGAAAACTGATGCAGTCACCACTTTTTTAATCCTTATGCTGCTAGCATTAGTATATAGATAAGAAAGTATATTAGGTTTACTTGTTTTAGACTTTTTTTATGTTTGTTTGTCTCCTATGCAGACAAACCAAAAACAACTTTTCTAAGATGAGTTGAATTTAACTGAGGTCAAGAAAGTGACTGTTTAGTTGCTTGTATTTTTTATTGTGAATCTAATTTAGAAGTAGGTAAATTGTAATTGTTTTAATTGTTTTTAAATCCTAGACCATTGATGGTCAACTTGAATAATATAGAAGGCCCCAAGAGAGGCCCCCAAACTGTTGAGAGTGCTGCACAATAGCAGCGTGCTTTTGTGTGTTGAGGTGCATGCATTGCTTCAAGTTTGACAGTCCATCAAAAATAATGGGTTGTAATGCATCTCAACACCAAAAATTTCAGTCATGCTGCATGACTACACTAAAGGGAAAGTTGGAGTAAAGAAGCTCCAGTAATAGCAACCCCCTGCATTGTGGTAGTAGTTGGTAAAATACCCACTCAACAGTGTGTCTAAACATCCGTGTGGGTAGCTGCAACTTTTTCAATATGTACACATTAACCAGATATATATGATTTTTTAAATCCGTGCTTACCCAAATCTAAATATACTGCAATTAAAAACACAAATGTTGATACAGTAAATATCTATCTATCTATCTATCTATCTATCTATCTATCTATCTATCTATCTATCTATCTATATGTGTGTGTATATAATATATATATAAAAAATATTACACACACTATGCTGTGAAAAAGTATTTGCCCCCTTTCTGATTTTTTTTTTTGTATATTTGTCCTACTTAAATGACTCAGATCATCAAACTAATTTTATTATTACACAAAGATAACCCGAGTAAATACAAAATGCAGTTTTTGAATTATGGTTTCATTTATTAAGGCGCAAAAGCTGTCCATACCTGCCTGGATTTATGTGAAAAAGTAATTGCTCCCTAAACCCAATAACTGTTTGTGCCACCCTTGGCCGCAACAACTGCAATCAAGCGTTTGCGATAACTGGCAGTGAGTTGAGCAATCACATTGCTGTGGAGCAATTTTGGTCCACTCTTCTTTGCAAAATTGTTTTAATTCAGCCACATTGGAGGGTTTTCCAGCATGAATGGCCTGTGTAAGGTCATGATACAGCATCTCAATTGAATTTAAGTCCGGGCTTTGACTAGGCCACTCCAAACCTACATTTTGCTTTGTTTGAACCATTTGGAGGTGGACTTGCTGTTGTGTTTCGGATCATTGTCCTACTGCATAACCTAAGTTCACTTGAGCTTAAGGTAAAGAACTAATGGCCAGACATTCTCCTTTAGGATTTTCTGGTAGAGCTGGTAAATCGCCCAGGTCCTGAAGCAGCAAAGCAGCCCCAGACCATCACGCTACCACCACCATGTCTGACTGTTGGTATGATCTTGTTATGAAATGCTGTATTAATTTTATGCCAGATGGTAGCGGTCCACAGAATATTTGCCTAAAAGTCTTGGATAATCAAGATGTTGTTTGGTAAATGTGAGATGAGCCTTTGTGTTCTTTTTGGTCAGCAGTGGCTTTGGCCTTGAACTGTCCCATGAATGCCATTTTTGCCCAGTCTCTTTCTTATTGTTGAATCATGAACACTGATCTTACCTGAGGCAAGTGAGGCCTGCAGTTTTTTTTAGATGTTCTGGGTTCTTTTATGACCTCCTGGATGAGTCGTCGTCATGCTCTTGGAGTAATTTTTGTAGGGCCGGCCACTCCTGGGAAGGTTCACCACTTTTCAAAGTTATTTCCATTTGTGGATAATGACTCTCCCCATGGTTCACTGGAGTTCCAAACCCTTAGCAATGGCTTTGAAACCCTTCCTAGACCGATACATGTACATTACTTTGTTTCTAATCTGTTCTTGAATTTTTTTAGATTGTGGCATGATGTGTGGCTTTTTGTGATCTGTTAGCGTGTTTCATTTTGTCAGACAGATTCTATTTATGTGATTTCTTGATTCAACAGGTCTGGCAGTGGCAGTGGCAAGTGAAATTTAACTCTGCTTTCCAAAAAATTGTGGTTAATCACAGTTCATTCATTCAGCATGGGAGGCGGCAATTACTTTTTCACATAGAACCAGGCAGATTCGAACAGCTTTTTTCCCTTAATAAATTAAATAATAATGTTAAAAACTGCATCTTGGATTTACTCGGGTTATCTTTGTGTAATACAATTTGTTTGAGCTGAAACATTTAAGTGTGAGAAATATGCAAAAAAAAAAAAAATCAGGAAGGGAGCAGATACTTTTTTTTCACAGCACTAATAGATAGAGATAGAGATATATTATAATGGAATATAAAATTGTACCAGAAAAACGTCTCCTCTTGCAAAGTGCCAGTCCTCAAAAAGTGCTTGAATAGTTATTTTTCTGCTATACATAACAAAGTGCCATACTCTCCACCGGCAACACTGTATAAAATCAGTACCCTTGTGGGACCACACTTATACCAAGGTAGGTCTGTAATGCTTGTTTCACCTGGTCTCAGCCACTATGACACAGGTCCATAAGAGCTTACATGCAGAGAAGGATCTCATAGCACATTTATTTAAAACCAACAGTAACCCGGAATCATCTGCCAATTAATGTATAGCCCGCCGTTTCTCCAGTGCAGGAGCCGGCGTGCATTCCAGTCCATGGACGCAGCCTAAAGACCAAATGCCTTCCCACCCATACTCGTACATGTTTCATCGCTTTCAGGACATTAGGAGGCGTGGCCAATGCTGCTTGTTTTCTGCCTTTTATTTATATATATATATATATATATATATATATATATATATATATATACTCTAATATCAAACTCTATTGGTAAATATTATAATGGCCTTTTTGTCCTAGACAGTCTATGTGCTCGAAATAGGCACACATGAAGTCATAAAAAAAATTGAAGGACCTGCATGGAGCTATGCTTCTTCCTCAGCATGGTCTGAGCAGATCTGAACAGGAAGGAAAACCCTCTGCTCTTCTAATAAATTGAAGCATTTTCTTGTTGAGCTATTTAAAGTGAGAAGGGTGGACATAACATTTTAAGTGCATTACACCCTGAGCTTTTTAATATCTGCTCCCACATTACAAGAAAAGAAGAATTAAGTGTTGTTGATATTAATATAAACAAACAAGTCTTTATTTCAAAGCAAAGCAAAAATAGGATTTTTAAAACAGCTTTCCTGTAAAATCCTTTTCTTGGGAGTACATCACGGGACACAGCGCCTTGATAATTACTAAGTGGGTTAGATAGGGTTAGATAGTCACCATCAGGTGATTGGACACTGGCAACCCTAATTACAAGGCGAGTTCCTCCCCTATATAACCCCTCCCATATGGAGAGTACCTCAGTTTTGTAGCAAAGCAATAAGTACCCCAACATATAATCCCGAAGAGGGGCGGGAGCTCTGTGTCCCTTGATGTACTCCCAAGAAAAGAATTTTACTGGTAAGCTGTTTTAAAAATCCTATTTCCTTGTTCATACATCACGGGACACTGAGCCTTTGATAATTACTAAGTGGGATGTCCTAGAGCAATGCCCAAATTTGAGGGGAGGGAGACACAGATCAGAAACCCAGACCGCCATCGGACGTGAGGACCTATACTGCTGCCTGCAGCACACTGCGCCCGAAGGTGGCATACTCGTGCACTCTTACATAAACCTGATAGAATCTAGTGAATGTATGGACCAAAGACCAAGTTGCAGCCTTACAGATCTGAGCCATGGAGGTCTGGTGATGCACTGCCCAAGAAGCACTAACTGCTCTAGTCGAGTGTGCTTTAACCTTAAAAGGAGGAATTTTCTTCTTTAAACCATAAGCCTGAATAATAACCTGTCAAATCCATCTAGAGATAGTGGACTTTGACGCTGCCTGGCCCATTTTGGGGCCTCCTGGCTGTATAAATAGACACAGTCTTTCGTATCTGAGCTGTTGCCTGCACATAGATTTTACCTGCTCTTACAACATCTAAAGAGTGTAACAACTTTGAAGACTGCGGATCTGAAAAAAGGGACGGTAGAACCACATCTTGATTCAGATGGAATCCTGAAACCACTTTAGGCAAAAAGGTCGGGTGAGGACGCACACCACCCTGTCTTCGTAAATAATTAAATATGGCTTCTTACATGAAAGAGCTGCTAATTCCGATACCTTCCTAGCTGAGGATATGGCTACAAGAAAAAACAATTTCTTCGTCAAAAGAACCAAAGGAACATGGTGCAATGGTTCAAAAGGTTGTTTCTGTAAAAGACAAAACCAAATTTAAATCTCACGGGCACACGGGAGGCTTAACCGGCGGATTCAACCGCAGTGCCCCTTGAACAAAGGCCCAGATCAGGGAATGAGAGGCAAGTAGTCTTTGAAAAAATACCGACAAGGCCGAGATCTGGCCCTTGATAATGCTCAAGGCCAGCCTCATTTTCTACGCCTAATTGAAGAAAGGCAAGAATCCTGCTAATGGCATACCTTCTAGGATGCCACCCCCCTGGATTCACACCAGGAAACATATGCCTTCCAGATTCTGTACTTGATGAGCCTGGAGGCCGGCTTCCTAACATTAACCAGAGTGGATAGGACTGGACCCGAGAGCCCACGGCTCTTCAGGATGTGGGTCTCAACAGCCAAACGGTCAAATTCAGACTTTGTAAGGCAGGATGGAATGTTGGGCACTGTGAGAGTAGATCTGGGCGTAGCGGAAGAACCCAAGGTCTTCCCTCTGCCATCTTTACGATCTCTGCATACCAAGGTCACCTGGGCCAAGCCGGGGCCACCAGAATTACCGGCTTTCCTTCCCTTTTGACCCTCTGAAGAAATTGCGGGAGAAGCGGAACTGGAGGGAACGCATAGATCAGAAAGTACTGATCCCACAGAATCGCTAAGGCATCTGACCCTTGTGCCAGCGGATCCTTTGTTCTTGACACAAAGTTTTCCAATTTCTTGTTAAACCTGGAAGGCAACAGGTCTACATCCGGGGTACCCCATTTCCGACATATGGCCTGAAATATGTTTGGGTGTAGACCATTCTGGACACAGCTGCTGGCGGCTCAGGAAATCTGCCTGACAATTTTCTACCCCTGAAATGAAGACTGCAGACAGGCAGGGGATATGCCTTTCTGCCCAAGCAAAAATGTGATTCACCTCCTTCTGGGCATCCAGACTCCTGGTGCCCCCTTGGTGATTAATATAGGCCACCGCTGTAGTGTTGTCTGACTGTATCCGGACAGGACAGCCTTGCAACCTGTAAGTCCAGGCCCTGAGGGCCAGACGAATTGCCCGAATCTCCAGAATGTTGATGGGCAAGAGTCCCTGTAAAGAGGCTTCTTCCAGAACTGCTCCCCAGCCTACAAGGCTGGCATCTGTAGTTAAGACCTTCCATGTAACTGGAACAAAGCATTTTCCTTTCTGTA
Organism: Lithobates clamitans; assembly: GCA_037952925.1. Taxonomy (NCBI): domain Eukaryota; kingdom Metazoa; phylum Chordata; class Amphibia; order Anura; family Ranidae; genus Lithobates; species Lithobates clamitans. The sequence continues at coordinate 41,809 of JBBGZY010000050.1, forward strand.
TATTCTCGGTTAGTAACCACCAATTGAGGCTCTGGCGTACCCATGGTGACAGGCACATTGGAAGATCCAAGGCTTGAACTCTCTTGTTCCAGGCAGAAAGGATGCCGCTCTGTAAAGGTCTTGAGTGAAACTGGGCGTAAGGAACAGCCTCGAATGAGGCTACCATTTTCCCTAATAACCTCATACAAAGTCGAGTGGAAGGATTTTTCCTTGTTTTGATTACTCGGACCAAATCCTAAATGGCTTTGGCTTAAAAATACTCTGCTTTGGACTGTATCTATGACCATGCCCAAAAATTCCAGCCTTTTTAGGGGCTGTAAGGAGGATTTTTCTAGACTGAGGACCCAGTCTAGGTACTCCTAAATACTTCACTGTGCTGAGCACATCGCAGTCTAAGCATGCTATGGACTGTTCTACGAGTAGCAAATCGTCCAGATAAGCTGTTACTGCTGTGCCTCGAGCCCTTAGCTTTGCCAAGGGCGGGGATAGAACCTTTGTAAACACCCGAGGTGCGGTCGCAAGACCGAAAGGTAGGGCCACAAACTGGAAGTGGCGCTGTTCTACCGCAAACCTTAGAAACCTTTAGTGAGCGGGGAAAATTGGCACATGTAGATATGCATCTTTAATGTTTATCGATGCCAGAAATTCTCCTCCCTGAAGGGTGGAAACCACTGAGTGGATTGACTCCATGTGGAAAGAACGAATGTTTAGGAACTGATTCAGGTCTTTTAGATCTAGAATAGATCTGACATCCCCGTGTGGTTTTGGAACCGTAAAGTGGTTTGAGTAGAATGCCGAGCCCTGGTCTTCTGGGGCTACTTCTATAACTACCCCTTGTGATAACAGGCGTTCTAAGGCAAGGGCCTCATTTTTTCTGGACCTTTGGAGACTCTTGACCTTAGAAAGCGGGATGGCGGAAGCTCTTGAAACTCCAGCTTGTAGCCCAGAGACACCGTAGAGGTTACCCATTTGTCCTGAATCTCTTCCCGCCAGGCGTCTGCAAACCACAGCAGCCTTTCCCCCACTCGACCGAGCAAGGGCGTCTCTTCATAAGGAGGCTTTGGGGTTCTGCTTAACAGATCTTGGACCCCAAGACTTTTTCTGCCCTTGGACCTTTCCCCTAGTATTGGACTCTTAACCGGCAACAAAGTGGTCTTGCCCCTGGTAATCCTCTGGATATATAGTTGTCCAAATCATCCCCAAACAAGCGTTCCCCAAGAAATGGGAACCCAGTCAAAAATCTTTTGCATGAAGCCTCAGCTGCCCAATGCTTAAGCCAAAGGGACCTGCGCATGTGTACCAGCAGGAGAGTAAGGCGGGATGCTTGCTGAACAGAATCCATAATGGCATCAACCGCAAAACATAAGGCCTTAGGAAGGTCTGCATAAACCTCGACCTGTTCAGTGGGGAGGAGGTTAACCACCTGCTTCATTTGTTCCTTTAGGAATTGGCACATGCCAACTGCTGCAACTGCAGGTTGGACCACAGCGCCAGCCATAGAAAAGGAGGCTTTAAATAAAGATTTCAGCTTTTTGTCAGTTGGATCTTTGAACCCCTGAGCATTGTCCACAGGACAGGTCAGGCTTTTATTCACACAGGAAACACCTGCATCAATTGCAGGCACCCCCCATCTCTTGGTGAATTTTTCCTCTACCGGATAAAGAAGGGAAAAGTTCTTAGGAGGAGTAAATAGCTCATCTGGGTGAACCCAGGCCTCATACAACAATTTCTCCAGCAAGGGATGAATTGGGAAGGTATACGCAGCCTGTGGGGATTTCCGGGATCCCAAGGAGGAAACAGAGGATATGGCAGCCTCAGCAGAGGGCAATTTGTATGTGGCACGTACCAACTCAGTATAATATTGCACCTGCACCTTGAGGGCCTGAGAGGAAGAGAGCTTCTCCTCATCCCCTGAATCGTCCGACTGCTCCTGATCCCTATCCCCGGATAGGGATACTTCATCATTATCAGATTGCTCATCCAATAAGGAACCCAGAGCAGAGGCAGGGGATCTATCCCGTTTTCTGCTACTCATTAAGGAAGTTGTGATTAAAGTAGCAGTCCTTCCTTCTAAACCATCCAATGCAGCTTTCATAGTGTCCTCAGTGACATACACAGGGGCTGCAACATTGGGAGTTGCTGCAAAGCCTGACAGGGGCAATGACTTATCCTGTGAGGCTGCCTCCTTTCTTTTAGGGGGGGGGGGATGGTATCCTGCAGGCATGTCCAGTACCCCTAGATCTAGGCGGTGATTTCTTAGTGCCTCTTTTACCTGCCCCTGAAGCCCTCTTATGGGGAGACAATAGTTCTAAGCTGCAAAAGCAGAGGCACTAGTATAGATGCAATCACTGTTGTGCCTTAGTCTTACAATATAATCATTAGCTTAGTCTGCACAACCTGATGCCGAGTAGGTATCTTAGGTATGCCTGGATCGGAATCCACTGAGATTCTTACTGCCCACAGTTCTGTGTTCCACCTCTTACAGGGGCTCCAGCGTCCTGGGCTTTAAACATTGCTGCCTCGCGCCTGCGCACTGATACGCTGTGCACGCTGCCCGCAACCACCCCCCCTCTCCCACGCCGAATCCGCCATAAAAGCGCATGCGTAGGACCATCATAGCGGGGGCAAGGGGGGAGAAAAGAGACCTCCGGAGGACTACGTGGGATCCCCCCTTTCAGTTTATGTGGCAGAGCCTGCCGCGGAGGGAGTGACCGGCTTCACAGACCAGCTTCACTGAGCGTGTATCCTGGAAGGCATGTAAGTAAACACCAGGTATGTCTCTTACTCCCTCTAGTGGCGGAAACCAGGTAAGACATGAAAAACTACTCGCAGAAGATAATCCTTAAACCCGCCGCAGGAAACTGCTGAGAACAGACAGATCCAACCTTCACCCATCACGGCGGGTAATGTTGTGCCAACCTTCAGGGTTCTGGCTTCCTACTTGCAGGATCCTCTTCCTTGGACCTGTAGAAGACTCTGCCAAAAAAACTTTTCGTGCAACTTTTAATTTGTGCCCCAAAGTGCTGGATCCCAGAGCACAGTCCTCATAGAGAGACATTACAGGCAAAACCTTGTTTCTTCTTTCACGAGGCCTGGGTATCATCCAACTTAGGCGTATTTATTGGCCTGAGGTATGGATCCAGTTGTATAGCTCCTAGGCCCCAGCAGAGACCATCAAACAGAGCTCTCTTCTTAGCACATCTTCAACGTGACCAACCACCTTAGCCACTGGCGAAAAAACTGAGGTACTCTCCATATGGGAGGGGTTATATAGGGGAGGAACTCGCCTTGTAATTAGGGTTGCCAGTGTCCAATCACTTGATGGTGGCTATCTAACCCACTTAGTTATTATCAAAGGCTCTGTGTCCCGTGATGTATGAACAAGAAAAACGATTTTTCCAAAGAAAATATTTTCACCCTTTTATACAGAGTTACCTTTTAGTATGTGAGTAACCCACAGACATACATTCTGTCTTTTTAGTTGTTATGAATGTGATGAGGAACTTTCGACTCACTGCAACAAGAAAGCACTGGCCCAGATGCTGGACTTTCTGCAGAAACATTCATCGCGCTCTGAGAAAGGTACAGTCTATCGAAATAAATATCCTTTTGTTTTATTCTAAAAACAATTACATTTAACAATAAACTATAAATAGCACTTTCATATTCTATCTTGTACTATAAGGCCTCATGTACACTGCTGCTGCTAAACAAACGTTTAGACCCCTTTCACACTGAGTCGTTTTTCAAGCGCTACAGCGCTAAAAACAGCGCCTGAACAAAGCCTCAGCTGCAAACCCAGTGTGAAAGTCCGAGTGGTTTCACACTGGGGCGCTGCGCTGGCAGGGCGTCACAAAAAGTCCTGCCTGCAGCTTCTTTGCAGTGGTGGAGGAGCGGTGAATACACCATTCCTCCACCGCTCCTCCCCATTGAAAACAATGGGGCAGCGCTGTTTTACCGGTAGCGGATTTAACCCCTTTTCAGCCGCTAGTGGGGGTTAAAACCGCCCCGCTAGCGGCCGAATAGCGTCGCTAAAGTGACGGTAAAGCCCGTGACGCCCGGGCATTTTTTTCAGCTGCTCCTGAACTCTCTTCTATTTTATCTTATCTGTCTATGTACACAGGGTCGTGTATAGTCTTTTCTAGGCAGTTGCGTTTAGAGGCCTTTTTTGGAAAGCAAAAAAAATTCAGACGCTGAGTTTAGAGGCATTTCAAGCGCCAAACACTTCTAAACGTAGTAACTCGCGTTAAGCCACATTTCGTGTACAGGCGTCTTTCATTTTTGGCTATTTTGAAAGAAAAAGTTTTTCAAACGCTTCTAAATGCAAACGCGGCATGTAAACGTGGCAAAACGAACGTTTTAAACGTGGGTTACTATCTGTCAAGTTAAATTGTTCGGGAGAGGTTGTAAAAATGTCCCGTGTACATTAAGCCTAAATTGCCATTGTCTTGATTTTTCTGTTGACAGTGGTAGTGCATACCCTGTGATTCTATAGATTCCTGACAGCTAGGACGGAGTGATCTGCTGTTGAATTTGCATATCTAGCTCTCCGTATGTCTGTCTGTATTTTTTTATTTAATCTTTGACTTTGGTAAAAGTGTGTAGGCTGCCGAATACATTTGAGCAATTCCTTTCACTTCAGCTGTAAAAATGTGCAAATGACATTAGTGATGCTTGAGAGACTTCTGTAATTACATTAAATGACAGGGATAAAGACGAGTGCTGGGTTCCCAAAAGAATGCTTGCAGCTGTGAGAATCCCACAGCTGATTCTGTGGGCTGCCGGACCCACCATTCCTTCTCTCATTCACAGTATGTGTGGAACATGTTTGACATGCTGGAAGAACAAAACAATACTGCTTTCTAGGGAGAGCCACCCTGGAAGTTGTTGTAGTTGAGCCTAATGACATACAAAGAGAACTGCAGGTGTAATTAGAATTTTCTAAACGGTCTATTTTTCGAAAATGCTAATTTGTTAGACAAGAACACTTTAAGACCACACTGAGAACCAACTGATTGATCTTTTCAAATTTGCCATCGTTTTATGTTTTTACATTAGTTGTAAGGACACCAAACATGTCAGTTTTTCTTGAAAAATTAAAGGGGGATGCTTGTGAACTAATTTGTAGAGGCAATCAGTGCTTTTATTTTACAGTTGATCTAAATGCAGTTTTTCAACTGAGTAGCCAGTCGGTACCTCTGCTTTGTGTAAGTTATTGTATTCTGACAGTGGGTAAACTTTACTGTTGTGGAAATTTTATTAAGATGTATTGTCACAGTGTCTCCCAGTGTTCTCTTGCAGCCTGCTCTAAAGAGCGGACTGGGGCAGACTAACGCTGGTTAAGACCCGTTTTGGTAGTGAAAAGCTTCTTGAGGATGCAGAGAAGTGTTTGCAGAGTGGGGATATGTCCGCCAACGAAGGGCCCCTGTGCAATGCACAGGCGATCGTCTGGGGGGATGTGTTCACTCTGCAAAGACATTATCGGTTATGGGGAATGTGCGCTTCAACAAGTAGGGAGGCTATGGCATGTTGCTGCAGATAATCTCCCATCCTCAGGAATGGTAGAATCATCCGGGTATGCCTTGTTCTCCTGTTTGAAGGAATGCCTGCGCTTGACTGGCTGATTGTGAAACCATCAAGCTCTATTGTTAAGTACCCTAAATAAACAGAACACAGGCTCTAGAGCAGTGGTTCTCAACCTGGGGGTTTAATGACAATTTGCTAGAGGTCACTGAATCATGGGCTGTTCCGGAAGCCTGCATCGCTCTCCCAGCTTTTCCGCGGCCGCCCAGCAAAGCTGTCCCTGGAGCCTGTGGCCGGCCAGCCACCCATTCAGTTCACGGTGTGGCTGGGGGGCAGAGACTAGAGGTCAGCTGACTGGTGAGGAATGTGAAGTGGGAGGGGCTGGAGGAGATCCTATCTCCTGATTTCGGCATAGGTGTCACTGCTACGAGACACCCACAGAGCTGGAGACAGTGAGTAACACTACCTGTGATTAGAGTTGCCATTAAAAGTCCCCACTACAGTTCTCAGATCAGCAGATGACCTTGATCAAGAGCACCTAAGTTGGCTGATCAGAACTCCCCAGCACTGCCACTCATCCCAACTCCCCCCAGCACTGCCACTCATCCCAACTCCCCCCAGCACTGCCACTCATCCCAACTCCCCCCCAGCACTGCCACTCATCCCAACTCCCCCCCAGCACTGCCACTCATCCCAACTCCCCCCCAGCACTGCCACTCATCCCAACTCCCCCCCAGCACCGCCACTCATCCCAACTCCCCCCCAGCACCGCCACTCATCCCAACTCCCCCCCAGCACCGCCACTCATCCCAACTCCCCCCCAGCAGCGCCACTCATCCCAACTCCCCCCCAGCAGCGCCACTCATCCCAACTCCCCCCCCCCCCAGCAGCGCCACTCATCCTAACTCCCCCCCCCCAGCAGTGCCCCTCACTCAACCCCCCCCCCAGCAGTGCCACTCATCCCAACTCCCCCCCCCCCCCAGCAGTGCCACTCATCCCAGCTCCCCCCCCCAGCAGTGCCACTCATCCCAACTCCCCCCCCAGCAGTGCCACTCATCCCAACTACCCCCCCAGCAGTGCCACTCATCCCAACTCCCCCCCCAGCAGTGCCACTCATCCCAACTCCCCCCCCAGCAGTGCCACTCATCCCAACTCCCCCCCCAGCAGTGCCACTCATCCCAACTCCCCCCCCAGCACCGCCACTCATCCCAACTCCCCCCCCAGCACCGCCACTCATCCCAACTCCCCCCCCAGCACCGCCACTCATCCCAACTCCCCCCCCAGCACCGCCACTCATCCCAACTCCCCCCCCCCCAGCACCGCCACTCATCCCAACTCCCCCCCCCCAGGACTGCCACTCATCCCAACTCCCCCCCCCCAGCACCGCCACTCATCCCACTCCCCCCCCCCCCCCAGCACCGCCACTCATCCCAACTCCCCCCCCCCCCAGCACCGCCACTCATCCCAACTCCCCCCCCCCCCAGCACCGCCACTCATCCCAACTCCCCCCCCAGCACCGCCACTCATCCCAACTCCCCCCCAGCACCGCCACTCATCCCAACTCCCCCCCAGCACCGCCACTCATCCCAACTCCCCCCCAGCACCGCCACTCATCCCAACTCCCCCACCAAGGAGTAGGAGAAGGAATAAAAATAGAGAATACATGGAAGGGAGAGGAAAAGAGGGGGGAGGAACAAAGAAAAAAGGAGAGAAAGATAAAGAGAAAGAACAAGAAAGATGGCTAGAGAGAGGGATGGGGAAAAAAAAATAAATTAGGATAGAGAGAGATAAAAGGGAAAGAAAAAAGAACACAGAGCGAGTGGTACATCCTAAAATGTACCATAAGGGGTTTTAATACAGTACGAGTTGAAGGGACTCGGGGAGCGCTAAATGTCCATGGATTAGGGGAGCAACTTACTTGTGTTGCCTTAGGTGCTGACAACTACGAAATAATTTTAGTGTTAGGGGTCCCCACAACTTGAAAATTTTTTCAAAGGGTCACGGCACTAGAGCTTGAGAACCACTGCTCTAGAGGGACAGTCGAGCTGTAGAGCTAAGGATGTAAGGATGGTGGTCATGTCTTTTTGCTTTGGAAGATACGGGAGACAGGGGTTTGCTAAGATGCACTATACCAAAAGGCTGAAAGAGCGCTCTATTAGTGCAGGAAACATGGATAACGTGCAGCATATAGTGTAATTTCCACGACACCCTGATGTCAGAGTACACTGATCAGTGCTGCTGGCTATAGTTATCTATTTATAACAAATTAGTCACTTGTGCTTAAAGTGACATACATTGTTCTCTTCTGCAATAAACTAAACCTACCTGTCTGTTCACAGTCTTCTGTAGAATGTAGTTGTGCATGCAAAGCTCCATTTACATTCCAGCACAGTGCCTGTGTGCCAGGATGACTGCACTCCTGTACATGAGCGGGAGTGACCTCATCTCTCATCAGCCAATCAAGATGGCCGAAGACAGGCACATGGAAGAAGCCGGGAAGAACATGCTGATGAGGGACCTCGTGGGTGTCGGACCGTTGAAGCAAAGGCAGGGTGGATATAAATCAATGATTTTTTTAAAAAATATATCAAAAAAATCTTTTTTTTTTTTTATTTAAATCAAATTTTTTTTGATTTTTGTCAAATTTATTTTAATAAAATGCTTTTGGATTAAAAATCTAAAGATATAGTTTTCCATTTAACCACTTCAACCCTGGAAGGTTTTACCCCCCCCCCCCTTCCTGACCAGAGCACTTTTTACAATTTGACACTGCGTCCCTTAAACTGGTAATTGCACGGTCATTCAATGCTGTACCAAAATGAAATTTGCGTCCTTTTTTTCCCCACAAATAGATCTTTATTTTGGTGCTATTTGATCACCTCTTTGGTTTTTATTTTTTGCGCTATAAACAAAAAAGAGCGTCAATTTTGAAAAAAAAAACATTTTTTTAACTTTTTGCTCTAATAAATATCCCGAAAAAATGTTTTTAAAAAATCAGTTTAGGCCAACATATACTCTACATATTTTTGGTAAAAAAAAAATATTGATTGGTTTGCGCAAAAGTTTACACACACAAATCCCCGTGCTTGTGGTCGCGATCGCGACAGCTGGCCACACACATTAGGCCCCCGCCGTGCAGCCGGTTCCTGACCGGCTCATGTCTATTTACGGTGGCAGAATGGCACCCCTGCGCGAAGCTCCGCTCCCATACGGGGTTTCCTGTAAGAGCCGCCGGAGGAGTGCGCGCCCTCTGTCGGCTCTTAACCACTTCAGCCCCGGAAGGATTTACCCCCTTCCTGACCAGAGCACTTTTTACAATTTGGCACTGCGTCGCTTTAACTGCTAATTGCGCGGTCCACGCAATGCTGTACTCAAACGAAATTTGCGTCCTTTTCTTCCCACAAATAGAGCTTTCTTTTGATGGTATTTGATCACCTCTGCGGTTTTTATTTTTTGCGCTATAAACGGAAAAAGACCGAAAATTTTGAAAAGAAATGATATTTTCTACTTTTTGTTATAAAAAAAAATCAAATAAACTCAATTTTAGTCATACATTTAGGCCAAAATGTATTCGGCCACATGTCTTTGGTAAAAAAAAATGTCAATAAGCGTATATTTATTGGTTTGCGCAAAAGTTATAGCGTCTACAAACTAGGGTACATTTTCTGGAATTTACACAGCTTTTAGTTTATTTTGGAAAGTAGACACCCCAAGGAAATTGCTGAGAGGCATGTTGAGCCCATTGAATATTATTTTTTTTTTGTCCCAAGTGATTGAATAATGACAAAAAAAAAAAAAAAAATTACAAAAAGTTGTCACTAAATGATATATTGCTCACACAGGCCATGGGCATATGTCTAATTGCACCCCAAAATACATTTAGCTGCTTCTCCTGAGTATGGGGATACCACATGTGTGGGACTTTTTGGGAGCCTAGCCGCGTACGGGGCCCCAAAAACCATTCACTGCCTTCAGGATTTCTAAGGGTGTAAATTTTTGATTTCACTCTTCACTGCCTATCACAGTTTCGGAGGCCATGGAATGCCCAGGTGGCACAAAACCCCCCAAATGACCCCATTTTGGAAAGTAGACATCCCAAGCTATTTGCTGAGAGGCATGGTGAGTATTTTGCAGCTCTCATTTGTTTTTGAAAATGAAGAAAGACAAGAAAAAAAAATTTTTTTTTCAATTTTCAAAACTTTGTGACAAAAAGTGAGGTCTGCAAAATACTCACTATACCTCTCAGCAAATAGCTTGGGGTATCTACTTTCCAAAATAGGGTTATTTGGGGGGGGTTTGTGCCACCTGGGCATTCCATGGCCTCCGAAACTGTGATAGGCAGTGAAGAGTGAAATCAAAAATTTACACCCTTAGAAAGCCTGAAGGCGGTGCTTGGTTTTTGGGGTCCCGTACGAGGCTAGGCTCCCAAAAAGTCTCACACATGTGGTATCCCCGTACTCAGGAGAAGCAACAGAATGTATTTTGGGGTGTAATTTCACACATTCCCATGGCATGTGTGAGACCACACAGAGCAATATATCATTTATTATTATTATTATTATTATTATTATTATTATTATTATACAGGATTTATATAGCGCCGACAGTTTACGCAGCGCTTTACAACAACATTAGGGCAGACAGTACAAGTACAATACAATTCAATACAGGAGGAATCAGAGGGCCCTGCTCGTTAGAGCTTACAATCTAGGAGGGAGGGTCAAGTTATACAAAAGGGTAATAGCTGTGGGGGATGAGCTAATGGAGAAAATAATGCAGTTGTTAGATGGAGGCAGGATAGGCTTCTCTGAAGAGTAAAGTCTTCAGGGATCGCCTAAAAGTGGATAAATTTGGAGACAGTCTGACAGATTGGGGTAGGGAATTCCAGAGGATGGGCGAGGCTCGGGAGAAGTCCTGGAGGCGGATATGGGAGGAGGTGATGAGGGAGCTAGAGAGCAGGAGATCTTGGGAGGAACGGAGATGGCGTTTAGGTTGGTATTTTGAGACTAGGTTAGTGATGTAGCTGGGGGCACAGTTGTGGATGGCTTTGTAACTTATTGTTAGTATTTTGAATTTAATTCGTTGGGCGAGTGGCAGCCAATGGAGGGATTGGCAGAGAGGGGTAGCAGACACTGATCGGTTTGTAAGGTGGATGAGTCTGGCAGCAGCATTCATGATGGACTGAAGGGGGGATATTTAAAGGTAAGCCAATGAGGAGTGAGTTGCAGTAGTCAAGGCGAGAGTGACAACATTTAGTGACAACTTTGCAAAAAAAAAAATTTGTCTCTTTCCCGCAACTTGTGTCACAATATAAAATATTCCATGGACTCAACATGCCTCTCAGCAAATAGCTTGGGGTGTCTACTTTCCAAAATGGGGTCATTTGGGGGGGTTTGAACTGTCCTGGCATTTTATGCACAACATTTAGAAGCTTATGTCACACATCACCCATTCTTCTAACCACTTGAAGACAAAGCCCTTTCTGACACTTTTTTTGTTTACATGAAAAAAATATTACTTTGGACCCCCAAACATTATATATTTTTTTAAAGCAAATGCCCTACAGATTAAAATGGTGGGTGTTTCATTTTTTTTTTTCACACAGTATTTGCGCAGCGATTTTTCAAACGCATTTTTTGGGGAAAAAACACACTTTTTTAAATTTTAATGCACTAAAACACACTATATTGCCCAAATGTTTGATGAAATAAAAAAGATGATCTTAGGCCGAGTACATGGATACCAAACATGACATGCTTTAAAATTTAAAAGCCTTTACAGGTTACCACTTTAGATTTACAGAGGAGGTCTACTGCTAAAATTACTGCCCTCGATCTGACCTTTGCGGTGATACCTCACATGCATGGTGCAATTGCTGTTTACATTTGACGCCAGACCGACGCTTGCTTTCGCCTTAGAGCGAGAACAGGGGGGGACAGGGGTGCTTTTTGTTTTTTTGCTTTTTTATCTTATTTTTAAACTGTTCCTTTCATTTTTTTTTATTTTTTTATCATTTTTATTGTTATCTCAGGGAATGTAAATATCCCCTATGATAGCAATAGGTAGTGACAGGTACTCTTTTTTTGAAAAAAATTGGGGTCTATTAGACCCTAGATCTCTCCTCTGCCCTCAAAGCATCTGGCCACACCAAGATCGGTGTGATAAATTGCTTTCCTAATTTCCCAATGGCGCTGTTTACATCTGGCAAAATCGAAGTCATAAAATGCTCGTAGCTTCTGGTTTCTTAGGCCATAGAGATGTTTGGAGCCACTCTGGTCTCTGATCAGCTCTATGGCCAGCTGGCTGAATCACCGGCTGCATTCTCAGGTTCCCTGTTGAGACAGAAGAGCCAGAGAAAAACACAGAAGACGGTGGGGGGAGGGGGGGGCATTCCCTCTCACTGCTTGTAAAAGCAGTCTAGAGGCCAATTAGCCACTAGGATTGCTTTTACATGAAAGCCGACCGCTGGCTGAAAAGAATGATACCAAGATGATACCTAAACCTGCAGGCATCATTCTGGTATAACCACTCAAAGTCGTGAATGGCGTACCTGAAGACAAAAAAATGGTCAACAATAAAGCACAGTAAACGGTAAAGTATAAAAAATTGCATACCTGAAAAGCAAACATGATAAAACATAATAACAATAAAACTTTGCAGAATAGAATACAGTAAAAAAGAGCAGAACAATAGAAGAGAGAGAGAGAACAATAGAACAATAAAACGACAACTATTTTTTTTTTTTTTAATATATTTTTTTGTGTTTTTTTTTTTTTTGTTACACTTTTTTTTTGTAACTAACTTTTATAACTGTAACCGGTTCCAGGTTCGGGTCTCTCAAAATGCGATGGCATCTTGGGAGACCCTGTGAAAGTGCGCCTAGTCTGTGCAATGCTGTACCCTACGCTAATACTCAACTAGTGAATGGTAGCGTTCAAAACATTCACCAATGCAAAGACCAGGATTGTCAGGACAGGAGGGACAATAATAGCGGGTGTCACGCCTATATCCGCGCTTGCTGCAGACACGACATCTTTTTTGGGGGGTTTGTTGGGTAGGGGTACTCGGGAGGACATAAAGAAAATGCCTCTCCTGCAGACGACTGCATTTGGTTGGGGATGTGAATGGGGGAAGTACGGGTGCTGCAGGAGTGGTGGGTTCCCAATTAGGATTGGCGAATGCAGCAGGAAGGGCACTATGGGCACGACGGGCCTGTGTTTGTCTTCTTCTTTGTGGCAGCGGGACACTACTTGTGCTTGCCACCTCACCAGCTTGAACTGCACTTATGGGACTCGCCACGTCACCAAGTGTTACTGCAGTGCTGGTTTGACTACGACCGGGGTGTACTAGGCCGCTGGTGCTTGCCAGTTCACCAAAACGCTACCAAAAAAACTGTTAGCGATCGCAGGGATCAGGCCTGACTCTGCGAACGCTGCAGTTATGCGTTTAGTGTTTTGTAAGTGACAGTGATCGATCGATACTGCACTTGGGTGGGCTGGGCTGGGCTGGGCCGGGCGGAGGGGCAAAATGCAGGTGCTAGCAGGTATCTGGGCTGATCCCGCTAACACTGCGTTTTTGGGAACCCTAAACTGCTGGGGACGCTAGTATAGATCTGATCAGATATTGATCCGTTCAGATACTATACCACTAAGGGAGGCCTATGCTGTGTGCGTGGGTGTTAGCGCTACTGGCTCTAACCTGACGCTGCCTGGGGCGACGCATATCACCGCCGGGCGATCAGGGGGCTAAACCTTTATTTGGTAATAAACGGCGGGTGCCTTGACACTATAAAAAAATAAATTAACTAACCAGAGTCACCTGTAACAGTTATACTGTGATCATTGGTGAAAGGGTTAACTAGGGGGCAATCAAGGGTTTAAAACCTTTATTAGGTAGTATATGGGGGTCCCTGACGCTATAAAACGCTGACCGCGAACCTAAATTTTTACCTCCCTAACTAGCGTCACCAGTGACACTAATACAGCGATCAGAAAAGCGATCGCTTAGTGACACTGGTGACGGGGGTGATCAAGGGGTTAAAACTTTATTAAGGGGGGTTAGGGGGGTATCCTAGACCTAAAGGGGGCTAACACTAACCACACTAACTGTCAGAAACTGACACCAATGCAGTAATCAGAAAAAAAAAACTGCTTGGTGTCAGTGTGACAGGGGGGGGTGATTAGGGGGTATTCGGGGGGTGATGGGGGCTGTAAAGTATGCCTGGCATGTTCTACTGTGTGTGTGTGTTGGTGTAACTCACTCAGATGTCTTCTCTCCTCGGCGCCGGAACGGAAAATACCGAGCCGAGGAGAGATGACATCACTTCCTCTGCCTCTGTGTACTATACAGAGGCAGGGAAGATTCTCATTGGCTGGGAGCGATCGCGAGGGGGGGGCCATGAATGGATGGCCTCCCCCTCATCTCTTAACGCTCCCAGACAGAAGCCGACCGCCTCGGGCACCGGGGGGGGGGTCCGCCCGCGGCAAGCAATCACGTACCAGGTACATGATTAGGTGGTCGGCAAGTGGTTAAAGGAAACCCTGTACGGGGTTTTGCGCAGGGGTGCCATTCTGCACCCGTAAATAGACGTGAATCAGTTAAGATACAGTAATAAATTAGTATATTTAGTAAATTAGTTTATTCAGCATGAAATGAAGCTTAGTTATGTAGCATGAGGCTGTATATTCTGCAATATTTACATTTTTGATAAACTCATTGAATGAATCCAAGCTCTGCAAGCTATGATAACATGCACTGCATTGATGCATTCACACAATTTCACAGTAACCATGAGATAAAACATAGTTCAGGAATATTCCTTTTTCCCATTGTTTTGCAAATTTTTGTACACTACAAACTGTATGATTGAATCTGATATCGCTGTTTTACTAAACTGACAGCTTATTATTCTAAATAGGAAACCATCATTTTCTTTACAAATATTAACAATTCTAACTACCAGCGAGAATGAGTCCTTACATTTAAAGAGCACCTGTCATTTTAGGGCCATCATGGGGGCGCCTGTTAGCGGGCATTCACTCACCTGCTGCCGCCACGTCCCTCACCTTGTTGTGTCATTGCCGCATCACCAGCCATCTCATTAAAGTTAATGGGAGTGTCGACAGCGGGTCAGAGATGACAGTTGCTCTTTAAAAAATATGATTTAAATCAAGTTGATTTAAATTAAGCCTTTTTACTAGTGATTAAAATCGACTTTATTTAAATCAAATCCACCCACTTCTGCTGGAGAGTATACTCTTTAAGCCCCGGTTCACACTGAGCTGCGGGAATGAAGCCGTGCGAGTTCAGCGATTTCACTGCGGCACGTGAAGTAGAATAGTAAAGTATCGAACCAGGCAGAACTTCAGCAATGCAGGTTTATTAACAGCTGATAACATACAGGTTTTTGTTCAAAGTATTACAAGATACAGATCTAATTTATACAGTTTCTTACCATGCAAGCACATTAGATATAGGTATTCTTATCCTCTACCCCAATTGATACAATTGTGAATTGTTCTTACCTTGAACCAGAATGGGTCTTTACTGCCAATTCTTGGGAACCTCTCACCTGATAGGGACCAGCCAATTGGCCGGTGGTCTGGTCTCCACACAGAGTTCTGGGTTCCAGCTCGACCAAGTTTGTGAGGGAAATTCACCTGAGACCACACTCTGGAACAAGTTAAGAAGTCTTCTCTGACTCGTACGAGGAGACAAGTTAGGACAGATACTTGCCCATTGGTTCTGACCTCTATGACCCGTGCAATAGGGCAGCATACATAGAGTTCAGCCTTATGAGCTCCTATCTGACTTGTCCGAGGGGACAAGTTAGGACAGATACTTGCCCATCGGTTCTGACCTCTATGACCCGTGCAATAGGGCAGCATACATAGAGTTCAGCCTTATGAGCTCCTATCTGACTTGTCTGTCTAACATTAGCAGAGCTTGCATTTATATACTCCTTTACAAGTCTTATCTCAACTTATCTCTTACATATGATTGGTCGCTAAGATCTACATCAAAGTAACCAACCATAAATCTGACACCTGTTCTACAACCAGATAAACTTAATTATTCCCAAAATTCCTATATGTTCATTAAAGTGATTTATAACTGTTTTTGTCCAATTAAAAACACCTGTATAGAGACAGTCTGGCACCCAGCTGTGTTATCAAACTCTCCTTATCTTCATAAGTTTTAGCTAAGTTCAAGAATGACAGATTTATGACATTTGGGAAAATGAACTTTCAATAACCCCACCAGATGTGTTATATGTCTCACTATATGTATTTATTTTAACAGTTTTAATGAGGGCACAAGCAGACCTTTGTTTGACCTTGTCAAACTTAATTTAATGTTCTGTACATAACTTTCCTGTATTCCACCTAATTATTTTAACCACCTGTTTTCTTATCTGTCTTATCTTATCTGAGACAATTCTTCATAACTTGAATCTATTCTAATGAACTTTCATCCAGTAAACCATCTTAATACATTTTCGATAACACCTGTGTACAAGTACTTGTCATAAAGCAGAGGTCATTTAAAGTTCAACACTTATAAATGAAGACTTTCTAAATCTATGGAAAACACAGTATACATTATTAAAGATTAATAATTGTTGCTTTACTTATTGAATAATAATATTGATAAAACCACTACTATATAATAATATGAATAATAATAATAATAATAATAATTATCAATAGAATATCTGCAAATCAATATATATAATATGAAATACATTGGCTAATATGAGATTCTACAACATACGTCAGTCCCGATTTCGGCCATGATTTTAGAGGCATCTGTGCAGGTTTCTGCTCAGATGTCAATGTAAATTGCAGCCCGAAATCGCAAAATGTAGTACAGAAACTACTTTTTGAAAATGGTGCCGCGCCGCAAATGCAGCGTTGCACTGATTTGGACGGTGCAATTGTCGCCATTTTGACATGTCAAAGCGCATGTCAAATCATACTAATGTGTACCGGGGCTTAAAGGCAGTTGGAAAATACCAGACTTACTGGCTGAGAAAAAAAAAAAAGAACCACTGTGCTAATGCTATTATTAGACTGAATCATATATGTATATTAGATTTTTCTCAAAGTTCCACTTTAACAGCTATTAAAGAGGGATATCAGCCACGTGGGGAGTGATTTGTTCTTCGTGGGCTGGCTGACTCATAGACTTGCACCGTAAAAAGACGCAGTAAAATACTGCAAAGTAGGTAGTATGTAATCAGCCAATACGTACTGTTTCATATTTACGAAGGATTCATCAAAAAAAGGTTTTTAATATGATAACTAATATTGATAAGATTTTTTACATCAAGCTATCTTTTTTACGTGCATATCGTTGAAAAGGCTACATTTACTTTAAGGGCTAGGGTACACAGAATTTTTTGGTCTTCTTCCCAATATGAGTTATTGTGAAGGCAAAGGCAACTCCAGAACATCTCACAAATATCTTAAATGTAAGCCAGCTTTGGCTTTGTATATAATCCTTAAAATGTTTGACCACCTCCCCAACCCACACACAGCACACCCTCCAGCTCAAGACCTCCATGGAGATATCTGCTTTATACTGTAATCAGGACTCCCTGGCATAAAGCTGGGTACACAAGGTCCGAAAATTGGCTAAAAATGGTCGGTACGGCAGGAACCGGCTGACTTTCGAGCTGTGTGTACAGCTCCTCGTCACGACCACCTTCTGTCAAACAAGCATGCTGGAAAACCAGCATTTGATCAGCACTCATATTCAATGCTGGGGAAGTCCCCCTGTGAGAACACAACTCAGTGGGGAGATCACATCAGATGTATTAGTACGGCGATCTGTCATTTTTTTTTTTCTTTTTTAGTTCAGCCCACTGGGTTGAACAAAAAAATAAACTTAGCCACTTCATCTAATAGTAAACAGGAGAGATTATGGTTTATCGTGATACATGTCATTTGAATTTAAGAAAGTTTAGGTTGATGGTTGTTGATTTTCATGACTTGACACTAGAAACAATACAGATAAAATTAGAGTTCTTTGAATCTTTGAATGTGATGTTGGATGGGTGTCCAAGTAGGGAATTTTATTGGAACTTTAAACTCTGAGCCATCATACTTGAGGGGCCCAAGGAGTAAACCGCAGCTATTTTTCTGCTCATTTTGGATGGGATGCCTAACCACCATCCACCTTTTATTTACTGGGGAAAAAATACATGCTGCAGGTATTAAAACTGTTAACAATTTTAATTTCAAATTACGTAGGCTTTAACAAGATATTTGAATATGTAGTTTAAGGTAATATTATTTCAGGTAAACTTTGTTCCTATTTGGGATCTGTTTTTTTTGTCTTTTACCACACTGGTAGTTTTATTGTATACAACAGGCATTTGGCAACCCCTGCCATGCGTGCTCAAATGGGCACACAATGTTGTTTGCACATGGTACTCATTGTCATTGGCTGTAATCGACAGCTGAGTAGGCTAATACAATGCCTGAGGCACCTACCTCCCTGATGTCCCTGAATGCCTGTCAACAGATGAAATACTTGGTGTGCTGTGTGGAAGAAGCTTGTACACCTACAGCGGTGCCCTGCATTACTAAATATACAGGGTTTGGGGCTGATCTGAGGTCTGAAATTTGTTCATTGAGGTTGATCTGAAGTTTTTGCATTGGGGTGAATGTGAGGACTGATATTTATGCATTTTGGCTAATCTGGGGTCTGAAGTTTTATATGTTGGGGCTAATCTGAGGTATGAAGAACATGCATTTAGACTGAAATTGGCTCTGAAGCAGTGTTACTTTTGACGTCAAATTTCGATTTGGTTTTAGTCATAATTTTTTTACTAAAATGCCACTTTAGTTTTAGTCATATTTTAGTCATCTGAATTGTTTTAGTTTTAGTAGTATTTTAGTTGACTAAAATCTCCAGTACATTTAAGTCAACTAGAATAGAATGGGTTTAGTTAAATTGTAATGCATTATTTTAATCCAATTTAAAGCATTTCTCTAGAATTTCCAAACTCATTATATACTCCTGAAGTAAAAATCGAATAACTTGTTATTATTTATGGTACTAGGTTTTTTTAGTCATAGTCTTTTGACTAAAATGCCATTTATATTTTAGTCATCTGAATTTTTTTTTTGTCGACTAAAATAGTGTTCATTTTGTTGACGAAATTAACACTGGTCTGAAGTGCATGTATTGAGGCTGAACATGTTCTGTGTGTGCACCAGTTAATTTTTGCACTTATAGTTGTACTTCTAGTGGCAGATTGAATTCATTAAACATATATTGAATGAGTTTACCTTGCCATTAGCAGTACAGCTATGAGTACAAAAACTGATCACAAACTAAGACTATAATGCACTACTATTCACTGGCATGTCGGTTGCCTAATGTTTGTAAACATGACACTTAATGTGAAAAAACCATTGCTGACCCCTGGGTATACTATTATGCAGATAAAATGAAGTACAATTTTTTGTTTAATTGAAATATATAAAGAATAAGTAGCAGTGAATAATCCCACAGAAGACAAGTCTGATCAAGAAAAGAAACCTATTAACTGTGCTGTTATAGTATAGACCTTCAGCTGAAGGACTAAAGAGGTGTTTTCAATAGAGCGATGTTTGGCTCTGTTTGGCCTTGATGCAAAGGTTGCATTTACAGCACAGGAAACAAAGACTGCAATGTCAAATATATATGTTGGTATGATGGAAATATGCATAGAGGAGTTTAATAAACATGGGTTCATCTTTGATGATGATTTTTTTTTTTTTTTTACAAACTGTCTTTGTAGATATAACAGTGACTTAAAATAACTCAAATTGAATAGTGAAGGCTCCTAAACATGTATTTTGTATGAAATAAATACTACAATGGACAAATTATATGTTTGCGTAAAATATCTACTGTGCATTGAAGTCTGATCAGCGTGGAGTTCTAAGATATTTGTTACCAAGTTGTCTTTGGAATTATAAAATAACTGATATTAAAATGATCGAAGATGTTAATATTATCTGTGTGAAACAAAAGCTTTCAAAACTAACACATTCATTGATGTAAACAAGAGATATTGATTTATTAATGCCCACATACTGTATATCTCAGCATTATGAAAATGATATGCAATGATACAAAGTAAAATTGCTGAAAATCTTAAAACATATTTCTTCTTTACATTACTGTACAAAAGAATAAACAACATTGTGCTCCCACCCTATCAAGTGTGTGTGTGTGTGTGTGTGTGTGTGTGTGTGTGTGTGTGTGTGTGTGTGTGTGTGTGTGTGAGATATACACACACACACACAATTACCACTATACACAGAGAAAATGGGAGGGACAGCCGAAGGCAGGATCAGCCACGTATATTTAACTCTACACAAAACAAATTCTGTAGTGGCTTTGTGAGCATAAAAACTCTGTTAAATAGCATTTAATTACAGTTTTTTCATAGTCTGGGTTTAATGACTCTTTAAGTTTTAACATGACTGTAAATTCTTGGTTATGTTATAAGAGAGACTGCAGTGATGACTTCAGCTCAAGGGGACCTGCCAGTGTGGACACAATTGCAGCACTGAATTACCAGTCCCCTGTACATGAAGATGATGTTGGCGAGGTACATGAATAGTGGACTTAGGTGAATATAAGATTTCTTCAGGGGGTATTTTAAAAAAAATGGAAAAAACAAAACATAAAACAATTACAATGCTTTTAACAATCTTTTTTGGCATTCTTTATTATAAATGTACAGTGAGGGTAAAAAAGTATATGATCCCCTGCTGAATTTGTACGTTTGCCCACTGACAAAGAAATTATCAGTCTATAATGTTAATGGTAGGTTTATTTTAACAGTAAGAGACAGAATAATTTAAAAAAGTTATAAATTGATTTGCATTTTCATGAATGAAATAAGTATTTGACACCTTCACAATCAGAGGGTTTGTGTCCCACTTCATTTTTGCAAATCCTCTCCAAATCATTAAGGTTTTTGAGGCTGACGTTTGGTACTCGAACCTTCAGCTCCCTCTACATTTTTTCTATGGGATTAGGTCTGGAGACTGGTTAGACTACTCCAGCACCTTAATGTGCTTTTTCATGAGCCACACCTTTGTTGCCTTGGCTGTGTATTTTGGGTCATTGTCATGCTGGAATACCCATCCACGACCCATTTTCAATGCCCTGGCTCAGGTAAGGAGGTTCTCGCCCAAGATTTGACGGTACATGGCCCTGTCCATAGTCCCTTTTAATACAGTGAAGTTGTCCTGTCTCCTTTAGCAGCTCAACACCCCCAAAACATAATGAATAAATGTCCATGTTTGACGGTAGGGATGGTGTTCTTGGAGTCATAGGCAGCATTCCTCCTCTTCCAAACATGGCGAGTTGAGTTGATGCCAAAGGGCTTGATTTTGGTCTCGTCTGACCACAACAGTTTCACCCAGTTCTCCTCTGAATCATTCAGATGTTCATTAGCAAACTTCAGACGTGCCTGTACATGTGCTTTCTTGAGCAGGGGGACCTTGCAGGTGCTACAGGATTTCAGTCCTTCATGGCATAGTGTGCTTCCAATTGTTTTCTTGGTGACTATGGTCC
Organism: Lithobates clamitans; assembly: GCA_037952925.1. Taxonomy (NCBI): domain Eukaryota; kingdom Metazoa; phylum Chordata; class Amphibia; order Anura; family Ranidae; genus Lithobates; species Lithobates clamitans. The sequence goes on from JBBGZY010000050.1 coordinate 62,917, forward strand.
CAGCTGCCTTGAGATCATTAACAAGATTGTAGTTCCCGTGTAGTTCTGGGCTGATTCCTCACTGTTCTCATGATCATTGAAACTTCACATGGTGAGATCTTCCTTAAAGCCCCAGACAGAGGGAGATTGACAGTTATTTTGTGTTTCTTTCATTTGCGAATAGTGGCACCAACTGTTTTCACCCTCTCACCAAGCTGCTTGTCGATGGTCTTGTAGCCTATTCCGGCCTTGTGTAGATCTACAATCTTGTCCCTGACATCCTTGGACATCCCCCCACTGCCACAAAAGATATATACTGTATTTATCAATGCTGCCTCGGAGGGGACAGAGAGGGGCGGTATGAGTGCCGTCATATTACATACAGGAGAATCGCCTGTTTACTCGGCTGCATCTGTAATAGAAAGTCCCGTCTCCTGGGCTGCCATTGGACGACTGTTCTGTCTATCACAGGAGGCAGAACTTTGTATTAAAAAGGCCGCCGAGTAAACAGGAGATTCTCCTGTGTGTAATCTGTTGGCGCTCATCCCACCCCCCCCCTTCCCTGTCCCCTCCGAGGCTGCAGATGGGCATCCATCAGGCTGCAATAATGGCAATGGTAAGGCTGCATTCATGGCAATGGTGAGGCTGCATTGATGGGCACTGATTAGGCTGCATTGATGGGCACTGACCCTTATTTTGCTTCACAGTTCTTTATGTAAAATTTAAGTTTTTTTTCCTGAAACTTCCCTTTTAAAGTGAATGTGTGTGTTATACGCCGATAAATACGGAATATACAAATAACTCGCCCGAGCTCATCCTTAGTCCTGAGTGGCGCTCAGCGATTCATTGGGGGCCACAAAAGATATACATATATATCCAAATAACACGCCCGAGCTCAACTCTTCACCATACACAGCCACAAAGGCAAGAGAATTCTTGTTGGGCAGTGTATGAGTGCTCGGACGAACACAGTTATGCCCTGTACACACGGTTGGATTTTCAGACGGAAATTGCTCGATTGGAGCTTGTTGTCGTAAAGTCCGACTATGTGTAGGCTCCATCGGACATTTTCCATCGGAATTTCCGTCACACAAAATTTGAGATCTGGATCTCAAATTTTCCGACAACAAAATCCATTCTTGTAAATTCCGATCGTGTGTACACAATTCCGACGCACAAAGTTCCACGCATGCTCTCAATCAAGTACGAGACGGAAGCGCTCGTTCTGGTAAAACGCATTTGTAATGGAGATAGCACATTCGTCAGCCGTAAAATCTTTTAATGCAGAGCATTCTCTTCTTTATAATGCTAGAATAATGAAGTTGTTTTGCTGCTCATATTCACACAGAGTTCTGACAAACTGATTTCTTTAGTATTTTTCGTGATCTCATGAATAATTTTTTTTTTTGTCAGATTTCCATAATGATGTTTTGAATTTTGAGATTATATCTATCTATCTATCTATATCTCTATCTATCTATATATCTATATATATCTATCTCTATATATATATATATATATATATATATATATATATATATATATATATATATATATATATATATAAAATCGATATAGATATAATTTTTTTTTTTTTTGATCCAGAGCTCCTATTTACATTTTTTTTATAGTGATCTCCATAATTTTTTCTTTCTTTCGTTTTGTGTCAAGTTATCACAACACCATTATTATCCTTTATTTTGTAACCTAATGGAGGCCGGTGTTGGTGTCCCTTGTTAATTTGACGTTGTATTTTTGAAATGTACCTGCCTACTCACAAACAAACTGTCCTTTTTGAAGTAAAACACATAGGCAAGTATTTGTGAAAAATAAATAGCCATTTATTCTGGGTCATAACAAAATAAAGAGGAGGGCAATGCTAGAGAAACTGGTGAAATTTGCAAAGCCTTTGTACCCCAGGGCAGACATAAATTATTTTACACTCAAAATTGTTGGCCTTAGGAGTCCTTATAATAGTGAGCACAATCCGGTCCAGGATTACAAGAGAACAGGAACAGCAGCAGATGACATATCTGTCCCCAGGCTGTGGTTTTACAACAGTCTTCGTCTTTTGTCAGACCAGACTGAACCCAGCCCATCACTTTCTTGTCTTCCTTCCATGCGTGCTTCCAGGCTGTGGCTCTGGTGTTGTAGTTGTGGCAGGAGGTGGAGGAGGAGGACTATGGTTGAACTCACAAACGTGGCTTTGGCTTGTGAGTTCGCCCCTCAACCCCTTATTTAGGGCTTGTAAGCTAACTTCCTCACATAAGAGGCGTTGGCCCTCCTCCATTTCCTGCATGTAGGCATAATCCTCTTGAATATTGGGGGGGAGGGAGGTTCTGAGGGCTGCAGTAGCCTTCCGAAATAGGCCAAGTGCTGCCTCCTCCAGGTTAATCCTCTTCCTGGGCCTCTTTTTTTAAAAGCGGAGCGGAGGGGAGGGACCTGGGATTCGGACAGGCTACTGGGCCCGGGCCACCTCCTGACTGCCACTTACCCCCGCAACCTCCTGGCTGCCACTTTCCACAGCCATCTCCTGGCTGAGACTTTCCTGTGTATGAAAAAGGGACATAGTTTTAGTTTTTGGTTCATCAATCACACACAATTTTCAGCTCATGACTGTTGCAAGTTGAATGTTAATAAATAGAAAAGACTATCATTCTGACCCCAGCATTTTTTATTCTTGTCACAATCATTTGTGGCCACTACTGTCTATTGATATGTAAAACACTTTGTAAAATCAGAAATTACTGCTCAATAATAACATCTAGTTAACATCATTAATTATTTGACAAGAAATATGTTGAACAATGCTATACCTGGCTCAAGCTGGGCTCCTCCACATCTTCCTGGCTGGAAGGCCCCGGTTGGAGGTTGGAGGTTGGAAGCCTCAGCTGAAGTGGAAGGAAGCCTTGAAGGAAGACTGGAGAGTGCTGGCCTGGGTTCAGTCTGGCCTGCCAGAAAATGCAGTCTGTCATAGTACCACAGCCTGGGTACATAAATGTCAAATGTCATATGCTGCAGCTCCTGATCTCTGGGAATCCTGGACCTTCTTGCATCCTGGACCTCTCCCTATTATAAGTGCTCCTCATGCCACCAATTAGGGCCTTCAAATTGGGGATGTCTGCCGTGGGAATCACCGGCTTCACAAATTCCAGCAATTGATCCAGCGCTGCCTTCCTCTTTGTTTTATTAATATAAAAGGGGTGGTTTACCTGCCACAGACAGGGCAGCTCCCTGTACATATCAATGAATATGGCGATAAAGTCCTGATCATTCAATAGATCCATTTTCTCTATAAGGCACAACACAAGTCAAACCCTAATGTCAGGCTAAACTCTCCTAATCTTGTCCCAATATAGGCCTCAATCTATAAGCAGTAAAGGCCACTGATGCACCAAGTTAAAATTGTACCTTCGTTCAAACTATTGACGCTTCGGATACACCTTCCTCCTCTCACAGATCGTACGTACGACATACGCGTGTTACGCTTTATATACACTGCGCATGCGTGAAATTCCTCCCGCCCCTGACGTTCTTTCTAGTCTGTTCCCCGCCGCTTCTCTTTAGGCACAGTGGGAGAGCACATGGCGGAGAAAGAGTAAGTGCATGCAGAGGAGAGCAGCAACGACGAAAGCCTGGAGCCACGAACGTCCCGATCCCGGAGGAGATTTAAGGCCTCAAATATGTCCTTTATAGAGATGGTGGACATCTTGAAGAGGGCCGACTATGATGGGAAGCATGGACCTTACCCAAACCCAAATGTCAGAAAGGCCAAGATCATGGCTAAAGTTATGAAAAGTCTGCACAGGAATTTTGGGGTACGACGATCCAAGGCTCAACGCTGGTCAGGCCTGAAATTGAGGGAGCACGATCAGTACAGAAAGATCAAGAGAGTTCTTCCAAAAAGTAAGTAGTTGTCACTTCTTTCTTCTTCCTTCTTCCTTCTTCCTTCTTCCTTCTTCCTTCTTCCTTCTTTCTTCTTTCTTCTTTCTCTTCTTTCTTCTTTCTCTTCTTCTTCCTTTTTTCTCTTCTTCTTCCTTTTTTCTCTTCTTCTTCATTTTTTCTCTTCTTCCTTTTTTCTCTTCTTCTTCCTTTTCTCTCCCTCCTCTGTTGTACAGTTTAAAATGGCAACTTTCAGGTTTGTGGGCACAGTAAACATCGTTTGTTTACCCACTAATACGATGTTTTTGCCAGATACGGGGTTAACTACATTTGTTCAGGCCTATTTATATTAAAAGAAGTATAGTACATTGTTGTCTTGATGGGTTTTTACTGCAATGAAATGCAAACTTGATTCAGTGTAGGGAGAGGACACTCAGCAGCTGTTTACACATATGGACACAGGAGCACTAGTGGGACACCAGAACAAACTTTTTAGGGTGTCCCACACAGGTGCTCCAGTGGATACTAGGGGTGTCTCCATGTGTGAAAATTGTACTAAAAAAAGTAAGTATTACAGCTTTAGAAAGGGAAAAAAAATGTCTTCAGCTTGGAACTCTGCCAAAAAGGACAACTGTACGACACTTCCAAGCAATATTTCATATTACTATTTCTAGCCTCAAACATCTGTGTGCTAAGTATACCTTTTTCTTTTATTCACATAGGAGAGAAAAGACTCGGGACATTTGAGGACACTAGGGACCCCCCACCTCTGAAAGAAAAGCAAATCTCCAAACCACAACCAGAAGATGTGGAGGAAGGAGAGGTTTATGAAATGGGTGAAATAGTGACCACAACAGGTGAGTGTCTGAGACCACAGCTTTAGGTAATAGATGTATGCCTGCATATCTATAATACATGGTGTGTTTTTTAATTTTAGGTGATGTGGATGCTGTGGAAGAATATTTGCATTTCACAAGTGCAAGTGCACATGTCCACATCGGGGAGATCATGGTGTGCAATCGTGATTTACAAAAGATCAAGGAAGACATGAATGATATTGAAAAAAGACTTAAAAACATCATTGATGTTCAAGTTTTACGGCAACATTCTGCCAATTGTGCTGGCTCAGTTGGGCCTGAGGCCGGAATTATAAATGAAATAAACCCTGACGGCGCTTGAAAGTGGCCGTCCTGGCTTGCCCTCCCTGAGTGCCGTGATGTCCGGCTAAGATACCTTGAGTTCTTTGCGGGTGGGGGGGCCATCAATATGCCAGACAATTTGTGAAACCTTGATCAAATAAAAAAAAAATTACGCAAATCTTTGGTGACATTTACTGCTTGTGTTTGTTTTAGCTGACCCTGACAGAAATGTGGTGAGTCCAGAAAATGGTGTGATTGTGTAACCTTACAAAGCACTGTTGGATGTTATTTACTAAAGGCAAAGACACTTTGCACTACAAGTGCACTTGAAACTGCACTGAAACTGCACTTGTAGTGCAAAGTGGATTTGCCCTTAGGAAATAACCCCCATTGTCACAGAAAGCAGCAATTAGAGCACCACAAAAGTGTTGCAGTGTTGAGACAATAATCCACACATTCTTGATTAACAATCTTTTTAATACCTGTACAATCACATGTGCATTTAGAAAAGGTGTTTTTTTAAAACAAACCAACATGTTTGTTGTATAACAATTTTTGGGGTGGCATTATCAAAAATAGAAATGTCCATTTAAGATAAAACAGGCATGTTTAAAACCAACAAGAAAGACACAAATCTAGAACTTACAAAGTTCACATTTGGTAGAACTTGAAGGCAATATCAGACATGAGTATTTAGGAACTGTGTTTGATATTGCGTTCAGATGGGGTGAAGTCACCCCAAGAAAAGCCAAATTTTGAAGATGCACACCAATTTACGAATGTCAACATGTGCTAGCTGCCATCACGGGGGATCAAGGGACGTATTTTGGGGGAGCAACCCCTTCCTCTCCGCTACTTTATTATTGAGGAAGGGGTTGCACCCCCAAAACGCCTACATTGATCTCCCGTGATGGCAGATAGCACATGTTGGCACACTGTGTGCATCTTCAAAATTTGGCTTTTCTAAAAATCGCATTAAAAATTTTTAACATTGTAGCACAACAAAAAACAAAGGGATTTGGAGGGGTTTGGATCAGTGATGTCGAAGCTTGGCACCCCAGATGTTTTGGAACTACATTTCCCATGATGCTCATGCACTCTGCAGTGTAGTAGTTCCATCTGGGGTGCCAAGCTTCGACATCACTGATCCAAACCATTCCATTGTAGCTCTGGCTGTATGTTTAGTATCATTGTCCTGCTGGAAGGTGAACCTCTTTCCTCAGTCTCAAGTCTATTGCAGACTCTAACAGGTTTTCTTCTAAAATTGCCCTGCATTTGGCTCCATCCATCTCCCCATCAACTCTGACCAGCTTCCCTTTCCCTGCTGAAGAAAAGCATCCAAGCAACATGATGCTGCCACCACCATGTTTAACAGTGGGGATAGTGTGTTCAGGGTGATGCGCATTGTTAGTTTTCCACCACACATAGCGTTTAGCTTTTAGGCCAAAAAGTTGAATTTCAATCTCATCTGACCAGAGCACCTTCTTCCACATGCTTGCTGTGTCCCCTACATGGCTTCTCGCAAACTGCAAAAGGGACTTCTTATGGCTTTCTTTCAACAATGGCTTTCTTCTTGCTACTCTTCCATAAGAGTTGTTGAGTGCACGACTAATAGTTTTCCTATGGACAGATTCTCCCACCTGAGCTGTGGATTTCTGCAGCTCCTTCAGAGTTACCATGGGCCTCTTGGCTGCTTCTCTGATTGATTAATGCTCTCCTTGCCCAGCCTGTCAGTTTAGGTGGACAGCCATGTCTTGGTAGGTTTGCACTTGTGCCATACTCTTTCCATTTTCGGATGATGAATTGAACAGTGCTCCGTGAGATGTTCAAAGCTTGGGATATTTTTTTATATCTTATCACAGAACAGCTGTATTTATACTGAGGTGGACTCTATTTACTAATTAGGTGACTTCTAAAGGCAATTGGTTCCACTAGATTTTTAGTTAGGCGTATTGGAATAAAGGGGGCTGAATACAAATGCACGCCACACTTTTCAGATATTTATTTGTAAAAAAATTTGAAAACCATTTATCATTTTCCTTCCACTTCACAATTATGTGCCACTTTGTGTTGGTCTATCACATACAATCCCAATAAAATACATTTACGTTTTTGGTTGTAATATGTCAAAATGTGGAAAATGTCAAGGGGTATAAATACTTTTTCAAGGCACTATAGAGGACCTCAAGTGTGGTGACTTGTCACAGTGGTTCTCGACCTTAATTAAGCTAGGGCCTGGTAAATTTTCTTGCAAAACCTTTCAAGCCTCACCAGTATTGGTCCATTTTCATTTCTGAGGTGCATTAACACATGCACATGGGGTTTTTATCCAAAATGAATGGCACCGCAGTGCATGTTGCCAGCATTAATGCATGTTGTGTGACCACAACATAAAACTGTATCCAGCCTTGAAAAAAAAAAAGTTTATATTCATACAATACAAGTATGGTGATGCAAAAAATGTATTCCTGTGCTTTTTTTGTATGGGTATTAACTGTATTCACCTGCCTAGTGACTGCTAGGTATACCCGTTGAGCTACTGTACCTTGTAGTCAAATAATCATTACATTATTGCAAGGTAGCTCAAAAGACATACCTAGCAATTGCTAGACAGGTGACATATCTGTCCAGCTGCATTTCACTTTAGATGCTGTCCATTGTGTTTTTTTTATCTGCACCTAGAGTGCATTGGCAGATATAGAGACAGCTTTAACCGGTTCTCGACTACCTTCCACACATTTACTGTAGCAAGGCTGCACGAAACAACATACCTGTACGTCGATTCGTACAGTAGCTCTGGGGGCAGTGTTGCCGGAGGCACGAACGCACGCTGCTTGGCCAGTGGAGGATCCAATCAGCGGGTCCAGCAGTCCCGATTTCTGCCAGCCACCCGCGATCGCTCCCGTAAGAGGCAGAACGGCAATCTGCCGATGTAAACAAGGCAGATCACCATTCTGTCAGAGGGAAAGAGATCTTGTGTTTCTGCTAAGCAGAAACACAGATCTCTTTCTTTCCCCAGTCAAACCATTCCCCACTCTGTTAGAAAACACCCCTTAACTCTTTGATCGCCCCTGGTGTTAACCCCCTTCCCTGCCAGTGTCATTAGTACAGTAACAGTGCATATTTTTAGCACTGATCACTATTAGTGTCACTGGTCCCCAAAAAAAGTGTCGGTGTCAGGGGTCCGATTTTGTACGCCACAAAGTCACGGCCCCTTACTCGGATCTGTGATCATCTGAGTCTCCGTGATCACAGCGCGCGCACCGTGCGCTCTGCAGGGTGCGCGCGGTGCGCGTGCACAGGGGAGGACGTCCCATGACTGCCTCCCAGAAATTGAGGTCCGCGCTATGGCCGTCATTCAGCTATGGCCCGGACCTCAAGTGGCTAGGGACACGGGTGGCACCTTATCCATCTGAAGCAGTTGGTTTGGTCCAAATTAACTATGAGCATTCCTTCTTACACAGATTAGTCTCCTATGCCACATTTTGATTAAAACTGGCAATCCTGGTGCACTTGGTGCAGTCTCTGAGATGTTATTTTACACTGTACACCCTTGATGTTCTTTTAGCAGATAGCAAAGTCATATAGAGCTGATGTGGTGATTTTGTTTTAGTTTATTCTTATGCTAATGAATCTCTGTGAATGTTGTCCCACACCATGTTTGATACTTTTGTGTTGTATTTGGAAACTTTCAATAAAAATCCTTTGAAATAAAAAAAAGTGCATGGACATTGTTTTTCATGTATTATAATGGCCCTAATTCACACCAGTGCAGTACATTCCAGCGCAGTCAACACAAGTAGAACATGCTGCATTTTTTTCTGTATGGAATGCTTCTGGAACATGGCAAAACAAACCATAACACATTAGAAATGAGTAAAAAAAATGCACTGGAATGCAAATGTCTTGAATTGAGATGAGAGAAAAAGGGGGAAAAACTCACCAGAATGCATAAAAAATGAATAGAAATGTGCATGCAGGAATGCATCTAAAACACAGAGATTGTGATGTGAATTGGCCCTCTGTACTAGGTGTATTTCTGCTCTTTAATGCTGCTGCTGACTCCCCTGGTATAGGTGCTTCTGCAGGTGGAGAAGGGACAGCTCTGATTTTCAAGACACTGTGCACCCCAGCACCGGGCTCACAAGGGGGCAGGAGGGAAGGGGCTCCAATCATGGAGCTAGCTTCCACAAGCACCCCTTCCTTCTGTGATTTCATATCTTTTCTGCTGCGGCTTCTGGCACAGCCTCACTAAAGATGGTGTGACAGCTGCCAGGCACAATCCAGCAGCATGAATACAAATGTTGTTAGCCCAAGAAAGAGGTAGCGAATTATTCAGGCTGCACCTTCCTTTGATATTTAGCAGTTGCACAATGCATTGTTTACAACTAACCTCAGTCACTTGTCATCGATATTTCTATAATCATTGATGCTCTGAGTGGCAGGAACAGGCTATGGGAAAAGGAAGCCTAATCCTAGTGTGGGTTTGCAGAAGGTACGCTTCAGCCCAGTACTGGGCTAGAACACAGTGGATGAGAAACACTGGTCTAGACAATAGGAAAATTGAGAAGCGTGTCAGCAGGAAGTGCAATTGAATGGGAGGAATGTTGAACTCTGCTTACCCCCCCATCTGCTATTTGCCACTTTCCTGGGGCTGTCCTGTGCATACATACCCAACAAACACCACTCCGTCTTGTAGGATCCCTGGGCAGCAGCTCACAGCCCACTACTCAGGAGGTTCCTGAAAACCTGGAGAAATGGCAAGGGCAGTGTTTCCTGTGTGCAGATACTTAAATAGGATGTCAGACCATTTACCTACCCTGCTAAAGAGTGCTTTTTAGTATAGCAATTTAGCCAGCTGAGCACTAACAAGTGCTGGGTACCAGGAACGTCGGAGGTATTTTATTTTTCAGATTTCACACCTTATTTTTCACTTGTGAATATTCATTAGTTTTGTGTCGTTGAGCCAAAGTAAGTTAAGAGATATGTATTTTTATAAAAAAAGATTGTTTCAAGTACCGTAGTTAAAATCCTCAGGCTTAAAAAACTGACCAGTCTGGCTAGGATAAATATTAGCAGACGAGGGTGGCCACTCTGGTATTTATGAAAAGATCCACCCAATGTGAACAACCATCAGGCAAGGAGTATAATACTCTCAGGGGAGATAAAAAGCACTTCAAATTTGTACTCATCATCAATCATGTTGGAAAATGTATACCAGTGAGTTGTACGCCTTTCATTTTATATAGAAAAGGGGAATGCTGCGTTTTTTTTTTTTTGTTTGTTTTTTTTTACACAATCTCAATATTGGTTGTTGTACTACATACCAGAATTGTAAAGTACATTGCTTTCTATTGGCAAATTGAAGCATCTTTAACCTAGGGAGTTTCTGTAAGTTTTACAATAATTTTATATTTATGCTTTACTATATCTCTTCTGTCTTTATCTTGTATTATATGTATTTATTTCTAGTTTAATATACTCTGTAAAGTTGTTCTCTTTTGCAGCAGCACTCCAGCCAAATTTTTTTTTTGTGCTTAGGACAGGGGATTAATGCGTTAGAACTCTTAAAAGATTTTGTTGTCCTCAGTGGAGCTTTTCCCTCACGTCACTTTCCAGTTACAATAATACCACAACTTCAGGATGTTAACGGGAATTTTTCTAACTGGGCCAAAGACAAAAGACATAATTAAACAAATTAGCAGAAATTGTGCCACCCCCCCCCCCACACACACACACACACAAAAATGGCGTTACACGTTACATTTGTCTTCTACTATAAACTTTTGTGCATCACCGAGGCTGTCTGTGTCAGCAGTATGAGCAGTATTTTACCAGTCTACAAATCTTGGTTAGATGTAATTTATTTTAAATTGTTGTTGTTTTTTGAACAAACCAAATATAACATTTTTTTTTTTTTAATGCCTTTGCAAATGAATCACTCTTAAACTTTCATAAAGGTATTTTGTGAAGCATTGCCATAAACCCATTTACTACAGTAACCTTTATAGAAAAATGAAAAGGCAAGTAAAAGCCTTTCTCTTTTTCATGGATTCACACATCAGGCAAAACAAATGGGATGTTGGTACTTGTGTGAAGCTGCCATTTAACCACGAAGTGAAATGCGTTTATTGAGTTTCCCCTGCAGACATGGTCCGCTGTGGCAGTGCTGTCCATATTTGGTGGCCAGGCAAGGAGAGCCAGGTGGTGCTGCAAAGCATAGCACAGTCAAGCGTGCTCACATCTAAGTTTGACATTTGTCATCCTGTACTGCTGCAGGGAAGAGAAAAATCTGCTTTTCCATATGCTTCGCATTTCATTTTGCCCGCAGTTTTGTCCAGATGGCTCCTGAACATTGTTTCCTTTAAGATACACTCCCAGATGTTTGTAAATGCCAATGGAGATGAGGCAACAACTGTGTTACACCGATACTCAGAATTATTTACACACATTTATCTCGCTCTCTTTAGTTATCATTATATAGTAGTTAAATGTCTTTTATTCATTTATTTTGGCCCACTGTTCTTTAATTGTGCCACATGTTATGCTTTAGACTCATGAGATATATACAATAGGCATATAGAGGGATGCCCTGTCTTATATCGTTTTAGCTAACGTGTATTTTGTCAAATACAAATTCTTTGCTTAGGTGCTCGTTTCCCTATATTGTACAATGTAAATGAGTAGGTGTATTTAAATTATAATGTTTAAATATTTAATAACTAACAGCATGTTCAACACTGGGAAAAAAACATGCCAGGTCACCAATCCAGAATCGGTTTTGGCAGAACTACCGTATGTCCCCTTCAGCCTCTGAAAACAACCTCCTACTAACTTTAGAATAGAAAAATAAATATGAAGAAGGATTGTGTGGAATTTTTATCCCATATTCAAGTGGAAAACAAAACTGCTATCTATTATGGGAAAGTCATCCAATCTTAGGGGGGCCCATAGTTTTGGCATCCTGAGGGCTGCAGGCTTTTGCAGTAAATGTTAAATCTTCAGAGGATTTGGGAAGTAGAAGTAGCAGCAGTGATCTGTGAGGTGACTCGAGCTTTTTGCAGAAAATCTTTCATCCCATTACATGGACTCCGAATTAAAAAAAAAAAAAAAAAAAAAGGGCAGGGTAAGCAGGAAGTCCCCCCCCCCCCTTTTTTTTTTTTTTTTTTTTTATGTGAACATGACCTGAACTAAAGCATTTCTAGAACAGTATAACAGTCCTTAAAGCGGAGGTTCACTGAAAAAAAATTATTAAAAGCCAGCAGCTACAAATACTGCAGCTGCTGACTTTTAATATATAGACACTTACCTGTCCAGGGAGCCCGCGATGTCGGCAGCCGAAGCCGATCCGTCCTTCGGCTCTCGGCTGCTGCCGCCGCCATCCTCGGTAAAGGAATAAGGAAGTGAAGCCGTGCGGCTTCACTTCCTGGTTCCCTACTGCGCATGCGCGTCCTCACAGGTCCCTGCTGTATTCTGTGTCTCACAGAATACAGTGGGGGAGGACGGGGTAGGCTGCGGAAGTGGCGTAGATCACCGCGGTGATCTATGCCAGGAAGTGGGAGCAAATACCTGTATTAGACAGGTATCTGCTCCCTCCTCCCCCTGAAAGATGCCAATTGTGACACCGGAGGGGGGGGGGACTCAAAAAGTGGAAGTTCCATTTTTGGGTGGAACTCCACTTTAACTGTGTTAGACTTCACATAGATCCCTATGGAACCCTCTTGTATCCTAGGACCAGGTTGTACATGTGACCTTGACTACTGCCCAAGTCAATATGAAACACTGTCCCTCATGTTGCCAAACCTCGCCCCTTGTCATTTGATGTTTTGCCTGTCAGGACTTTAGCGACCAGCAGTGGCTCTGACATTTGACAGTTGAACTTACTGGCAGCACTATTCATAGAGAATATAAAGGGTGCTTTCTTGCCTTTCACTGAATTCTCCAGCTGTTGTCCCACTCTTTCTGATTTGGGTGAAGCAGGGTGCTTGTGGGAAATCATCATGCTGACATTCGCTAAAGTGGGCAGGAACTGCTGTTGTACTCCTAGGCTGACCAGCCCACTCTAATTTTGTTTTTTTGAGTGACAGGCCAAGAGACCTGTGGTCCGTCCTGCCCATCGTAACCTCACGCTGTGGTTAACCGGTCCAGAGTCTACTGATCTGTCACTCCTATCAATGCCTGTGATTGGCAGGCTATGTAAATGAATTCCCTGTACTACTGTAAGGCCCCTTTCACACTGGGAGTCGGCGGTTTTGCAGGGGTTTTCGGCCGCTAGCGAGTCGGTTTTAGCGACCAAATAGGGATTAAAACGACCTGCAAAGCTCCGCTGTAGCGGCGCTTTGCCGGCAGTTCAGCAGTGGTGCCTATTCAGTTCAATGGGCAGGAGCGGTGTATACACTGCTCCTTCACCGCTCCAAAGATGCTGCTAGCATGACTTTTTTTAGCGTCCTGCCAGCGCACCGCTCCAATGTGAAAGCCCACGGCCTTTCACACTGGAGAGACAGGAGAGGCTCTTTACAGGTGCTATTTTTAGCGCTGCAGCGCTTGTAAAGCGCCTTAGTGTGAAAGGGGTCTTGGTGCCCCTCCTCACAACCACATGCAGTAAGGACTGGGAGGAGCAGGTAAGGCACTTCATAATTAAAAAGGTAAAGAGTTGTATTCATATTTGTTAAGATTATTAAGAAAAAAATGTTTTTGATAGACCCTTTTTTGTTAATTTCTTCTAAATTACAATTTTCCTGCAGGCAAACTTTGCTGGATCCGCAGGGTAGATTTATTTTATTAGTTTGTAAAATATTCTCTACACAATTCATATTGGGGTCTATATATATTCCTCCATCTTATAATAGTGAGGTAATACGCCAGATCGGCTTATTCTTGGTAGATAATCCGGGGATGCCTCTGTTAATTGTGGGGGATTTTAATAGTGTTTGCAAACCTAGTAGAGATAGATATCCAGCAGGTCCCCAAGTGGTTACTCCCTTTTATAGGTATTGTAGAGAATTGGGTTTACAGAACATATGGCGCCTTAAAAACCCGTTGTCCCCTATGCCTGTGCTGTTCTAGTACTTACCAGACTTTATCGAGCATAGATTTGATGCTGGGCGTGGCCTCGGTTCTTCCATGGGTGTCTAATATACAATATACCCTGTTTCCCCGAAAATAAGACCTAGTATTATTGTCGGTGATGGCTGCAATATAAGCCCTACCCCCCAAATAAGCCCTAGTTAAAGTCCTTGTAGGTCTTATTTTCAGGGTAGGGCTTATTTTCGGGGAAACGGGGTAGGGCTTATTTGGGGGGTAGGGCTTATATTGCAGCCATCACCGACAATCACGCTAGGTCTTATTTTCGGGGAAACAGGGTATGACTAAGGGCTTATCAGACCACTCCCTCATTTTAGTCACCTTAGGAAAAATAAAACCTAGGATTAGGCCTAACTGGCATGTCCCTGCTTTTTGGTTATTGGGAGTGGGGCCATAAGTGAGTTTTTCTGTATCAATGAGAAGTCTGCTTCAGGTGGTTTGGGATACCATGAAAGCCTTTCTTTAAGGGGTGTCCTATTGAAGGCAATAAGCGTTCGTAAAAAATCTAACTCGGATTGGGAGTCTTCATTACCAGCTGAGGTGCGGCAAAAGGAAGTTCAGTATATACAGGATCCTACCCCCATAACCATTGTGCCTGGAAGGATGCACAATTATTATATAGATGAAAAACCTTGGATAAGGCTGATCATGCTTGTTTTCTTTCCAGATGTTGCAATTTTGAGGAGGGTGAGAGACCGGGTCACGTGCTAGCGGGGTAGTAGCGAACTCTCAAGAAAATACTAATTTTATTTTTGCTATTCGTACAGTAGGGAGCGAGGTCACACATCATCAAAATGAAATTATGAGCTTCTTTTTGCTCCTTTTTATAGTAACTTTTACCAGAGCAAAGTTGATTATTCCATGTCACGCCTTAGAGAATTTTTAGACCGTCTTCTCTCTCCACTATGGCAAGAGGGGAGCTTAATGCCCCGTTGACTCAGGAGGAGTTAGGAAGGGCAGTGGCAGAATCCCTGAATAGTAAAAGCTCCAGGTCTAGACAAGTAAGCGTCAGAAGTGTACAAACAATATGGGGATGTCTTGTTGCCGGAACTATTGAAGGTACTCAACCAGGCTTGGGAATCTTTCAAACTTCCCAACCTTATGAACAATGTATTATTTTATTGCCAAAACCAGATAAGTATCTTCTGGCTCCGGAATCTTACCCCCCGATATCATTGTTAAATTCGGACGTTAAGATTCTGGCAAGGATTTTGGGATTGGATAGGGTTATGCAGGGATTGATTCACTCATATCTTTCTAGTTTCATACATACTAGGTCTACAGGAGACTTTTTTAAAACATACAGCTACCATCAGATAATTCAGGGAAGAAAGCTATTTTGCCACTCAGTGCTGCGAAGGCGTTCGGCGTCGAGTGAACATACTTGTGTGAGGTTCTGGACAGGTTTGGCCTGGGAGATTTATACGCTGGGTTAAGTTATTTTATTCTGCTCCAAGGGCTTGTATGCAAATTACAATTGCACTCGGCTGGGGTGTTCCTTGTCCCCATTGCTATTCACACTGTAGAGCTGCTAGCTGAAGCCGTTCGACAGTCTGAGCATATCTGTGGGTTTATTAGAGGGGTACGGAATGAGAAAATTTCTTTATATGCAGGGGACGCTTTAATGTTTCTTGGAGACAGATAATTCCTTGATTTCCCTAATGACCCTTAAAAAAACCTTTGGCTCATGATCAGGTTTTGTTATTAATTGGGACAAATCAGTCCTGTTTCCTTTAGATGAATCTAACTTGAACATACCAAGTGAGGCTCAGCAAATTAAAGTGGTGCCATCCTTTAAATATTTAGGCATATGGATATATCTAAGGTTGAAAGATTATTTACAATATAATCTGCCTCCTATTTTGGATACATTTTAAACAAGAGTCTAGACTGGTCTAAGTTACCTTTTTATTAGTGGTGGGCCGAGCAAATCTTATAAAAATGATTTGGGCCCCCCAATTACTCTGTCTTACCAACTCACCTATATGGATTCATTTGAAATGGTTTAAGAAAATAGATGTTTTGTTTCGAAATTTATTGTGGAAAGGAAAAATCTCCAGGATCAACTTCTCTACCCTTCAGAATGATAAGGAAGGGGAGGAGGGGGGGAGTGGTCTAGCGGTCCCGCAGCCAAGAATCTACTTTATAGCATCCCAAATGCAGTATTTGGCTGAGTGGAGGACGATAGACAGCTAGAATCAGGATCATTTGCATATGCTCACTCTAGCCCAGGGGTAGGCAACCTTTTGAGTACAGAGTGCCGAAAAATGTTTTCAAAGAAATTGAACGTGCTGATTTTATAACAAAAAAAGTCAACTTCACACTCTCAATCACGAAAAGTATTTTTTATAAAGTAAATGCTGTAAACTACTTTGCACTCTCACGCCTTAGATCAGCCCCAATTCCTACAACTCCACACCTCAGATCAGCCCCAATTCATGCACCTTCACACCTCAGATCACTGTCCCCCCTGCACATCTGTTTCACCACTGAAACCCCCTGCACATCTGCCCCACCACTGTAACCCCCTTCACATCTGCCTCACCACTGTAACCCCCCTGCTCATCTGCACCACTACTGTAACCCCCTTGCTCATCTGCACCACTACTGTAACCCCCCTGCTCATCTGCTCCACCACTGTAACCCCCCTGCTCATCTGCTCCACCACTGTAACCCCCTGCACATCTGTCCCACCACTGTACCACCCTGCTCATCTGCCCCACCAATGTACCCCCTTTCTTACCTGCCCCACCAATGTACCCCCTTTCTTACCTGCCCCACCAATGTACCCCCTTTCTTACCTGCCCCACCAATGTACCCCCCTTTCTCATCTGTCCCACCAATGTACCCCCCTGCACATCTGCCCCACCAATGTACCCCCCTGCACATCTGCCCCACAACTCTACTACCCTGCACATCTGCCCAACCACGTTACACCCCCTGCACATCTGCCCCACCACTTTACACCCCCTGCACATCTGCCCCACCACTTTACACCCCCTGCACATCTGCCCCACCACTTTACACCCCGTGCACATCTTCCCCACCACTTTACACCCCCTGCACATCTGCCCCACCACTATACTACCCTGCACATCTGCCCCACCTCTGTACCCCCCCTGCTCATCTGCCCCACCACTGTAACCCCCTGTACATTTGCCCCACCAATGTACCCCCTTTCTCATCTGCCCCACCAATGTACCCCCTTTCTCATCTGCCCCACCAATGTACCCCCCTGCACATCTGCCCCACCAATGTACCCCCCTGCACATCTGCCCCACCAATGTACCCCCCTGCACATCTGCCCCACAACTCTACTACCCTGCACATCTGCCCCACCACGTTACACCCCCTGCACATCTGCCCCACCACTTTATACCCCCTGCACATCTGCCCCACCACTTTACACCCCGTGCACATCTGCCCCACCACTTTACACCCCCTGCACATCTGCCCCACCACTATACTACCCTGCACATCTGCCCCACCATTGTACCCCCCTGCTCATCTGTCTCACCACTGCAACCCCCTGCTCTTCTGTTCCACCACTGTAACCCCCTGCTCATCTGCCCTACCAATATTCCCCCTTTCTCATCTGCCCCACCACTGTACCTCCATGCACATCTGCTCCACCACTGAACCATCTCATCTGTCCTAACACTGAACTTATCTGTTCATCTGCCCCACCACTGTAACCCCCTTTCTGTCCTACGACTATGCCTCCTGCACATCTGCTACACCACTTTAACCCCCTGGTCATGTGTTCCACTGATTTACTTACTTTCTCCTCTGCACATCTGCCCCACCTCTGTACCCCCTGCTCTTCTGCCCCACCGCTGTTATCCCTGCTCATCTGTCCCACCAATGTACCTCCTTTCTCATCTGCCCCAACACTGAACCCCCCTGCTCATCTTTCCCATCACTGTAACCCCCTTCTCATCTGGCCCAACACTGAACCCCCCCCCCCGCTCATTTGGCCCATCACTGTACCACCCTGTTTTTCTGGCCCACCACTGAACCCCCTTCTCATCCCTCCCACCACTGTACCTCCTGCACATCTGCCCCACCTCTGTACCCCCTAAATCTTCTGTCCCACTACTGTAACCCCCCTGCTCATCTGCCCCATCAATCTACCCCTTTTCTCATCTGCACTACCACTGTACCACCCCCCTGCACATCTGCTCCACCGCCGTATCGCCATGCTCTTCTCTCTCACTACTGGATCACCTTTTCATCTGTCTTAACACTGTACTCATCTGCTCATCTGCTGCACAACTGTAACCCGCTTTCTCATCTGCCCCACCAATGTACCTCCTGCACATCTGTCTCACCTCTGTACCCCCCTGCTCTTTTGCCCCACCTCTGTTCCATAGTAAAAGACAAGGAACAGCGCCCTCTAAATGCAGCGAGTTAACTATTTTAATAGTAAAAAGTAAGATTAAAAGCACTCACAAACGAGCGTCATTTTTCCAGCATGGGTGTATATAATAGAAGTTAAGTTTCATCCGCGCTGCTCCGGGATAATGCTGTGCATTACTGGCTGGTGGAGGCGATCTGCTGTCCGGCTACAATCCAGCTGCGCTGTTGGCTCACAGCACTTCCGGAAAGCTGGAGCGAGGATTGGCGATGCTCTGTGATGATGTCACTTCCAGGAACGGAGTCGGCAGGCGGTGCTTCGCATTCGGAGCATGCGTGCTTTTTACTCAGGATTTGAAAAGCCATGCTGGAAAAATGACGCTCGGTTGTGAGTGTTTTTAACCGTTTGCCGACGGGCTCACGCCGATATACGTCAGCAGAAGGGCATGTACAGGCATATTAATTAACCTGTACGTTTCCCTTTAAGAAGTGGTTTGCGGGCCCGCCACGAGCTCCGTGAGTGTGATCGCGGGTCCCGCAGACTCGATGTCCGCGGTTATACCCGCGATGGTCTCACAGAGAGGAAGAATGGTAAAATGCTGATGTAAACAAGCATTTCCTCTACCTAGTGACACTGACACTGATCACCGCTCCCTGTCACACATAGCCCCCCCCCACAGTTAGAATCACTCCCGAGGACACACTTAATCCCTACAGCTCCACCTAGTGGTTAACCCCTGCACTGCCAGTCACATTTACACAGTAATCAATGCATTTTTAATCGCACTGATCGCTGTATAAATGTGAATGGTTCCACAATAGCGCCAAAAGTGTCTGATCTGTTCGCCATAATGTCGCTGCCATTACTAGAAGAAAAAAATGTAAAAAAAAGTGCCATAAAACTATCCCCTATTTTGTAGACGCTATAACATTTGCTCAAAACAATTAATAAACGCTTATTGCGATTTTTTTTTTTTTTTTTACCAAAAATATGTATAATACGTATCGGCCTAAACTGAGGAAAAAAAATGTTTTTTTATATATTTTTTGGGGATATTTATTATAGCAAAAAGTAAAAAATAATGCGTTTTTTTCAAAATTGTTACTATTTTTTTGTTTATAGCACAAAAAATAAAAACCGCAGAGGTAATCAAATACCAAATACTACCAAAGAAAGCTCTATTTGTGGGGGAAAAAAGGATGTCAATTTTGTTTTGGAGCCACGTCGCACGACCGCACAATTGTCGGTTTAAGCGATGAAGTGCCGAATCGCAAAAAGTGCTCTGGTCTTTTGCCAGCCAAATGGTCCGGGGCTTAAGTGGTTAATCTTTTTACTATTAAAATAAAAACTTGCTGCATTTAGAGGGCGCTGTTCTTTGTCTTTTACTATGTTCCAGAGTCTCTTCTAACTTTTTAACCACTTGAGCCCCGGACCATTATGCTGCCTAAGGACCAGAGGTCTTTTTCCAATTTGGCACTGCGTCGCTTTAACTGCTAATTGCGCGGTCATGCAATGCTGTACCCAAACGAAATTTGCGTCCTTTTCTTCCCACAAATAGAGCTTTCTTTTGATGGTATTTGATCACCTCTGCGGTTTTTATTTTTTGCGCTATAAACGGAAAAAGACCGAAAATTTTGAAAAAAAATGATATTTTCTACTTTTTGTTATAAAAAAAATCCAATAAACTAAATTTTAGTCATACATTTAGGCCAAAATGTATTCGGCCACATGTCTTTGGTAAAAAAAATGTCAATAAGCGTATATTTATTGGTTTGCGCAAAAGTTATAGCGTCTACAAACTAGGGTACATTTTCTGGAATTTACACAGCTTTTAGTTTATGACTGCCTATGTCATTTCTTGAGGTGCTAAAATGGCAGGGCAGTACAAAACCCCCCCCAAATGACCCCATTTTGGAAAGTAGACACCCCAAGGAAATTGCTGGGAGGCATGTTGAACCCATTGAATATTTATTTTTTTTGTCCCAAGTGATTGAAAAATGACAAAAAAAAAAAAAAAAAAAATATTTACAAAAAGTCGTCACTAAATGATATATTGCTCACACAGGCCATGGGCCTATGTGGAATTGCACCCCAAAATACATTTAGCTGCTTCTCCTGAGTATGGGGATACCACATGTGTGGGACTTTTTGGGAGCCTAGCCGCGTACGGGGCCCCGAAAACCAATCACCGCCTTCAGGATTTCTAAGGGTGTAAATTTTTGCTTTCACTCTTCACTGCCTATCACAGTTTCGGAGGCCATGGAATGCCCAGGTGGCACAAAACCCCCCAAAATGACCCCATTTTGGAAAGTAGACACCCCAAGCTATTTGCTGAGAGGCATATTGAGTCCATGGAATATTTTATATTTTGACACAAGTTGCGGGAAAGTGACACTTTTTTTTTTTTTTTTTTTTTTTTTCATAAAGTTGTCACTAAATGATATATTGCTCACACAGGCCATGGGCATATGTGGAATTGCACCCCAAAATACATTTAGCTGCTTCTCCTGAGTATGGGGATACCACATGTGTGGGACTTTTTGGGAGCCTAGTCGCGTACTGGACCCCAAAAACCAATCACTGCCTTCAGGATTTCTAAGGGTGAAAATTTTTGATTTCACTCTTTACTGCCTATCACAGTTTCGGAGGCCATGGAATGCCCAGGTGGCACAAAACCCCCCCAAATGACCCCATTTTGGAAAGTAGACACCCCAAGCTATTTGCTGAGAGGCATGGTGAGTATTTTGCAGCTCTCATTTGTTTTTGAAAATGAAGAAAGACAAGAAAAAACATTTTTTTTTTTCTTTTTTCAATTTTCAAAACTTTGTGACAAAAAGTGAGGTCTGCAAAATACTCACTATACCTCTCAGCAAATAGCTTGGGGTGTCTACTTTCCAAAATGGGGTCATTTGGGGGGGTTTTGTGCCACCTGGGCATTCCATGGCCTCCGAAACTGTGATAGGCAGTGAAGAGTGAAATCAAAAATTCACGCCCTTAGAAAGCCTGAAGGCGGTGCTTGGTTTTCGGGGTCCCGTACGCGGCTAGGCTCCCAAAAAGTCTCACACATGTGGTATCCCCGTACTCAGGAGAAGCAGCAGAATGTATTTTGGGGTGTAATTTCATATATTTCCATGGCATGTTTGAGCAATATATCATTTAGTGACAACTTTGTGCAAAAAAAAAAAAAAAAAAAAAAATTTGTCTCTTTCCCGCAACTTGTGTCGCAATATAAAATATTCCATGGACTCGACATGCCTCTCAGCAAATAGCTTGGGGTGTCTACTTTCCAAAATGGGGTCATTTGGGGGGGTTTTGAACTGTCCTGGCATTTTATGCACAACATTTAGAAGCTTATGTCACACATCACCCACTCTTCTAACCACTTGAAGACAAAGCCCTTTCTGACACTTATTGTTTACATGAAAAAGTTTTTTTTTTTTTGCAAAAAAATTACTTTGAACCCCCAAACATTATATATTTTTTTAAAGCAAATGCCCTACAGATTAAAATGGTGGGTGTTTCATTTTTTTTTTTTCACACAGTAATTGCGCAGCGATTTTTCAAACGCATTTTTTGGGGAAAAAACACACTTTTTTTAATTTTAATGCACTAAAACACGCTATATTGCCCAAATGTTTGATGAAATAAAAAAGATGATCTCAGGCCGAGTACATGGATACCAAACATGACATGCTTTAAAATTGCGCACAAACGTGCAGTGGCAACAAAATAAATACATGTTTAAAAGCCTTCAAAAGCCTTTACAGGTTACCACTTTAGATTTACAGAGGAGGTCTACTGGAAAAATTACTGCACTCGATCTGGCCTTCGCGGTGATACCTCACATGCATGGTGCAATTGCTGTTTACGTTTGACGACAGACCGCCGCTTGCGTTCGCCTTAGCGCGAGAGCAGGGGGCGACAGGGGTGTTTTTTTTTTTTTTTTTTTTTTTTTCTTTATTATTTTTTTGCTTTTTTAATCTTACTTTTAAACTGTTCCTTTCATATTTTTTTTTTTAATCATTTTTATTGTTATCTCGGGGAATGTAAATATCCCCTATGATAGCAATAGGTAGTGACAGGTACTCTTTTTTGAAAAAATTGTGGTCTATTAGACCCTAGATCTCTGCTCTGCCCTTAAAGCAAATGACCACACCAAGATCGGTGTGATAAAATGCTTCCCCAATTTCCCAATGGCGCTATTTACATCCGGCGAAATCTAAGTCATGAAATACTCGTAGCTTCCGGTTTCTTAGGCCATAGAGATGTTTGGAGCCACTCTGGTCTCTGATCAGCTCTATGGTCAGCTGGCTGAATCACCGGCTGCATTCTCAGGTTCCCTGTTGAGACAGGAGAGCCAGAGAAAAACACGGAAGACGGTGGGGGGGGGGGGCATTCCCTCCCACGGCTTGTAAAAGCAGTCTAGAGGCTAATTAGCCGCTAGGATTGCTTTTACATGAAAGCCGACCGCTGGCTGAAAAGAATGATACCAAGATGATACCTAAACCTGCAGGCATCATTCTGGTATAACCACTCAAAGTCGTGAATGGCGTACCTGAAGACAAAAAAATGGTTAACAATGGTTAACAATAAAGCACAGTAAAGTGTAAATAATTACACACCTGAAAAACAAACATGATAAAACATAATAACAATAACAATAACAATCAATAACAATAACAATAACAATAACAATCAATAACAATAACAATAACAATAAAACATTGCAGAATAGAATACAGTAAAAAAGAGCAGAACAATAGAGAGAGAGAATAGAGAGAGAGAGAACAATAAAACAACAACTATTTTTTTTTATTTCATATTTTTTTTTTTTTTTACACTTTTTTTTGTAACTAACTTTTATAACGGTAACCGGTTCCAGGTTCGGGTCTCTCAAAATGCGATGGCATCTTGGGAGACCCTGTGAAAGTGTGCCTAGTCTGTGCAATGCTGTACCCTACGCTAATACTCAACTAGTGAATGGTAGCGTTCAAAACATTCACCAATGCAAAGACCAGGATTGTCAGGACAGGAGGGACAATAATAGGGGGTGTCACGCCTATATCCGCGCTTGCTGCAGACACGACATCTTTTTTGGGGGGTTCGCTGGGTAGGGGTACTCGGGAGGACATAAAAATGCCTCTCATGCAGCCGACTGCATTTGGTTGGGGATGTGAATGGGGGAAGTACGGGCGCTGCAGAAGCGGTGGGTTCCCAATTAGGATTGGCGAATGCAGCAGGAAGGGCACTATGGGCACGACGGGCCTGTGTTTGTCTTTTTGGTGGCAGCGGGACACTACTTGTGCTTGCCACCTCACCAGCTTGAACTGCACTTATGGGACTCGCCACGTCACCACGTGTTACTGTAGTGCTGGTTTGACTACGACCGGGGTGTACTAGGCCGCTGGCGCTTGCCAGTTCACCAAAACACTACCAAAAAACTGTTAGCGATCGCAGGGATCAGGCCTGACTCTGCGAACGCTGCAGTTATGCGTTTAGTGTTTTGTAAGTGACAGTGATCGATCGATACCGCACTTGGGTGGGCTGGGCTGGGCCGGGCGGAGGGGCAAAACGCAGGTGCTAGCAGGTATCTGGGCTGATCCCGCTAACACTGCGTTTTTGGGAACCCTAAACTGCTGGTGACGCTAGTATAGATCTAATCGGATCAGATATTGATGCGATCAGATACTATACCACTAAGGGAGGTGTACAGTGCGTGCGTGGGTGTTAGCGGTACTGGCGCTAATCTGACGCTGCCTGGGGCTGGTGCTTGCCAGTTCACCAAAACGCTACAAAAAAAACTGTTAGCGATCGCAGGGATCAGGCCTGACTCTGCGAACGCTGCAGTTATGCGTTTAGTGTTTTGTAAGTGTCAGTGATCGATCGATACTGCACTTGGGTGGGCTGGGCTGGGCCGGGCGGAGGGGCAAAACGCAGGTGCTAGCAGGTATCTGGGCTGATTCCGCTAACACTGCGTTTTTGGGAACCCTAAACTGCTGGGGACGCTAGTATAGATCTGATCGGATCAGATATTGATGCGATCAGATACTATACCACTAAGGGAGGTGTACGGTGCGTGCGTGGGTGTTAGCGGTACTGGCGCTAACCTGACGCTGCCTGGGGCTGGTGCTTGCCAGTTCACCAAAATGCTACCAAAAAAACTGTTAGCGATCGCAGGGATCAGGCCTGACTCTGCGAACGCTGCAGTTATGCGTTTAGTGCCTTGTAAGTGACAGTGATCGATCGATACTGCACTTGGGTGGGCTGGGCGGAGGCACAAAACGCAGGTGCTAGCAGGTATCTGGGCTGATCCCGCTAACACTGCGTTTTTGGGAACCCTAAACTGCTGGGGACGCTAGTATAGATCTGATCGGATCAGATATTGATCCGTTCAGATACTATACCACTAAGGGAGGCGCATGCTGCGTGTGTGGGTGTTAGCGGTACTGGCGCTAATTTGACGCTGCCTGGGGCGACGCATATCGCCGCCGGGCGATCGGGGGGCTAAACCTTTATTCGGTAATAAACGGCGGGTGCCCTGACACTATAAAAAATAAACAAACTAACCAGCGTCACCCGTAACGGTTATACGGTGATCAGTGGTGAAAGGGTTAACTAGGGGGCAATCAAGGGGTTAAAACATTTATTAGGTAGTATATGGGGGTCCCTGTCGCTATAAAACGCTGACGGCGAACCTAAATATTTACCTCACTAACTAGCGTCACCAGCGACACTAATACAGCGATCAGAAAAATGATCGCTTAGCGACACTGGTGACAGGGGGTGATCAAGGGGTTAAAACTTTATTAGGGGGGGTTAGGGGGGTACCCTAGACCTAAAGGGGGGTAATATACACTGTCCCAACACTGTCACTGTCACAAACTGACACTATGCAGTAATCAGAAAAAAAAAAAAAAAAAAAAAAAAAAAACTGCTGGTGTCAGTTTGTGACAGGGGGGGGGGGGTGATTGGGGGGGGATCGGGGGGCGATCGGGGGGGGGATCGGGGTGATTTGTGTGCCTGGCATGTTCTACTGTGTGTGTAGTGTTTGTGCACTCACATTGATGTCTTCTCTCCTCGGGCCGGAACGGAAAATACCGACCCGAGGGGAGATGACATCACTTCCTTTGCTGCTGTTTAGCATACAGCAGCAAAGGAGTGTTTTCATTGGCCGGCGGCGATCGCGAGGGGGGGGCCACGAACGGATGGTCTCCCCCTCATCACCGATCGCCGCTGGACAAACGACGACCGCCTCGGGCACCGGGGGGGGGTCCGATCGGACCCCCCACCCGCGGAAGGCAAATCACGTACCCTGTACGTGATTTTGCCTGTCCGTGCCACTTTGCCGACGTACATCGGCGTGAGGCGGTCGTCAAGTGGTTAACTGGCAGCCTCCTAAAGACAGCAAATTATTCTCCTCACATGGACATATTGACATGTATCGACTTGTTTGATTGCCCAGCCCACCCCTTTGTTTCCAGTAGTATACAGCCATATCCGGAGTGCACCATATCATGTTTGTATGTCCCACCTCTGTTCCCCCTGCTCTCTTGCCCCACCACTGTAACCCCCTGCTCATCTGCCCCACCAATACACCTCCTTTCACATCTGCCCCAACACTGAACCCCCCTGCTCATCTGGCTCAACACTGAACCCCACTGCTCATATGGCATAACACTGAACCCCCCTGCTCATCTGGCCCATCGCTGTGCCCCCTGCTCTTCTTTTCCACTACTGAACCCCCTTCTCATCTCTTCCACCACTGTACCTCCCTGCACATCTGCCACACCGCTGTACCTTCTTGCTCTTCTGTTCCACCTCTGAACCCCTCCTGCTCATTTTTTCCACCGCTGTACCCTCTTCTCATCTATGATATGTGTGATATGCAGAGTGGTGAAAGGAAGCAGAGATGAGACACATCTACCTGTCCTGGCACACTCATTCTGCTGATCCACCTCTTGCACCCAGCCCACGTGCTTGTATGTGACGTTGCATACAAGCATATGAAATGGATGTGCAATGGAAACCTCAGGTCAGGGGCATTTTGTGAAAGCAGTGAGCCTGTGTGCAGGATCATAAGTTGGGCCCCCGCAGCTGAGAAAAAGTGATTGTGTGTGATTTTCATTGCGCTGAATACTGGCTGTGGCTTAAAGGGACACAGAGTGCAGGGGTTCAGTAGTAAGTGACGCAAAGGTTCAGGAATAATTTCAACAAAGTTCCCAGAAGCTCAACAGTAATTCCACAGACTGTCACCTGATTGTTTTTTTCTCAATCACAGTGAAATCCCTTCTTTCTGAGATTGGTAGTGGTAACCAAGCGAGTCATCTTCCTCCAGATGGTGGATGGGGCTAGCAGGACTGTGATTGGCTTTAGCAGTGGCCAAGACAGTCCTCCTCCTCCTAGAAACAGGAAATGCCCCCCCCCAGCAGAATTGCACCCCCCCCCCCCAGCAGAATTGCACCCAATCTTTTCCCCATCACAAAAGCTGACGATCGCAAATACAGCAAAGTTAGAGAACCAAACAATGTTTCCCATCTTTTACAATGTGTGGGGGCACAGTGCCTCCCCCTCAGTGCAGGTGCAGCGTGGGGAATTACGAAATTGGAATGCATTAGTGTCTCACTGACACTTCCCTGCACTGCTCTGCTGATGGGGAGGGAGCCGAGTGCTGGCAAAAGAGACTTTGCGTGTCGCTTGCGGCACCAGTGCCATGGGTTGCCTACCCCTGTTCTAGCCCAACAATGGTACTTATGAACAAAGTATGGCAGGAAATTAGACGCATAAGGAAATATGAAGGGGTGTCAGAATTTTAACCATTATGGGGGAATAGGCACTATGAAGAACTTTGTAAATTTGAGGGGTTTAGGCGTTGGCGCACTAAAGGAATACAATATATTTTTCAACTTTATGCTCAAAATGTTGTGCGGCATTTTCATGAGTTTCAGGAGTCTTACCAATTGCCTCATAGTAGTTTTTATAAATATTTACAATTACGACATGCGGTCCATACACAGTTTAAATGTGTCGGGATGAATATAAGATCTACGCCACTGCTATCCTTATTGGCAGGGGCTATAGGAAAAAAAAGGCCTGATTTCATTAGTCTATAGTGAACTTCTGATGAAGTATCTAGATATTTTAGATGGCCAGGGTAGAAAGGGCTGGGAGATAGATCTGGGGGTCATATCAGAGGAGGAATGGCAAAATATTCTGAAGAGGGCCCCATTTGTAACTTTATCATCTACACAATTCTTATCCCAATTGTTTATTATATATACGACATAAAGGGATCCCGGTAAAGCTATATAAGTGGAGGCGGAGGGAAACCCCAGATTGCCCACGGTGTAAGAAATCTCTGGCTGACTTGCTCCATATGTTGTGAAAGTCCCCCAAACTGGTCAGATACTGGCGAGAGGTGGTGATCACAACTAATGGAGCCTATAGTACTCATATTGAAATGGATCCTAAGACCTGTTTACTGGGTTAATGAAGAGTTACACCCAAGGGAATCTTTAATACCAATTGGTAGATTATTGTTTATAGTTCGCAAGCTAATTGCCAGAAAATGGATGTCCCCTAGTATACCATTATTGTTGAGGAATGGCATTCTCAGGTAAATGATACAATACTAATGGAACAACCGGTTTATCAGAATAGGGGTACACCCAATACATTAGTTAAACTGTGGGGGCCTTGGCTAACAGCCCTAGGACTGGCTTTTATCTCCTTGGCCACTCATAGAATATCATAGAATGATTAACGAGGTAATGGATGGGTAAATAATGGCCGGATATGACGCTGTAAACTGTATGGGAGGATTGATAGTGGTGGCCTGGTGGAGGGGGGGGGGGGGGGGGTAATGATGCTTTTGGTCTTTTTCTATGAGTTTTTTTGTTTTTTGTTATATTGATATTCTGGAGATTGTCTGAAATAAGGGATTGGGATTTAAAGTAATATATTTTGTAGAATTATTGTTTTGTTTTGATGTACTGCTGGTATGTTGTATAACTGTGAAAAACTTTTAAAAAAGTACAAGAAAAAAACAAGACTTGTTGCTTTGAGTATTTTTTTAGGGTCCGTAACTCCAGAAATACTAAAGCCATAAGATGAAAAGGAGAGATGATTATCAGACATTTTTAGATAGAAAAGTCAGCAGTAGTTTTAATAGATACAGCTGTGCAAACGTTTTAGGCAGGTGCGAAGAAATGCTGTAAAGTAAGAATACTTTCAAAAATATATATTTTAATTGTTTAGTAATTTACAAAATGCAAAGTGAAAGATTAAAATCAAATCAATATTTGGTGTGAATACCCTAAGGCTTCAAACCTGCATCAATTCTTACACTTGCACAGTGTAGGTTGATCTGAAACAAAAACATTTGTGTAGGAGGCTTAAAACTGGATAAGGAACAGCCAAACTCTGCTACTAAGGTGAGGTTGTGGAAGACCGTTTCATATTACTGGTCATACACCATGGCAAGACTGAGTACAGCAAGAAGACACAAGGTAGTTAAACTGCATCATCAAGGTCTCTCCCAGGCAAAGATTTCAAAGCAGACTGGGGTTTCAAGATTTGCTGTTCAATCTCTTTTGAAGAAGCACAAAGAATACGCACCATAGACGCAGTGGTCGGCCAAGGAAACTTAGGGCAGCATATGTAAGACACATCATGCTTGCTTCCCTTTCAACATCGGAAGATGTCCAGCAGTGCCATCAACACAGAACTGGCAGAAACCAGTGGGACCCTGCTACACCCATCTACTGTCTGGAGAACTCTGTCCAGACGTGGTCTTGGGAGAATTGCGGCCAAAAAGCCATACTTATGATGTGGAAACAAAGCAACTCTGCATGAAAACATAGGATCTGGGGTGTAGACATTCTTTGAACCATTACAATTCGGTAAAATGGCAGCAGGTGCTCTGGACTGCTGAGTCAAATTTTGAACCATTTGAAACATTTTTTTCTGTAGCAGAAGGCTGTTTGTTTGTGGAAGGGCTGTAGAGCAGTACAATAATGAGTGTCTGCAGGCAACAGTGAAGCATGGTGGAAGCTCCTTGAATATTTGGGGCTGCATTTCTGCAAATGGCGTTGAAAATTTGGTCAGGATTAATGGTGAAATACAGGCAGATGCTTATCTTTAATGCCATACCATCAGAGAGGAATGTGATTGGCGCCAATTTCATTCTTTAGCAGGACAACAACTCCCCGAACATACCGGCAATGTCTTTAAAAACTATCTTTAGCGTAAAGAGGAACAAGGAGTCCTGAAAGTGATGGTTTGGCCCCCACAGAGCACTGATCTCAACATCGCATCTGTCTGGGATTACATAAAGAATTGAGAGGATTTAAGGCAGCCTACACACACAGAAGATCTGTGGTTAGTTCTCCCAAGATGTTTGGAACAACCTACCTACCCAGTTTCTTCAAAAACTGGGTGCACGTGTACCTAGAAAAATTGCTGTTTTGAAGGCAAAGGCTGGCCACACCGATCATTGGCTTGATTTTGATTCCTCTTCTGTTCATTTACTTCCATTTTGTTAATCGATAAAAATAAACTATTAACACTTCTATTTCTGAAAGCATGAAACATGACAGATACTGTGTATCGTATGTAAGTTACTAAGAAGGTGTGACTATGTGTTAAAGTGGGAAAAAAACACTAACTATAACTAGAGGTGCGCATCTTCACTGGCCTCGCAATTCGATTTGATTACTATTGTGTCAACGATTCGATTCTGCGTTGCATCACGATTACAGCGCAAGTACGCATGGTTTTCATCAAAAAAATTCAAGCAGTCAGGAGATTTTTTTTTATTCTATCTGTTCTTAAAAAAAAAAGACAACACTCCCTGCATGTAGCAAAGTCTAAACATCTAAACACAGCAGACAACAACTTAAAGGAGCTCCAGGCTCTCCCCCAAAATACTAGAGGAGATGGTCAGAGACTATAGACATGATGCAAGAGATGGTCAGAGACTGCAGACCTACTTCGGGAGATGGTCAGAGACTGCGGACATGATACAGGAGATGATCAGAGACTGCGGACATGATACAGAAGATGATCAGAGACTGCGGACATGATACAAGAGATCAGCAGGTAAGTATGATATCTTTTTTATTTTAAAGAAAAAAATAATACCCTTTAGTATCACTTTAACAAATCATTGAGTCTTTTGGCAGCAACTTGGATAGTAAACAGATTAACATCACTGCAAAAATAAAAAAGGAAGACATTCCAATCAGCAAGAAATATACTGCTTGCAGATCAGTGGATGTTTCCAGAGGGGAGAGATGATAGGCAAATCTCAGGAAGAAATTAGACAATAAAAGAGTGTGCACTGTGCAGCCTCCAATGTGTTAGGCACACAGTACACACACACTGGATAGGTGCAGCAGGGTGGGGGATGTACCACTTCTATATCCCGCACATATATCAAGCATGACAAGCTGATCTCTCACCTCCGGAGCACTCCTACCGTCCCCCCTCCTCTCCTCGCAGCTCGTTTCCTGAAGCCGACTCTATGCCGCATCCCACGGATGTTAAGACAGCTGCAGTGATCTGTGTGTCACAGCTCCGTGCGGCTCTGTGCCCGGCCATGAGGGAGATGACCGGTGTCACTGTCCAGAGCTACAAATCCCGAGGAGGGGGAGATCGTGGGTGGAGCAGCACTCTGATGCTACATTATCCAATGAGGGGGTAACAGCACCAGACGCAGCCAGCTGATCTGCGGCTTGTCATTGCAGCAAAGACACTGCTGTGCGGGGGGAGGGAGAGGAGCCGGAATGACGTCATGCACAATTGATTATGCTGGATACCGCATCGATGCCGAAGATGCCGCCGGGAAGGACAGCATCGTGATGCATCGATGCACCGATCATTTTCAACACCCCTAACTATAACTATGCTTTGCCATGCTACCTAACTTGTGTAAAAAAATAAATAAATCTGTGTACTTGCCTATTTTCAATCCAGTCTGGACACTTGTTCTCGCAGCTGTGTATGGGAGCACTCAACAATGGCTGTGATGTCACCCATAGGCTCCCATGGCCCAGCCATTGTTGGCACCCCTCCTCTACTCTGCAGCAGCTGTTCACTGATACAGGGGAGCCTGATATCTGCAGAATCACGTGACTAGTGGAGGAAGTTAAAAATAGTTTTTTTTTATGCAGGATAGGTAGGAGCTGGGGGTGGGAACATCTTTAAGAATAGTTATTGTTAGACTTTTCTTCCACTTTAGCACTGAAGATTGTGAATTTAAGCCTTGTTAACATACTGCACAATGCAATGGGCTTGGCTTTCTGCCTCCCACGTTGCTTTTTTACTCTGTGATCACTGTTTTTTTTTTTTTTTTTCATACCAATGTATGTTGGTTTTTATAATAAAAAAACCCACTTTTTGACCTACACCATATGGAGGCATTTTTTGTTTCCATACCCCCCCGGGATGAGAGTCCTCTGGCTGTCCAGTTTGACGCGCCTGAGTTCCAGCCCTGGTGTCTCCCACGTCCGAGTTCCGGCTTTGCGGCTACCTGCACACCCCTTGGAGTCGTAGTTGGAGGTCTTTGGTTCTCTTGAAGATTTGTCGATCTGCCAATTTTGGCACCCTCGATTGACTGACTCGTTGTCACTGACACTCGAGTCCACCATTTGGACTTCCGGTAAGAGTAGATATACTTCTACCTTTGGTTGGAGATGTACCATCCTTGATGTTCTACATACCTGCCAGTGCATTCCATCCCTGAGTAGCCACTACCTGGCGGTCAGTGGAGGATTAAGGTGGTCAAGGGCCCCTAGGCTACTTTTTATGTGGCACCCTCCTAAACATGCTTTACCAGAAAATAAGTTATTTAGTGCCATGTGTAAAAGAGTAGACCTATATTACACGCCTCAAGTGCAACTCTCAGGTCTACAGCCCAAACACATTCAGACATGAGCCTACTATAAACAGCAATGCCACAGAAAAAAAGCATTCAAAATACACCTGCAAGCTGGTAACAGATTTTACCTTTATAAACCAACAGTTAGGCCAAAAACGTCTGCAGCAGCTCCTGTTTAACTGAGGCAAAATCACAACATCCTGACAGAAACGCTGTGTAATATTCCAAAAAAAAAAAAGCCATACAAATACCATAAACAGCAGCAGCACATAAAAGCAAGCAATAATCAACAGCAGAACAATCATACGTTCCAACGGCAGGAAATGTCAGCATCCATCGGCGCAGGCGCAGCCTGTCCATCGGATACCACTGCAATCCAGGAAACGGACGAGACTCACTCCCAGGATATCCGGCAGCTTTTGCCAACATACTTGTTCACTATGTAACTTTTGTGAGTACCTTTTTACAGTTTTATTAAACTCCATGTTTTTCACTGCACTTAGAGTGGCTCCTTTGTTTCATTTTCAGAGTGCATATAACACGCACCCTAACATTAACAGGAAAATTTCAGGAAAAAAAACTTCACACTTTCCCTGCACAGTACACAGACCCTTTTCCCTGCACAGTACACAGACCCTTTTCCCTGCACAGTACACAGACCCTTTTCCCTGCACAGTACACAGACCCTTTTCCCTGCACAGTACACAGACCCTTTCCCCTGCACAGTACACAACCCTCTGCACAGTACACAGACCCCCTGCACAGTACACAGACCCCTTTCCCTGCACAGTACACAACCCTCTGCACATAACACAGCCCCCTTTCCCTGCACAGTACACAGACATCTGCATAGTACATAGACCCCTTTGCCCGCATATCACACATGCCTCTTTCATTATAAAGCCCCCCTGCACTCCCAGGAGACCCCCGGTCTCTTGGGAAAGAATACTCTAAAGTTGAGAAAACATCACTGCCAGCCCTTTCTCATACACCGCTCCGCCTGTGTCACTCATTGTAAATCAAAGCTTCTAAATACCTCAATTAACGCCGTTCTTCGTGACCCGGTTATGTGACTGCACTCCTCTGCTGTTTCATTGACGGTCACATGACCGCTCTCCTCCTGCAATCAAAGGCTACAAGGTTTGAAACAAGAGAATCTGGATGCCGCACACTGGATAAAGTTGAAAATTCTTCTTTATTGTAAAAATAGGATCATCAAAAATACAGGACAATCAGGCAGATGGTACAGACACAGCTGGCGCCTTTCGCACTCTAGTTTGAGTGCTTACTCATAGCTCAAACTAGAGTGCGAAACGCGTCAGCTGTGTCTGTACCATCTGCCTGATTTGTCCTGTATTTTTGATGATCCTATTTTTACAACAAAGAAGAATTTTCAACTTTATCCAGTGTGCGGCATCCAGATTCTCTTGTTTCAAACCTTGCTTCAATTTGCATTTAGCCAGCACCTGGGACTCCCCTCCTCTGAAGGCTCTACTCAACACACACCTGGGAGCAAGTCTACCTGAGCGGTAAATCACTTAACCAAACAAAGGCTACACTCGGGAAGGAGGTGGAGAGGGAGGAGGAGAGCGGCCAGACAAAGCGGCTTTTAATTGAGGTATTAAGAGACTTCCATTTACATTGAGAGTGACACACGAGGAGCTGTGCATGAGAAAGGGCTGGCAGTAAAGTTTTCTCAACTTTAAAGTATTCTGGCAGTGCTGTCCCAGGGCCAGGAGAGGCGGTACGGCTGGCCTGACACCCCCCGCCCAATGGGTGGCACCCGGGGCAGACCACCTGATCCCCGCCCCCTGTTGGTAAAAAAACATTTATCGGCGTATTCGTATAACACGCAGGCATGGTTTTTATCCTACATATACATAAATATATATAAATTTATAAAAATATCATGGCCAATCGGGGCGCCCTTGCACACGTGGGGCCCTAGGCTGCAGCCTAGACCAGCCTGTGCTTTAATCTGCCCCTGCTGGCGGTGGACTTACATCGGTCTTCTCCAGGACCTTTCCACTCATTGGACTTTTTTCACTCACATCTTTATTCATTTTTGAGTGTTTCTTGTGTGATTGATTGTTTATTACCCAGTTGTTATTTGTACATTGTTATACATGTTTACTATTTAGCGCTACATTCTTCATTATCCAATGCAATACATTCAAACCAATAATACCTGTTTTTTATGCAAAAAATTTTATACCTGTTTTTTTATGTTAGCTTGCAAGGGTGTAAAGCACTGTGCAGGGGGTTGATTCAGAATCGTCATTGCTTGCTGGTTTTTGATGTCGCATGTACACACTATATTTCAAACGTCTCTAGTTTTTCTATGCTTGCTAAGATTACAGTAATTTAATTGTCTGTAAAACAGTTTCCACACCAGCAGAGACAATATGAAAAAATTATGTGTTCCCAATATCAGTGCACCTATCAACATATCCTGCAGATTCAGCTTTAACCTGGAAGATATGCATGCCTGGACAGTAGCATCTGATCAGTGTACTGGAAAATATTATGTGCGACTTGTCAGTCTCGTTTTATTCCTCTTTAATTAAATGTAGGTTTTCAGAACTTTAATTATGCATTCTTTCTGGTTCATGTAGGAGAGGCACAAGAACTCCCCATGGAGGAGTCTCCTTTCCTTAGCTTACGACTGCACTAGAACCTTTTGGCATAAACATTCCATTAACATAAATTGGTCCCTGCAATGTCCCCAGAACTCTTTAATGAGACTCGCTCTTTAACTCATTAGTGCAGATGTGAGCTCATATGTCAAGAATCTGCATTGCAGAATCACCATTCCTGGCGTTTATTAAGTCCATAACTCGTTTGCATTGACATGCTGTGTTAATCAATATTTTTTTAAAGTCTGAATATGTCACTAATGCTCATTTTAAGAACACTGATGGCGACAGCATGGAAGTTGCCAGTGGAATTTGAGGCTACAATCGAAATCTTAATTCTCTTGTTGTCTTAAGGCTATAAGTTAATGAGACTGCAACTTCAAATCCCCCCATTTAAAAAATGTATATATATGTGGATACATTTATTGTATTAACAATACTAGCTGTACCACACTGGTTTCTTTCCTATATTTCATGTAGGTTTTTGAACTCCTTGTACACATGCATCAAATATATCAGACATTTTACTGAGGAAAACAGGATTTTTTTATAATTTTTCTAGCTTTTCAGGATCCTAATTTGCCTTCTTAGGTATCGTTATGGAGCTCATATAAAACATCTGCAGTTTGTTTTTGGTGTTTGGTAAGTGCTTTACCAACACATAAACATCAAGGACAACAGCTATTGGCAGGAGATGGGGAAATGGGATGCACAAGTTTTTTAGGTACTGTATATTGGAAAAAGTTTGAAGTAGATGGAGCTCTTAATGGCATTTTTTATTTGCTTTTGGCTGTGGCAGAGCCGGGTACAGGCCAAAGCATAGGATTTAAATAGTAACTGAAGTCACCAACCCCCCAATACACTCCCTCATCTAATGCAAGTTTAAAAGTTTATGTATTGCACTATATAGTGCAAGTGTTTGGCTGGGTGGATATATAATATAATTTATTTTGTATCAGTTACTAGTACAGCAACTATTCTGGAACATTTTTTTAACTAGAACATTCTCCAAAATAGACCTCCTATCCATGCTTGTAAAGAATACAACCAAAAGGTATATCAGGGGGAATTGTCTCACTGTAAGCTTTTATATGAATTTTTATTTATTTTTTTGTAAAACAGAAAAAGTTTCATTATAAAGAAATCCTATACTGAGAGCAATATGTATTTTAGTGACCCAAATATGGATCAAGAGTCCCACATGAACTATCATTTACTATATATCTCATAATAATGACATAATCCACTACCCAATTCAAACTGGTACTTTTAATAATAATAATAAAATCTAAGTGCTCAAAAACTTCCCATAAACCAAATACCATATTTACGCTTGCACCACTGAATATAACTTTAAATCTTCATTTAACCCCCCTTGTCATTAAGCAGTCACCATCTTTATTAGGGTACAGTGTTGCACGTCTGAGCAATTGTCAGTTAAAGCAACGCAGTGTCGTATCGCAAAAAATGGCCTGGTCACGATGTGGGTAAACCCTTCCCAGAGCTGAAGTGGTTAAAGTGCTGATTTTGGCAAAACAGCATTTTTTTTCTCACAATTCCATATATGGATTGTGTATGCCAACACATTAAACTGTTAGGTAATAAACAATTTCCCATACCAACTCATCACTCTTCTTAACCTCCCTGGCGGTTTTCCCGAGTGTGGCTCGGGGTTAAAATTCAGGACCATTAGCGGTAACCCCGAGCCACACTCGGGATTACATCGCAGGATCCTGGTGTGGCTTTACTTACCTTGTCCCCGGGATCCTGCGATGTCCCCCGCAGTGTCCGTGGGCTCCTTCCTCCTCCGAAGCCTCTCCGTGCCAGGCTCCGTTCCCTGCGAGCGTCGCGACGCACGGGGGCGGAGCCTGGCTGCAAATTAAAAGAAAAGTAAAAATCATAACACATACAGTACTGTAATCTTACAGAATGCAGTACTGTATGAAATGATTTCACATCCCTTTTGTCACCAGTGCTTTGTCCAATGCCCTGCATGCAGTTTTATGTGATATATACTGTTCTTTCTGCCTGGAAACTGGAGATTGTCCATAGCAACCAAAAAGTGTCCCTTTACGTCAAAAGTGGCTTTAGACCAGCTAGAAAACAGCGATAATAAATTAGAACACTTGCAGAATTGAGCGATAGTGAATCGTGGGGAAATTTATTTTATTACTATTTAGTTTTATTTTTTTTAATTATTTATTTTTATTTATTATATTATAATTTATGTTTTTGTGTTTCAAACTTTATCATACCCGGGATATCTACTAGACTCTTGTTTGGACAGATTTAAGTGTGTTATTGTTAAGAATTACAGACCTACAATATAAAATGCCAAATTTCCATGCAAAATAATTGAACCGCTTTCAGCACCTAAAATCCGAAATAATCATACCGCCAGGGAGGTTAATCTTGGCCTCATTCTGACCAGCCTTTTTATATATTTATCATAGGTATTCTGAATATATAACCGCGCTTAGGATAAAGAAAATATATATATACAGTGGCTTGCGAAAGTCTTCGGCCCCCTTGAACTTTTCAACCTTTTGCCACATTTCAGGCTTCAAACATAAAGATATAAATTTTTAATTATTTGTGAAGAATCACCAACAAGTGGGACACAATTGTGAAGTGGAACGAAATCTTTTGGATTTTTGAAACTTTTTTAACTAATAAAAAAATGAAAAGTGGGGCGTGCAAAATTAT
This sequence comes from Lithobates clamitans, assembly GCA_037952925.1. Taxonomy (NCBI): domain Eukaryota; kingdom Metazoa; phylum Chordata; class Amphibia; order Anura; family Ranidae; genus Lithobates; species Lithobates clamitans. Next base: position 100,576 of record JBBGZY010000050.1, read on the forward strand.
TCGGCCCCCTTGCGTTAATACTTTGTAGAGCCACCTTTTGCTGCGATTACAGCTGCAAGTCGCTTGGGGTATGTCTCTATCAGTTTTACACATCGAGAGACTGAAATTCTTGCCCATTCTTCCTTGCAAAACAGCTCGAGCTCAGTGAGGTTGGATGGAGAGCGTTTGTGAACAGCAGTTTTCAGCTCTTTCCACAGATTCTCGATTGGATGCAGGTCTGGACTTTGACTTGGCCATTCTAACACCTGGATACGTTTATTTGTGAACCATTCCTTTGTAGATTTTGCTGTATGTTTGGGATCATTGTCTTGTTGGAAGATAAATCTCCGTCCCAGTTTCAGGTGTTTTGCAGATTCCAACAGGTTTTCATCCAGAATGGTCCTGTATTTGGCTGCATTCATCTTCCCCTCAATTTTAACCATCTTCCCTGTCCCTGCTGAAGAAAAGCAGGCCCAAACCATGATGCTGCCACCACCATGTTTGACAGTGGGGATGGTGTGTTGAGTGTGATGAGCTGTGTTGCTTTTACGCCAAACATATCGTTTTGCATTGTGGCCAAAAAGTTCGATTTTGGTTTCATTGGACCAGAGCACCTTCTTCCACATGTTTGGTGTGTCTCCCAGGTGGCTTTTGCCAAACTTTAGACGAGACTTTTTATGGATATCTTTGAGAAATGGCTTTCTTCTTGCCACTCTTCCATAAAGGCCAGATTTGTGCAGTGTACGACTGATTGTTGTCCTATAGACAGACTCTCCCACCTCAGCTGTAGTTCTCTGCAGTTCATCCAGAGTGATCATGGGCCTCTTGGCTGCATCTCTGATCAGTCTTTTCCTTGTCTGAGCTGAAAGTTTAGAGGGACAGTCAGGTCTTGGTAGATTTGCAGTGGTCTGATACTCCTTCCATTTCAAAATGATCGCTTGCACAGTGCTCCTTGGGATGTTTAAAGCTTGGGAAATCTTTTTGTATCCAAATCCGGCTTTAAACTTCTCCACAACAGTATTACGGACCTGCCTGGTGTGTTCCTTGGTCTTCATGATGCTCTCTGCACTTTCAACAGAACCCTGAGACTATCACAGAGCAGGTGCATTTATACAGAGACTTGATTACAGACAGGTGGATTCTATTTATCACCATCAGTCATTTAGGACAACATTGGATCATTCAGAGATCCTCGCTGAACTTCTGGAGTGAGTTTGCTGCACTGAAAGTAAAGGGGCCGAATAATTTTGCACGCACCACTTTTCAGTTTTTTAATTGCTAAAAAAGTTTAAAATATCCAATAGATTTCGTCCCACTTCACAATTGTGTCCCACTTGTTGGTGATTCTTCACAAAAAATTAAAATTTTATATCTTTATGTTTGAAGCCTGAAATGTGGCAAAAGGTTGAAAAGTTCAAGGGGGCCGAATACTTTCGCAAGCCACTGTATATATATATATATATATATATATAATGTGTGTGCTGCCTCCCCGAGGAGCAGCAAATCAGGACCCAAGAAGAGGAGGATCCGAGCTTCTCTGTGCAAAACCAACTGCACAGAGGAGGTAAGTATACCATGTTTGGTATTTAAAAAAAATAAATAAAACAAGTCTTTACAATCACTTTAACTCCTTGGCTTGAATGAGGAATTGGGGTAACACTCAATGGTGTATGTGGAAAAAGGGCTTTTGGTTTATGGGTAGTTTTTAGTTTAGATTATTTTCTCATTTTGATATGCCAGACCTTGTTGTGGGTGATGGATGATGTCAGCACAATAGATTTACTTTTAAATTTACTTTATGTATTTTTTTATCTTAGATTTTTTTCTGCTTTACATCCTGTTCTGTGATATTTGGCGAAATTCAGATCACCAGCCAGCCATGTTTGTAATGCAAAACAGTCTTTTATTTCCCACCCCTAATATTCTGTTCATTTCATATAAGGCTAGTTTTAGTATGTAGTTGCATTTTATGTATGTGTTTTATGTACAGTATACAGGCATACTGTATATATCTTTTAAATGCAGTGCATCTGGAAAGTATTCACAGCGCTTTCCACATTTTGCGATGTTTTAGACTTATTCCAAAATGGAATAAATTCATTATTTTCCTCACAATTCTACAAACAATACCCCACATTGACAACGTGAAAGAAGTTTGGAAAGTTTGCAAATTCATTTAAAAATGAAACACTAAAAAAAAAATCATATGTACATAAGTATTCACAGCCTTTGCTCAATACTTTGTTGAAGCACCTTTGGTACCAATTACAGCCTTTAAGTCTTTTGAGTATGATCGCTTGTCACACTTATTTTTGGGCAGTTTCTCCCATTCTTTTTTGCAGGACTTCTCAAGCTCCATCAGGCTGGATGGAGAGCATCAGTGCACTGCCATTTTCAGATCTCTCCAGAGATGTTCAATTGGGTTCAAGTCTGTGCTCTGGCTGGGCCACTCAATGACATTCACAGAGTTGTCCTGTAGCCACTCCTTTGTTATCTTGGCTGTGTGCTTAGGGCTGTTGTCTTGTTGAAAGATGAACCTTCGCCCCAGTCTGAGGTCCAGAGCGCTCATCAACAATGTCTTTGTACATTGCTGCATCTTTCCCTCAATCCTGACTAGTCTCCCAGTTCCTGCCACTGAAAAACATCCCCACAGCATGATGCTGCCACCACCATGCTTCAACGTAGGCATGGTATTGGCTAGGTGATGAGCGGTGCCTGGTTTCCTCCAGACATGACGCTTGCCATTCAGGCCAAAGACTAAGACCATGAGAAATCAGACCAGATAATTTTGTTTCTCATGGTCTGAGAGTCCTTTGGGTGCCTTTTGGCAAAACTTCAGGCGGGCTGTCATGTGCCTTTTACTGAGGAGTGGTTTTCGTCTGGTCACTCTACCATATAAGCCTGATTGGTGGAGTGCTGCAGAGATGGTTGTTCTTCTGGAAGGTTCTCCTCTCTCCACAGAGAAATGCTGGAGCTCTGTCAGAGTGACCATCGGGTTCTTGGTCACCTCCCTGACTAAGGCCCTTCTCCCCAGATTGCTCAGTTTAGCTGGGCGGCCTGCTTTAGGAAGAGTCCTGGTGGTTCTAAACTTCTTCCATTTACGGATGGTGGAGGCCACTGTGCTCATTGAGCCCTTTAATGTTGCAGACATTTTTCTGTACACTTACCCAGATCTGTGCCTTGATACAATCCTGTCTTGGAGGTCTACAGACAATTCCTTGGACTTCCTGGCTTGGTTTGTGCTCTGACATGCATTGTTAACTGTGGGACCTTATATAGACAGGTGTGTGCCTTTCAAATCATGTCCATTCAGCTGAATTTACCACAGGTGGACTCCAGTCAAGTTGTAAAAATATCTCAAGGATGATTGGTGGAAATAGGATGCACCTGAGCTAAACTTTTTAGTGTCATGGGAAAGGCTGTGAATACTTATGTACTACTTATGTACATGTTTTTTTTTTCCGTTTTTAATAAATTTGCAAAGATTTCAAACAAACTTCTTTCACATTGTCATTATGGGGTATTGTAGAATTTTGAGGAAAATAATGAATGTAATCCATTTTGGAATAAGGCTGTAACATAACAAAATGTGAAAAAAGTGAAGCGCTGTGAATACTTTCCGGATGCACTGTATGTAGACACACATTTAGATTTGACTCGCTTGTTAATTTAGAGTATAATTCAAGCTAAAGCTTAGTTAGTCTTTAAAATGCTTGCTCACCCCTTTGAACACCTCTACTACCTAACCTGTGTAGAAACAAAAGATGTGACAAAATTGTCACACTGCTTTCAGTTCTGATGGATGTCCATCACAAGCAGTTGGTGGCTCTCATGCAGGGCATATTAGCAACAGGTTTCTATTGGGGTGTTTCTATTGATTGATCATTAGCCGTAAATAGTAATATAGAAAATGAGATACTGGGAAGAATTGCAGAGCATCCTTCTGCATATGTGAATTTTAACCAAAGTTTTTATATTTTTGTATCTATAGTGCTGCCTTATACCAAAGCTTTTTTGTCTTTGATCCTATCTTTATTTTAGGTTGATAACAACAATTTAAGTCTGAAAGAGTGTAAAATTGCATACTTTGTAATCCCTTATCCCTAGGTTTCTAACTCTTTATTGATGGACACGAGTTCTGCATGTTCTCTACTGGACTAAATGCAGGAAAAGCTCTGATGTAAAGGGTTGATTTACTAAAACTGGAGTATTGGTGTCAGGTGCAGCTCTGCACAGAAACCAATCCGCTTCCAGTTTTTTTTTGTCGAAGCTGAATTGAACAAGCTGAAGTTAGAAGCTGGTTGGTTACCATGCACAGTTGCACTAGATTTTGCACTCACTAGTTTTAGGGAAATCAACCCCAATATGTAACTTGCATGGCTTAGAATGTTCCTGATAATCATCTAAAATATTACATTTAGGATTCCATTTTTCGATATGCTTATCTAACAGAAAGAGTTGGAAACTGGTTATTTGTTCTCCACCTTTGCCAGTGCACAATGGAGAGAATGTATCAAAACTAGAGCAGACAGAATCTGGAGCAGATGTGCATGGCAACCAATCTGTTTCTATCATCAGCATGTTCAGTTAAAGAGGAGTTCCGCCTCCCCACGAAAAAATTTAAAGTCAGCAGCTCAAATACTGTAGCTGCTGACTTTTAATATTAGGACACTTACCTGTCCAGGGTTCCCGTGATGTCAACACCCCAGCTGATTTTTAGATCGGATCTTAGGTGCTGCCGCCACCATTCATGGTAAGGGAAACCGGCAGTGAAGCTTTTTGGCTTCACAGCCGGTTGTCTATTGCGCATGCGTGAAGCGTGCTGTGCTTTCTAACTGGCCCGGCAGTGGAGAAAGGAGGAGGGGGCTGAACTGCAGAGGAAATGGCGCCGCGGTGTAGTCTCCTGAAAGTGGGAAAAGGTACCTGTCAAAAACTGGTATCCGTTCCCCCCTCCCCCTTGAAAGGTGCCAAAAGGGGGGTGGGGGGGAGCAGATAAGCAGAGGTTCCACCTTAAGATGTGAAAATTAAAGATTGGTGCTGATTGGTTGCCATAAACAGCTGCCCCAGTCTTCGTAAATTACCCCCAGTGTTTTTCCTGATGTAATTTATTTTCATATTGAAGCAAGATGTCTTTAGTATTTTTAAAAATAATTCATTTTTATTTCCAGGGTGTTCATTAAAGGTCATTTGCGTTCGCGAACAAAGTAGTGAAAAGGTTAAGAAGAGCACCTCCCTGAATAGCACATCAGTCCCTGTGAAAGGCATAATAAATCTGGGAAACACCTGTTTCTTCAATGCAATCATGCAGGTAGGGTGTTCTGCATTTATCACTTGAAAGTGTCTGCATAAAGAATAATGTTTATAAAGCAATCTCGTTTTATTTGCAGTCATTACCATCAATCAAATTCTATACTTATTTTTAGCCTGTCCAGAGCTCCTTTAAACCGAAGTCAGCCAGTGCTGCTTCTAGGGGCAGGGTAAGTGCCCATATACAAATTTTTTTTTTTTTTATAAAGTTATTTCTTACTTCACGGCTTAGGGGAATTTAATGTCAGTATAAATCTCTTTCTTATGGAGACTACCATTGTCTGACAAAAAAGCATACTAATTGAAGGGTATGTGAAGCACCTGTCATGCTGCGTAGGAGATGAGTGACCGCCCCCCTTGGGACAAGTAGAATGTAAGTTTGCTCATGAGGAGTCCTGAGGAGCGATATCAGTTATCAAAGTGTGGGGGTTTCATTACCAAAATCTTCCCTCTTCAGAGTGTGTGTGGGGAGCACGCCTATCCCTGGTGTTGTCACTGTGTCCAAAAGACGTGCTAGCGGGCCTCTCTTACATTATATTTGTTCCAAGGGGGACGGTCACTCACCTCATATGCAGCATCATTACTTTCAACTGTTTATAGGCTACTGAAGGATAATTTAGCCTTATTCGGAGTGTAGTTAACATATCCATACCTTTTTCCTTGGGCTGGAACACCGCTGCTTTCCCAGTGTGTCCCTATATCTTCCTAAAGAAAAGCTTGAGTTGGCCGTCCCACCCTCCCTCCACCTGATCTACCATTGTTTTTACTTACATCATATGTTAACTCTTCAGCTCCTGAAGAAGCGTATACTACGCGAACCATGTTGAGCAATGAACCAATTGTATAGCGGAATATCACCACCCCTTAAGTAGCCACCATTTTGGACACCTGACAAACATGAGATTATGATCATACATTGTATGTCTTTTGCTTTGTACCTCTTGGAGGATCGCTACCTATATATTAAAGGTTAATGGTGATATTAGCTCTATCTTTTTATATTGTTCTAATTATGATATGCACATAGATACCTTTTTATATCCGTTTTTAAAACATTTTCCAATAAATATATGTTTTTAAAGAAATATCTATTCATAGTGTTGTACCAATAAAGTCAAAATTCTTTTTTCTCTATTTCTAAACCTATTCCGATATTCAGGGACGTGGCACAGCATATCTGCATATGTCCACAGTACCACTCTGCGCTGACATAAATTTCTCTATTTGATTATTTTCACATCCTACTCCATGAGTACCCCACAGGGGAATACTTTCACGCATAGCACTAACAGAAACCAGGTAAAAAAAGAGCCACAGCAAAAGCTCAGGCAAAAATTCATCAAAGCGCAGACTCTACCCATGCTTCCATATCCAGGCCCAAGTTCAGCTTTTCCTTTTAGGATAAGACTTACTCCTGAAGCCAACCACAATTTCTCCATTCTGGAGAGTTCTGGGACTCATGATGGCCTCCTTTAAGGCTGTCCCATTTGCCCAGTTACATTCCAGACCTCTCCAACAAAACATTCTGTTGGCATTGAACAAGCATGCTTCTTCTCTCAATCTGTCCAGCCAGGCTAGGAACCACCCAGCCTAGTGGATTTTCAGCCTAGCAATGGGAACGTAATTTCTGCCATATCACTGGAAAATAATAATGACAGATACCAATCTTTCAGGTTGGGAAGATTCCCTAACAATCCAAGGAACATGGTCACCAGAGGAAGCCAAGCTCCCCATAAACATTCTGCAACTCTTTCAATATCCTTATCCCATGTGCTAGCTTTGTGAATAAAGCTGCCAGCAGACAGGTCTTATGCTCAAAGGAAAACTGAAAAAAATTAGTTACATTAAAACTACACCTGAAAATAACCTAATGTTGATAGTATTTCTTTTTCTGTATTGTTTTGTTCTTTAGTTTTAAATGTATAGTGGTTTATTCCAGTGCTTTTGCACATGTAACTGCTCTTAATGACAGCAGTGCCTGATGGCCAGTAGTATGCCCACTGGTGTGGGGTTTTTGTAAATTGTCAAAGATAATAAAAAATCCAAAAATATAGTGCAACACGATGGTCACTTTATATCAATAACGCAGGTCACATCTCTTGCATAAGTGTACAAAGAAATTGATGACTATATATCAAATCCAAATACCTTATAACTATATCAGCAATGTGTTAGCAAAGATATTATATGATATAAACAGCTGAAATCAATACATAAAAGTAAATCATAGCACATAAATTTTAGTGAAAAAAGTGTCCAATAATATTATAATTATAAATTCTCTTTAACATATTTCAACTGGTGCTACCACCATTCACTCTCCACTCTCACGTTACTAAGTGGACCTGTTTATTTAAAGTGGATTTAAACCCAATGTCATCCTTTCTAAACTACTGCCGCAGTGGTTATCTATAAGGATATACATGCCTCCTGCATGTATCTTTACCTGTCAAATGTCTCCCCTCTGTCTTTTATGAGAGCCGAAAAACTGCATATTCTGTGGGTGGGTCTGTTGTCTGGAGCTCGGTGGGTGGAGTCGTGATGTCAGTAGACTCCCCTCCCACGTCAACATGCATTTTTCTCCTGTGTATTTCTTACACTAAACTTCTGCTACGATCTCTAACATTCAGTGAAAAGACAGGAAAGTAACCACATGACTTCAGCATGCCCAATTATGCTGAGGTGTGGAACATCCAATCCTGGCAGAGCAGCAGAAGAAAGGAGTGGGAGGGAATTAAAAAATAATGCATATATATTAGGCTAGTGCACGAGATATATAAATCACCTGTCACTCACAGCAAGGGGGAGTATTTGACAACGTTTTTCTCTGTTTGTCAAGATTTATTTCACTGAACAAAAAAAGAGGATTGCTGGATTAACTCTTTGTGGCAAGACTGGGCTCAAATGATAGGAAATCGTATACTCTATATTATGACATGGAAAAAAAAAAATTTGGGTTTACATCCACTTTAAAGATAGGTCAAATGCACTATCCCATTTAGGGAGTTCACTCCAGGTCACCTCTGTGTTCCCTCGATTCTTCTCAATGGTTCTTAGGTATTGGGTCTCCAATTTCAAGCACCTCCAGAACTCCTCCGCTCAGAAAAGGGAAAGGCTCAAATAGTGTAATGTCGTAAACACCATTAAATTTTTATTACGATTGAGAAGTCCAAAGCTCACTCACAAGTAAAGTGCATCCTTATGGTGAACTAAAATAGTGCAGGGGGTCTCATCGCCATTCACCATTCACACCATTCACACTCCGATCTCATCTTCCTGAAAGGATCTGTATACTTAAAAAATAGATCAGGTGCGCCTTACCCGTTAAGAGGTTTACTCCAGGCCACCACTGCTTTCCCTCAGTCCTACTCAATGGTTCTTGTTCAATATGTTTGTTGAAATTTTTCATTCAGATATACAAAATAACAATGTAAATATTACCCCCTCCTGTAGGCCAACATAGCCTGTCGGGAGAGACTTGGAGGCAAAGGTTAGGCAAATAACAGTAGATGTTCACAATACAGTGATGAGTAGATGTCCATCCATAAGGCAGGAATTATACATGAGCCTTGCGCATGTTGAGTTAAGTTAACTTTTCCTTCTGAGTAATAGCACATTAGCCAAATTTGTGCACTTGGGGTGGAATAAAGAGAGTGAACAGTTCCCATGAATTTGGGACCGAATTCCCACTGTTCCAAAATGTCAAAAAGGTATGGCCATGAGACAGAATCAAACGCCTTCTGTAAGTCAGTAGAGACCAGAAAGCCTTCTTATGGGGTCCCTCCATCCCATTGTGAGTGTAATAATGAAATTAAGTCTATGGCTCTTCTAACTTGGTCCGGGCCCTGTTTCCCTGGAATGAAGCCCACCTGGTCTTTGTGTGCATACTTAGCTATAAAGCTAGACATTCTGGTTGCCATATTACCTGTCTATCTGAGGTATTTCTTTGCTGCGGTGGTTGATGCTAGGTTGAGCTGTACTCGAACCGTCTCCAGTTTGAGTAAAGAGTCAGCTGTGGGGTTACGTTTATGCGATTTACTTATGTCTAGGAAATCCCTAGTAAGTTTCTGAACTTCTGCTTTGTGTTCACGTTTTATTTGAGAGGACAGTTGAATCAACTTACCCCTCAGTACCGTCTTGTGTGCTGCCCAAAGTATCGATGGGGCAGTTGCACCATCGTCATCATCAAGGAAGAAGTTAATAGTACAATGGACTGGATTGCTCAATAATGATTCATTAAGATGCCATTTATAGGGTCTCTCTGCTCCTATGTGAAGTTTTATTGATAGGGACATAATAGAGTAGTCTGATGGTGGAGTATCTCTGATCTTAGAGGTTACGGCTAGTGGGATGGCTGAGGCTGGTAAAAAAAAATGTGGTCTATCCTGGCATAGGTCTGGTGCAGGGCTGAATAGTGCTTGTAGTCTTTGGCGTGGGGGTTCAGTTCCCTCCATATATCTACTAGGCTTAGGGTGTTCAGCAGTTGTGCTATTTTTGGCTCTGTCTGGGTGGGCTTTTATCTGTTGATGACCTCGCTCTGGTTTTGTCCAGGGATAGGTCAAATAGTAGATTCGAGTCTCCCCTCCATAATGAAAGTTCCTTTTAAAATGTGGTTGTAATTTAGTCAGCATACATTCAAAAAACGTTCCCTGACCCTTGTTAGGGGCATAATAAATGACAATTGTGTAAGTCCCCCCATCTTTGGAGCCCTCAATCAGAAGAAAGCGCCCCCCTGGGTCTCTGATAAATGTTGATAATGTGAAGTTGAGTTTTTTTGGAGAATCGTATAGCTACTTTTCTTGTTTTATTGTCAGCGTTGGCCAAATAGAATTGTGCAAAATGTTGATGTAGGAATGTTGGGTTATAAGAGGTTGGGAAGTGTGTCTCCTGTAGGAGAATGATATCCGCCCTTAAGGTGTGGTATAGTTGGAGCATTTTTCTACGTTTTACCGGGAAGTTTAACCCCTGGGTGTTGTGGGATAGAATGGTTACTGTCCGATTAGTTTGTGCTGGATCAGTCATGGATCAGAGAAGTGAAAGTGCACTAGATTGAGAGATATCTTACCCCAAGAGGAAAGATGTCTTGGTGGAGTGTCATGCTCACATGTTCCCTGGTAACCCGAGCTTGTGATTCGGATATGGGTAGACCCTTGTATGATCTTGAGTAAGTTGAGAGCTGGATGATTGGGAGAGAGGAGAGAAGAAGAAAAAGAAGTGTTGATTAGTACATAAATGCATACATCCTGTCATCCCCCCCCCCCAAATCCCAGGAGAGAAATCTTCACTCATCCCCAGTAAGTTGTGTTGTCCCTGTAAGGAAAACTTCATTTCTTTATCGTACATCATGGGACACAGAGCACCATAGTATTCACTATGTGGGTATATAGGAACCTTCGGGTGATGGACACTGGTATACCCAATACAAGAAGTTCACTCCCTATATAACCCCTCCTCCTTCCAAGAGTACCTATGTTTTTTTGCCAGTGTCAAAGGTGTTGGTCACGAGTGAAGATGTGCTCTGAAGAGCTCCACTGGAGGGATCCCTGCTGGGTTTAAACAGCCTCCATAGACTGGAACATCCAAAGTGCCACTGAGGCCAAGGTGGATGGTTCCCGGGCCTCGTATACGAAGCACGAGGTTTTGCCTGTAACACCTCTCTTTGCAGGGCTGGACCCCAGGACCCAGGACTTTTTGGTCATGCTACATTACCTAAAGTTTTCCCTGAGGGGTGCTATACAGGTCCAAGGGAGTGGAACCCCTATAATAGGGACCCAGTCCTTGATGGTTTGCTAAGGCAGCCCGCCGTGATGGGTGAAGTTTGGATCTGTCTGTTACAGCAGTATCCTGCAGCGAGGAAAAGGTAAGGGAAGAAGCCTAGGAACTGTAAAAAGTCCACCTATGCTTTTTTTTCTTCAATAAAATAAAATGTTGTCATGCCTAAAATCTCCACTAGAGGGAGTAAATTCATACCTTAGTATGTTGCTTCTCAGTCAGCTCAGAGTCCCAGCAGGACAATAGAGACAGACGCTTCACAGCTATACACCTGGAGCCTGACACACAGGACACAGGAGCGCTGGGGGCACGTAAGGTTGCACAGGCATTTCCAGTACAGGAAATAACATTTACACACAGCACTAAAGCTGAACTTTTATTAGCGGCATTTTCTTTTGCTAGACTATTTGCTTAGCGAGTTTTGCATTTTACTTAGTGCCTCTGCTTTTTGTGCTCAGCATTATGGCTCCCAAAAAAGACACCACTCCACAGTGTCATCCTCTCCTGAGATACAATTGATGGTGCAGCTGCTTCTCACATTTCAGCCCCTGTATACGTGACTAAAGATGCGTTTTCCTCTGCCCTGCAGGGCCTAGAAGGAAGATTAGTGACTTTAATCGCATCCTTATCCAAAAGGATAGGAAGCGTGTTTGATCCCCCTCCCCCACCTCAGACCCCTTACCAAGGGAACAGTGGGTAGAGGATGAGGTGTTACCCTCAGGCGATTAGGAGGAAAGGCAAACCAATTACTCCTCCTTGCGGAGGAATCGACCGTAGATGAACCTTTTTCAGCCTCACAATCTGAGAGATTGCTGGTACACTCTTATGGAGCTGGTTCATGCCTCTTTCAAGCTACCCCTAACGGAGTCAGCTGAAAGTTTTGTTTCTCCTTTAGGTTCCTTAAAACCTTCACTGCCTTTTTATGCGTTTCCTGTACATGCATTACTTGAAAAGCTTATTTATGCTGAATAGGATCACCCGGATAAGCATTTTCTCCCTCCAAAGAGATATATTGGAATGTACCAGCAGTGGACGCTGCAATTTCCAGTGTGAATAATAGTCTAACTTGCCAGTAGACAATGCACAAATGCTTAAAGATCCAACAGATAAAATGTTGGAATTCCTATTAAAATCCTCTTTTTTTCTTGGGCGGGGCTATTACTCAGCCTGCAGTCACTGCAATAGGCATCTGTCAGTCCCTAAAGGACCAGTTTAGACAGGCCCTTAAGTAGGTTCCTGCACAACAGGCCCGCGATTTGGCCGAACTTCCAAGGGCGCTATGTTTTGCCATAGACACCATGGAAGACTCTATTCACCAGGCGTCTCAACTTGCGCTTGTGCTAGTACACATGACCCTGTGGTTAGAAGATTGGTCAGCCGAAGCACCTTGCAAAAGGCTTATGACTAGTTTCCCTTTTCATGGGGATCGACTATTTGAGTTTGAGTAGGTTTTGGAGTTTTATTCAAACCTCTTTACGGTACCAAAACCGAATGGAGATGTCAGACCCATTCTAGATCTAAAAAATCTAAATCAGTTCTTGAAAATCTGCTCCTTTCGCATGGAGTTGACCAGGTCAGTAGTTTATATTCTTCAAGGAGGAGAACTTCTGGTGTTTATCGACATCAGGGATGCATATCTACATGTCCCTTTTATTTCCCACTCACCAAAGGTTTCTGCGGTTCAAAGTAGAACAGCAGCACTTTCAGTTTGTAGCCTTGCCCTTTGGGCTAGCTACAGCACCCCAGGTGTTTACAAAAGTTCTGGATCCACCTCTAGCCAGGTTGAGGGCACAGGGTAAAACAGGCTTGGCGTACCTAGGCGATCTATTGCTAATGGACCAGTCGGTGGCTCATTTGGAGAAAAGCGTGCGCATTAAAACCAAATGCCTGAAAAATCTGGGTTTAATTCTCAAATTAGAGAAGTTTTCCTTAAAAATCGCTAGAAAGCCTGGAGTACTTGGGTCTGATCATAGACACAGCCCAGAAGAAGGCGCTCTTGCCTCAGGCAAGATCAACGCCATAAGAGAGCTGGTGCAGATGGTCAGGTCGAAAAGAGATTCCTCCATTCGCATTTGCATGAGGTTGTTAGGAAAGATGGTGGCTTCATTCGAAGCGGTTCCCTATGCCCAGTTCCATTCGGGACTGTTGCAAAACAGTATCCTGTCTGCTTGGAACAAAACTGTTCAAGCTCTAGATTTGCCAATGCGGCTGTCCCCAAAGGTGTTCCAGAGCCTCAGTTGGTGCTCGGTGTCCGGGAATCTTCAGAAGGAAAAAAAACCTTCATACCAGTTACTGGAAAGTGGTAACGACAGATGCCAACCTTTCAGGTTGGGGAGCAGTACTGGAAAAGACAACTGTCCAGGGACAGTGGTCCAGAACCGAAAAGGCCTTGCCCATCAACATCCTAGAGATTCGGGCAGCGCGTATGGCTCTGAAGCCCTGAACATTCAGGTTACGGGATTGTCCTGTCAGGATCCAATCCGACAATGCCACAGCTGTGGCTTATATCAAATCACCAAGGGGGCACTAATGGTCACGCAGCTCAGAGAGTGGGGGACCATATTCTAGCTTGGACGGAAAGGGATGTTCCTTGCCTATCGGCAGTCTTCATTCCGGGAATCGAGAGTTGGCAGGCGGACTACGTAAATCGCCAGCAGTTGTTCCCGGGGGGAGTGGTCCCTTTACCCTGGAATCTTTCTGGCTATATGCCAAGGATGGGGGATCCCGGACGTAGATCTTTTGGCATCCAGGTTCAACATGTAGTTGGTCAACTTTATGTCAAGGACAAGGGATCCACTCGAATGCAAGACAGATGCGTGGTGACACCATGGGGTCAGTTTTCACTGAGTTAGATTTTTTTCCCTATTCAGTTGTTGCCACGGCTTCTTTGCAGGATCAAGCTGGAAAGATGCCGGTAATTCTGGTAGCCCCAGCGTGGCCCAGAAGGTCATGGTATGCAAAAATCGTAAAGATGACAGTGGAGGATCCATGGTCCCTTCCACTACGGCCAGACCTACTCTCACAGGGGCCGATATTCCATCCTACCTTACGAACGCTAAATTTAACGGCTTGGCTATTGAAACCCACATTCTGAAGAAACGTGGGCTTTCCGGGTCAGTTATCTCTACCTTGGTTAATGCAAGGAAGCCAGCTTCCAGGACTATATATTATAGAGTCTGGAGGGCTTATGTTTCCTGGTGTGAATCCAAGGATTGGCACCCTCGGAGATGTATCATAGCCAGAATTCTTGCCTTTTCTACAAATTAGGGGTAGAGGTGTAGTTGGATTGAGTACTATTAAGGGCCAAGTCTCAGCCTTATCGGTCTTACTTCAAAGACCGCTTGCTACACATTCTTTAGTCCGGGGTGATGCGGATTAATCTGCCAGTTAGATCACCTTTGAACCCTTGGGACTCGAACTTAGTTTTGTCAGTGTTTCAAAAACAGCCATTTGAACCGATACAACATATTCCCTTAGTCCTTCTGACAAGAAAGTTGGGGTTCTTGGTTGCTATATCCTCAGCAAGGAGGGTTTTGGAATTGGCTGCTTTTTCTTGTAAAGAGCCATACTTGATTATTCATGAGGACAGAGTGGTGTTGCGCCCTCGTCCAGATTTTTTGACAAAAGTGATCTCAGGTTTTCACCTGAACCAAGATATTGTCCTGCCATTGGTTTTTCCAAAACCATGTTCCAGGGAAGAGCAGTCACTACATTGTCTTGATGTAGTGAGAGCGGTCAAAGTCTATTTAAAGACGACTGCTCAGATTCGGAAGACTGATGTCTTATTTGTTCTGCCCGAAGGTCCTAAGAAAGAGGCAGCGTCGAAATCCACTGTCGCTAAGTGGATTCGGCAGGTTATAATTCAGACTTATGATTTAAGGGGTAAGATTCCACCTTTTCAAGTCAAAGCGCACTCTATCAGGGCAGTTAGGGCTTCTTGGGCAGTGCATCACCAGGCCTCCATGGCTCAGATCTGTAAGGCTGCAACCTGGTCTTCAGTACATACATTCACCAAGTTTTATCAGGTGAATGTGAGGAGGCATGAGGATATCGCCTTTGGGCGCAGTGTACTGCAGGTAGCAGTATAAGTTCCCAAGTCTAGGGGTGCCCTACGGGTTGTGTCTCCCTCCCCTCAAATAGCATTGCTATGGGACGTCTCACATAGTGATTACTATGGTGCTCTGTGCCCCATGTAGGACTGGGAGATTTTCTAAAAAAAATCTTCGATTCTCTTAAAAAAACTCGATTCACCAATCGAATCGAGTTTTTTTTTTTTTCTTTGGAAACCGCGCCGGTCCCGAGGCGCTGCGGGCATGAGCTTTTAGGCGAGGCCGCGGCTTCAGCCTAGTCCGCGTCGTCCGGCCTCGCGGACTAGGCCGAAGCCGCGGCCTTACCTAAAAACTCCTTGCCTCTCAACTCGATTCAAGATGTAAATCAATTTTTTCCCCAGCCCTAGCCCCATGATATATGATAAAGAAAATAGAATTTTTATAACGGCTTACCTGTAAAATCCTTATCTTGGAGTACATCATGGGACACAGAGGTCCCTTCCCTCTTTTTGGGGTTTTGGTATATTGCTTTTCTACAAAAACTAAGGTACTCCTGGAAGGAGGAGGGGTTATATAGGGAGTGGACTTCCTGTATTGGGTATACTAGTGTCCTTCACCTGAAGGTGCCTATATACCCACATAGTGATTACTATGGTGCTCTGTGTCCCAAGATGTACACCAAGAAAGGGATTTTACAGGTAATCTGTTATAAAAATCCTGTTACTCACAGTGACTGGGGGAGGTGCATTGCAACCGTTCCGGTCAACCCGCCATTATACAGCAACAATAACCTTTGATAGACAGAGCGCTGTCAAAGTACAAACTATGAAAAATATGGAAGGAGCTGTCTCCCAAGTGGTCCGTGACTCCAGCAAGGAGTCCATTATTACAGGGACTTCTCCGCTATCATCACCGAACCCCCAAACTACAATTGCAGTATTCAGCTCAAACAGCTGTTGATAACATTCTTCAGACCCACACAGTGCTCAAAGTCGATGCTATACCCTCTGTGAGGTGGCAAAGCAAGAAAACTTCACCCCTCCCCCACCTCCATCCCGTTGTCATCGTCCTTGGGATATCCAGGACTTCAGGACTTCAGCTGTCCAGAGTCCATTGGAGTGTTGGATATATGTTTACATGGCCATAAGACAAATGGGGAAGGAAAAAAAGAGGGGGGGGTTTTGAAAACAGGAACCAAACTCTATAACTGCAGAGCTTGGCATTCGTTGGGAGGAAAAACAATGCAGATAAAGAGCAGTTCCCCCAATGAGGGTTTGGATGTGCATTTGAGGCGACCCGGGTGAAAACCTCTACACCCTGTTCCAAATTATTATGCCAATGATATTTTTCTCATTTACCTAAATAATTGATGTAAACAACAGTCAGCATAATTCTCATGTTATCAACTATTGAGAGTACAATTCAAATTTTATTGAACAAACCTCCTAATGATAACACTTTTTTTTCAAAATAAAAAACGTACAATGCACTGTTCCAAATTATTACGCACAGTAAGTTTCAAAACACTTTATAGGTTGTAAAGAACTGAAAATTGTCATTTGTTGTGTTTGCAGCATATTTACGTTACACTTTAACATAGGACCCCTTATTTGATAGCAGCTTCACAAGTCTTGCATCCATTGAACTTGTGAGTTTTTGGACAGTTTCTGCTTGAATTTGTTTGCAAGATGGCAGAATAGCTTCCCAGAGCTGCTATTTGGATGTAAACTGCCTCCCACCCTCATAAATCTTTTGCTTGAGGATGCTCCAAAGGTTCTCAATAGGATTGAGGTCAGGGGAGGATGGAGGCTACACCATGACTTTCTCTCCTTTTATCCCCATAGCAGCTATTGATGCAGAGATATTCTTTGCAGCATGAGATGGTGCATTGTCATGCATGAAGATGATTTTATTACGGAAAGCATAGTTCTTCCTTCTGTACCAGGGAAGGAATTGGTCAGTCAGGAACTCCACATACTTTGCAGAGGTCATCTTTACACCTTGGGGGACCCTAAAGGGGCCGACCAGCTCTCTTCCTATGATTCCGGCCCAAAACATGACTCCACCACCGCCTTGCTGACGTTGCAGCCTTGTTGGAACAGGGTGGCTGTCCACCAACCATCCACTACTCCATCCATCTGGACCATCCAGGGTGGCACGGCACTCATCAGTGAACAGGACTGTTTGAAAACTAGTCTTCATGTATTTTTCTGCCCAATGTGTTTCTGCTTGTGAGCATTGGTTAGTGGTGGCCAAATGGAAGGTTTATGCACAGTTGAAAGACTCTGGAGGACACTACACCTTGATGTCCATGGGACTCCAGAGGCACTAGCAGCTTCAAATATCTGTTTGCTGCTATGTAATGGTGTTTTTGCATCTGCTCTCTTGATCCAATGCATGGATCTGGCAGAAATCTTCCTCAATGTGCCTTTATCTGCACCAAACACGTCTGTGCTCTGAATCAGCCACAAATCTCTTAATAGTGCGATGATCACGCTTACATTGTCGTGAAGTATCTAATTTTTTCATACCTCGTCCAAGGCATTGAACTATTTCACTCTTTTCGGCAGCAGAGGGATCCTTTTTCTTCCCCATATTGCTTGAAAATGGTGCTCTGCTTAATAATGTGGAACACCCTCCTTTTAGTAGTTTCTCTTTTAATTGGGCTCACCTGGCAATCTAATTATCACAGGTGTCCGAGATTTTCAGTGATCAAAAGAGCCCTGAGACACAATGCCATCCATGAGTTAAACTGAAAAACAAAATATTTAATTTGTGACACTGAAATAGAATTTGCATAATAATTTAGAACCGGGTGTAGGAATCCTGAGAACAGTTCCAGAAGGAGCGGTGTAAAGAAGGACTTCCAGCATGGTGATGCATCACTTTGGGGGGGGGGGCGAGAGTCTTTTGACCTTTTCGACTGCTGTTTTTGCCAGACAGAAGTCAGTGGGCTAGGCGGAGACAGGCGTTTCGTGGTAGGGGGTCCTGTGATGGTGGACGGTTGTGGGATTTCCTGGGCGATGAGCCCCAGACGTGCTAGCAAATGTTCTCTTTCCCCAAAGGATGAGAAGCCATAGGGCTTATTCTGGTAGGAGAAATTCAGGCGAAAAGGGAAGGCCCATCTTTATGCAATTTCTTTTTGCGTTAGGATCTGGAGCAATGGTTTCAAAGCGCGCCTTTTTTTTGAACCATGTATGGGGTGAGATCTGCAAAAACTTGGATTTGGTGTCCCTGGATTGTAAGCTCATCTGAATTTCGTGATGCTTTCATCACCCCCTCTTTGACTGCGCTAAAATGAGGTTTGACGATTATATCCCTGGGAAGACCATCCTTATGTACAGGTTGTAGGGCCCTGTGTGCTCTGTCCATTTCTAACCTGTGTTCTGGAATTTCCGGTATTTGGTCCTTAAGAAGGGACCGAACTGCCGTTGGAACATCTTTCACTGTTTCCGGAAGACCCCTAATTCTAAAATTATATCGCCTGGACCTATTTTCCAGGTCATCAATTTTGTATAGGGCCATCTCCAGCTGATCCTGAAGGTCTTGGATCCTGTCTGTGTTCTGGTTAATTCTACCAGCAGCCTGGTCAGTTTTCTTTTCTATTGTTTCAATCTGGACCCCTATTTGCTGCAAATCAGCGTGCATAGATGAGGTGATCTGGGCTGCTGTTTGAGCCAGTCCCCTGGTTAGCATGTTAAAGAAAGCAGACATCATCGCAGGCAAATCTACAGGGGAGTGAGGGGGGGGGGGATGAGGCCCGATTAAGCAGTTGTCTGGTGTAGTTAAAATGTCACTCATGGGTGTCAGGTGAAATCCTCCCAGGGATCTGCCTATTAGTGACTCAGTGGATGTGGGGGATAGTGAGGCCATATGTGGGTTACTCACTGTGTTATTCCCCTGGGAGATAGCTGGTGTCAGATCAGTGTCCTGGTCTACTATGGATTCTTCTAGCTCTGGGTCCTTGCCTCGTGGGGCCGCGTCCGCCATTTTGGAAAGGCCGGGCTGCTGTAGTGTGGAATCCAGCTGGCAGGAGAGGTTCCCCCGCACGGAGCCCACAGACATCGGGCAATTCCCTGGGTTGTCCCGGATCTAATGGTGGTGACACCTTGTTTTGTGGGCTCTGTCGGCTGCGGCTGGGGTCAGTAGTCCGGAACAGCTCCGTGGCTATGCGGCCTTTTTGGAGAGCTTCGTTTATGCGCCACCCACCTCAATGGTTCTTTTCCAGCATCCAACAACCTACAGGGCTATTGTAGAAATGAGATGATGGTCAAAAACTACCAGATCTTGTGCCCAATACTAATACCCAAGAACCATTGAGGAGGATCGAGGCAAAACATTGGTGTCTTGGAGTGAACCCCTGTAAAGGGTACCAAGATACTACATGAACTCTGTCCCCTCTTTCAGGCCCCACAGCCAATAACTGACTAAATCTTACCGCCTTAACTTCCATAACATTTACAAAATTTGCCCCCTTCTTAACGAACAACACCTCAAAGTAATTAATCCACTCCTTGGAATCTTTATCTCTGTCCTCTCCTTAAGGTCCCTCACCCAATCACTGATTAAATCTTACCTCCTTAACCTCCATAACATTCACAATTCGCACCTTCTTAACTAATGACACCACAAAGATATTAATCCACTCTCTGGTTATCTGCCGTCATCATCAACTATTTTAACTCCCTTCTCACTGGCCAGCCTCTGTACAAGCTATCCCCCTTCAGTCTACCATGAATGCTGCTTCTAGACTCCTCCACCTTACTAACTAATCTGCAGGTGCCACCCTTCTCTGCCAATCCTTTCACTGGCTTCTGCTTGCCCAACGTTTAAATTTTAAAATACTAACTACAGCATAGAAAGCCATCAACAACTATTCCCCAGCTACATCGCCAATTTGATCTCAATCTGTCTGGTTTCTGTTACTTTGGCCACCTTTAGGCGATCCCTGAAAACACATCTCTTCAGGGAAGCCTATCCTGCTTCCACCTAAAACTATGCTTTGGCCTTCTCCTTCAGCTCATTCCTCCCAGTTGGGAATCTTTTGTACCCCTTGACCTTCCCTTTTAGATTGTCCTCCTAATGCTTTTGTATTGAATTGTATTGTAACTGTTCTGTCTCCCTTTATTTTGTAAAGCGTGGCACAAATTGTTGGCGCTATACAAATAATGTATCATAGCAATAATAAAAAGGAAAAAACCTATCATCCTCCCTGGCTCTGCAACAGTGAGCTGTTCCACATACTTGCCAGGGACACTGTTATTTTGGTACATCTCATATTTATCCTCAGCAAGTTGCCTTATTGCATTTTCAAAATTATGAGCCTGTGGCTCTTCATTTTACTTATGCATAACACTGTGGTCACTCCCATTTTATAGCAATTTGGCTTGACTATAATATGGTTTGACTGCACTTCTCTCCAGTGACTGAGGCATCACATGCAGAAGTATTTTCTTGAAGATATTCTTACCAGGTGTAGGCGTCGCTTTGTTTGTTTAGGAAAGCTGAATTCAGGTTAATATGGTTGACTATTTTTCTCCTTTCGACTTGCCATTCTTATCCTACATACATATAAGGTGAAACAGCAGCAGACTTAACAGGTGTCTTGTCACTCCCTGTAGGCGTAGATGGGACGCTTTTATCAATGTCAGTGGTGACTGTAAACCTTATTTCCACACAAATGTTGAGGCCTATCACAGATCTCTGAGTGGCCAGGTTACCTTGCTGTGTATGCAGGGACAGAGGCTACTTGGCAATATGATGCCCCCACTCGTAAGCAACACACTTCCCTCCATGTCTTGTTAGGGTTTCCCACATGCTGCATGCTGAGGTACACTCAAATCTTTCTATGGAATATCGGCTGCTATACTTGTCCCTGTATTACCTGGGGCAACAGCATGCAGCTATTGGGTATGGACTGCCACCACCAGTCACTCCTTAACTGGAACTCATGAACCTGAAGGCAAGACAGGCCAGTTTATAGCTGCCAAACAAAGCTTAGCTTGCCCGTCAACATAAGATTATTTGTGTTGGTAGACTGCATGTCTACATGTGCTGAATGGTTAATAAATGCACTTTCATGCTGCAAACCCAGATTGATACTTTATCTCTCTCCCTCTGTGTGGCCATATGCATTGTTTATGTCATTCATTTCAATTATAAAGTGCAACAGACATCAATTATTTTAATGAACTATAAGCTGTTGCATGTTATTACGGCTGTACATTTAAAAACATTATGTGGTATACTTAACATTTGTACTGGATTCCTGCAGAGGTAATCACATGGTGTACTTTGCAGCTAATAGTGTAAGCCTGTGCTGCATTTCTACTTCAAGGATTTTTGCTCCCTTGAAAAGAAATGGACACTAAAAAAAGCAATTAGTACAAGCAGGAGACAGTGCCCCTCTTCCTGTAGGAAGGCATTCACTTTATAAGCTTAAATAATTATAATTAATGATAATTTAGATAAATTACCATTTACCTGCTAACTAGTACTTAGCATCAAGCTAATCAAATTAATTCTAAGAATATGGAGTTGCGCAACCTAAATGGAATTGAAGCACCTATACTTTTATTTATTTATTTATTTATTCAAGAAGTCAACATTAAAGTACATAATGAATAATAGACAAGTCCAAGTGAAATTTGCACCAATGATACAATCACAAATCCACATTACAAGGAAACATCTGACTGTATCAATTTCACCCGCAGACATTTATATTTCCTTACTACCTTTTTGGTTTCCTATGTTATAAACCAGGAATGGGAAAAGGACTTTCCGTACCAAAACTGGATGGATCTGGAAGTACCTATTCTTAAAATAAATGGGATTACACTCCTAAATTATAGTTCTCTTGTATGTTATGACAGGTGCGATTGTATTGGCTGACTGCCTCCTTTTCTTTTGCTCACACCTCTTAAATCTGCTCCTTGGAATTTATTTGCGTAATTGCTCCACCTTTCTGTGGCCCAGTTTTTATAGACAGACTTCCTGCAATACATTATATGTAGTGCACTCTGACCACACTCTGTCATGCATTGAATTGAAATTTCCTGTTCTCTTTGTTGCAGTATTTATATTTAAATAAAGGGAGGCTACATTAATTGTAGTCAATTGTATTTCTTTAAAGCAGAACTCCATGAAATGTATTTTTCTATGAAGTGGGGCCGTGCCCACACTGCATGGGTTAACTGCTCGTTTTGTTCAGGGATGCACCAAAAGGCTGTACTTACCTGATCCTTCGATCCTCCAGAAAACAGTGCTCCCCCACGTCCAGTAGTGGACTGTTCTTGCTGTCCTCACATCCAGAGCCGGTCTATGGGCATTATGAGTCAGGAACAGTCCATACACAAGACTGCTAGCATGCGGACGGTAGGAGCAGCGGGGGCTGGTCTTGTGCTCAAAGGATCAGCAGATTGGTAAGTATTTCTCCGTTCTCACCCCTAGGCAAAACCCATGGGTATTTCTATTTTGCTTTTTTGCCGTTTTAATTTTACAACCAAGGGCCCATAAAAAAGCAATTCCAGACAACAGGTGCAACTAATGGAGGAACAGTCTGATTTTGGCGCACATGTCGGTAATGTTACCAAAACTGGTGCAAATGCTTTCTTGATTTTAGGCACAGGTAGTTCCTAAGCTACCACCAGAAATGTATTGTTAGAGCTATACTGCTATCTCCTGATTTTCTTTCTCCATTTCCCATGTCACTAATCCGTCAAATTTTCAAGGCAGGTTTAAATCTGACTGGTGGCTTTAGTAAACTGTAATATTAACCATTGTTTTAACAATAAAGGCTAGGATCTCTTTGGAACCTTTAGGTGGCTAAGCTTGTGGAGATGCCCATTTGCTGCAGCTTTAGGGGAGTATTTCTTAAAGGGACCTCCTCAGACCTGGAGGTAGCGTCACTCATGGCTGGCTTGATAGCCTGGTGCTCCCCCAGAGCATTACTATGTGTCATAATCTCTATCATCCTCCCTGGCTCTGCAACAGTGAGCTGTTCCACATACTTGCCAGGGACACTGTTATTTTGGTACATCACAAGTTGCTTTAACACATTTTCAAAATTATGAGCCTGTGGCTCTTCATTTTACTAAGAATAAAATCTTTTTTTAAGAACATGTTACACCCATATTTAGGGTGTAACCTATACCAAAGCCATATGACAAATGTATTTGTAGAAAACTGACTAGACTTCTTCAGTATAGAAAACCAGACATTTCAGATGTTCTAAAATTATTAATTTTTCATTTTGCTGTTGTTGCTTCTGTTGAATAATGTCTTCTTCTGTTCCAATTTTCCATTTTTAGAACCTGACACATACACATTTGTTAACTGAAGCCTTGGCTGAACTGAGAGAGAGAAGTGCAAAACTGAAGATTTGCCTAACTGAAGAGGATTTGGTAGGCCAATTTACATAATTTACGGAACCAAAAAGAACCGCAGTTCTTAAGCCCAGAGTCTGCTAGTGTATGCGGGCACAACTACTGGCCAAGGGGATAGCTGTACTTTGCCGATGGCAGCATAAGTGAAACTTTATTATTCCTGACAAAGAAATCAAGGTCTATCGAGATCATCCTCACACTGATGTGTTTCACCCAAAAAGGGCTTAGTCATAGAAGTCAGAGAAAGCAAGGGAAAAGCCCATTTATGCGGCTTTCATAAAATGACATATATAAATATTATTTAATCAGTTGATGACACTGGGCATGCTGCATACAGGACACGTGTAGAATGTCATGTCTTCCTCCTATGCTGCTGTTCCAATTTTTTTATGTCATATTGTAGAGTATAAGATTTCCTATCATTTGAGCCCAGTCTTGCCACACAGAGTTAATCCATCTCTGAGCAATCCTCTTTTATTGTTCAGTGAGAAAATTCTTGACAAAATGAGAAAAACTTTGTCAAATACGCCCCCTTGCTGTGACTGACAGGTGATTTACATATCTCGTGCACCAGCCTAAGTAAGACACAGGCAGTATTCTTTAATTCCCTCCCACTCCTTTCTTCTGCTGCTCTGCCGGGATTGGCTGTTCCACACAAAGTTTTTCTCATTTTGTCAAGAATTTTCTCATTGAACAATAAACAAGGATTGCTCAGAGATGGATTAACTCTGTGTGGCAAGACTGGGCTCAAATGATAGGAAATCTTATACTCTACAATACGACATAAAAAAAAAAAAATTTGGGTTTACATCCACTCCTGACATGGAACTATATATTTTTTTACTTCATTTGTAAATAACCTTGCATTGCTTTGTACCAAAATTAGCACACTGCATCTCAAAGAAGCTGCTCCTACAGGCTTTTGAGCTTTTTTGAGCTCTCATTTTTTCTGCCTGGAAACTCCCCTCCATGTTTGCCAATGTGTTCATGCACACTATGGCTTTTTCAGGAGTTTCTAAGCATATGCTATTACAGGCAGAAAAACAAATCTTACCAAACACATTTTTGAGAGGAGCTTTCAAGCACAAAAGACGTCTAAGTGCCCAAAAACACGGGAAAAAGCTCAAAGAAGCTTGAAAACTCACAACATATATAGGACAAAATGAGCTTATGCTCAAAAAAGCTTAAGAGTTCAGAGGCACAATAAAAACATGCAAAAGTGCACAAAAAAGCACAAGCTGAAATAAAAGCTCAAATGCCTGTAAAAGCAGCTTTTTTTTGAGCTGCAGTATGCATGAGCCTTAATAGTGTAATTTTAAACAGGGTAAATTAGAATAACATTTTATCTAATGTAACACAATTTTTTTAAACTAACACTGGTCAAAAAATGTAAAAAAGTGTGC
This sequence comes from Lithobates clamitans, assembly GCA_037952925.1. Classification (NCBI taxonomy): domain Eukaryota; kingdom Metazoa; phylum Chordata; class Amphibia; order Anura; family Ranidae; genus Lithobates; species Lithobates clamitans. Next base: position 125,473 of record JBBGZY010000050.1, read on the forward strand.
GTCTTTAGTTTTGTTACTTTTATTCCTAAGGATTGCATTTAAAAAAATCACATTTGCAAGACCACATCACTCAAAGGAAACCATGTCTGTACTTAAAAATGAATACCGTATATACTCGAGTATAAGTCGAATTTTTCAGCACCTTTTTTTGTGCTGAAAGTGCCCCCCTCGACTTATACTCGAGTCAAGCACTTTTCTGCAGCAAAAAATTTCATTTTCTGAACTGACTTTGGGGCCCCGTATCTCAGGGCCACTTGGTGCTAGAAACCCCATATTTGGTGTGCAAACCCAGTGGACCTGGAACCATAACATATCCAAAGCTGGAGTTCCTAGCACCAAGTGGCCCCGAGATATGGGGCCCCAAAATAGGTTCGGAAAATGTCATTCTCTGCTGCAGAAAAGTGCTTGACATTTTCTGAACCGATTTTTGGGGTCCTGTATCTCAGGGCGACTTGGTTCTAGAAATCCCAGCTTTGGATATTTTATTGTGCTAGTTCCACTGGGTTTGCACACCAAATTTGGGGTTTCTAGCACTAAGTGGCCCCGAGATACGGGGCCCCAAAGTCGGTCAACTGTGTCCATCTGTAGCAATGTCATTTCGGGACACTTTGGGTTCAGAGACCCCAAATTTTGGTTGCAGCTAGGGGGCATCTAGGAACCCTTAACTACCGAGTTTGAAGTTCGGGGGGCCTATGGCTGCAAATGGGTGCAGTGAGGCATGCAAATGGGCACAGTGAGGCTGCAAATGGACATTGTTGACCCTCTTTTCCACTTACAGTAGCTGTGCATTTCTCACCCTCGTCTTATACTCGGGTCAATAAGTTTTTTTGTGGTAAATTAGGGCCTCGACTTATACTCGGAACGACTTATACTCGAGTATATACGGTAAATAAATATATATGTGTGTGTATATGTATATGTGTATATATATATATATATATATATATATATATATATATATAATATTATAATGTGTGTGTATGCATATGTATTTATAATATAATAATTATATATTATATATAACTTTGTTAACGAAAACAATGACAAAGTCATTGCCAAATAAACAGGTCTATAACAGAGATGTAAAAATTGTCTTAGTCCATGGTGGGTGTCCAGGTGTGGGAGCTGTAGTTAATGCCTGCATAATCTTAAGGCATATCCAAATCCAACATCACTCATGTGGATACATACCTGTGTCTACTACAAACACATGCCAAATAAACTGACTGCCTATTAGTAATAAAGTACATGCAGTGGTAATATAACAAAATAACATATAGTATCTCACAAAAGTGAGTACACCCCTCACATATATGTAAATATTTTATTATATCTTTTCATGTGACAACACTGAAGAAATAACACTTTGCTACAATGTAAAGTAGTGAGTGTACAGCTTGTATAACGGAGTAAATTTGTTGTCCCCTCAAAATAACTCAACACACAGCCATTAATGTCTAAACCGCTGGCAGCAAAAATGAGTACACCCTAAGTGAATATGGTCGAAAAATGTTAAAATTAAAACCTCAACAGAGATAAAAATAAAAACATCAAAGCGGCGCTTCTATCAGGCCACAATAATAAATGGTGAAATGTGTATTTTTTCTGTTGCAGACCGATTCCATCCATAGATTTCCACGACAGTATTTTTTCTGCCACTAGATGTCCTCAGTCTGATGGCAGCAGGCGTCCCTTGATGGTGCAGAGAATAGCACTCACTCTGCACTGACCACTGTACATCTAGTGGCAGAAAAAATACTGTCGTGGAAATCTATGGATGGAAGCGGTCTGCAACAGAAAAAATACACATTTCACCACATGTGCTAATAGGACGTGGAAAGGAACATAGTGTTTTTTGATGAACAAGATAACGAAGTGTTGGTGAGAAGTATCGGAAGTTTAGCTGTTGATCTGATGACAGATGTAGGAATAATGAAGTACCAGCAGGAGCAGTAGAGGAAACACAAATTCACAGACTGAATAAGACAGAAGCTGATAGATCCTTGCACTGCAGGTTCTCAGGATTCCGGAGATAAGGCTGAACTTCCCCATTAGGATATCCAGATTTATAATCCATGGGGTGCTGGTCTGTGCCTATTTACTTCCAGGTTCTGGTGAGTACAAACCCCTTGCGGGTGTGTGAAACTCACGGCGGTGAAGTGTTTCGTGAACGGTGCACCCATCAATATACTGCCTGATATACCATCTACACTCATCAGGGACTCTTAATTTTTGTTTTGTAATTTTTATACATACTAATCTATCAGATTTATTATTGCTCCCTGATAGAAGCGCCTCTTTGATGTTTTTATTTTTATCTCTGTTGAGGTTTTAATTTTAAAATTTTTCCACCAGTGGCTGCTGAGGGAAACCTCCTCTATAATGTACTTATCTTTATAATGGTGTTTACTGCACATATAACTTTATATTCTAGCTTTTATCAACAAATATTGACTGTAGTATTGTAAGATCTGTTTACACATAGCGTTGAGATTGGGAGAGTGTTTGGGCTATAGGGTTGTTTTCCTCCTTTTATGTTTATACCCTAAGTGAATATGTCCAAATTGGGCCCAATTAGCCATTTTGCCTCCCCAGTGTCATGTGACTTAGTGTTACAATGCCTCAGGTGTAAATGGGGAGCAGGTGTGTTAAATTTGGTGTTATTGCTCTCTCTCTCTCATACTGGTCACTGGAAGGTCAACATGGCACCTCATGGCAAAGAACACTCTGAGGATCTGAAAAAAAACAATTGTTGCTCTACATAATAACGGCCTAGGCTATAAGACGATTGCCAAGACCCTGAAATTGAGCTGGAGCACGGTGGCCAAGACCATACAGCGGTTTAACGAGACAGGTTCCACTCAGAACAGGCCTCACCATGGTCGACCAAAGAAGTTGAGTGCACATGCTCAGCGTCCTATCCAGAGGTTGCATTTGGGAAATAGACATATGAGTGCTTCAAGCATTGCTGCAGAGATTGAAGGGGTGGGGGGGTCAGCCTGTCAGTGCTCAGACCATACACCGCACACTACATCAAATTGGTCTACATGGCTGTCATCCCAGAAGAAAGCCTCTTCTAAAGATGATGCACACGAAACCCCGCAAACAGTTTGCTGAAGAAAAGCAGTCTAAGGACATGGATTACTGGAACCATGTCCTGTGGTCTGATGGTCTGATGAGACCAAGATAAACTTATTTGGTTCAGATGATGTCAAGCATGTGTGGCAAAAACCAGGTGAGGAGTACAAAGACAAGTGTGTCTTGCCTACAGTCAAGTATGGTGATGGGAGTGTCATGGTCTGGGGCTGCATGAGTGCTGCCGGCACTGGGGAGCTACAGTTCATTGAGGGAACCATGAATGCCAACATAGATTGTGACATACTGAAGCAGAGCATGATCCCCTCCCTGAAGACTGGGATGCAGGGCAGTATTCCAACATAATCATGGACTGACCAAGCATGTCTCCAGACTAAACCCTATTGAGCATCTGTGGAGCATCCTCAAAGGGAAGGTGGAGGAGCTCAAGGTCTCTAACATCCACCAGCTCCGTGATGTCATCATGGAGGAGTGGAAGAGGACAACCTGTGAAGCTCTGGTGAACTCCATGCCGAAGAGGGTTAAGGTAGTGCTGGAAAATAATGGTGGCTACACAAATTATTGACACTTTGGGCCCAATTTGGACATTTTCATTTACGGGTGTACTCATTTTTGTTGCCAGCGGTTTAGACATTAATGGCTGTGTGTTGAGTTATTTTGAGCGGACGGCAAATTTACACTGTTGTACAAGCTGTACACTCACTACTTTACATTGTAGCAAAGTGTAATTTCTTCAGTGTTGTCACATGAAAATATATATATAATAAAATATTTACAAAAATGTGAGGGGTGTACTCACTTTTGTGAGATACTATATAACAAATGTAAATATCAATAATTAAAGGCAAAGTGACCTTCAGGTCTGGACAGACTTTTTTGTATTCTTTGTCCAGAATAAGTATTATACGTTAATGTTGTTCGGAATTACCAAGTTTTACTCATGCTAACATCACCGGTGTGCAAACGGTCTCTTTGCATTAGATTTACCCAATTGTTTTTTTTTTTAGAGACTATCCGTAAATTTTCAGAACCGAGATAAAAGATTCTGCCTTGATCGACAAAGAAGTTGTACTTACATCCTGTAGTCTTGTTGGCTCCCAGAACCAAGAATTGCAGTCTGAGTTTACCATGTAGTACAGGTGGCATTGGTTGCTCATAAGCAATCTCTATGAGTCATGTTTTAATTGCAGAGGGAGACAAAGGCCCATTGGGGCACCTGCATCAGCTGCACTGGGGTCTCACTTTTTGCTTACAAGAGTCTTGTTAGGAAAGGGAACCCTTATACAGTTGTGCTCATAAGTTTAAATACCCTGGCAGAATTTATGATTTCTTGGCCATTTTTCGGAGAATATGAATAACACAAAAACTTTTCTTTCACTCATGGTTAGTGTTTGGCTGAAGCCATTTATTATCAGTCAACTGTGTTTACTCTTTTTAAATCATAATGGCAACATAAACTACCCAAATGACCCTGATCAAAAATGTACATACCCCAGTTCTTAATACCTTAATAAGGGCATTCTTCAACACCCTTTAACATCAGTGACAGCTTGAAGTCTTTTGTGGTATTTGTGGATGAGGCTCTTTATCTTCTTAGATGGTAAAGCTGTCCATTCCTCTTGGCAAAAAACCTCCAGTTCCTGTAAATTCTTGGGCTGTCTTGCATGAACTGCACGTTTGAGATCTCCCCAGATTGGCTCAATGATATTGAGGTCAGGAGACTGGGATGGTAACTCCAGAGCCTTCACTTTATTCTGCTGTAGCCAATGGCAGGTTGACTTGGCCTTGTGTTTTAGATCATTGCCATGTTGGAATGTCCAAGTACGTCCTATGCGCAGCTTCCTGGCTGATGAATGCAAATGTTCCTCCAGTATTTTTTGATAACATACTGCATTCATCTTGCTATCATTTTTCACCAAATTTCCTGTGCCTTTGTAGCTCACACATCCCCAAAATATCAGCGATCCACCTCCGTACCTTTCATCATAGGCTTTGTTGACTCCTCTCCAAGTATAACGTTTTATGGTTGTGGCCAAAAAGATCTATTTTGGTCTCAGCACTCCAAATGACTTTGTGCCAGAAGGTTTGAGGCTTGTCTCTGTGCTGTTTGGTGTATTGTAAGCAGGATACTTTGTGGCATTTGCGTAGTAATGGCTTTCTTCTGGCGACTCGACCATGCAGTCCATCTTTCTTCAAGTGCCTTCTTATTGTGCATTCTGAAACAGCCACACCACATGTTTGCAGAGAGTCATGTATTTCACCTGAAGTTATTTGTGGGTTTTTCTTTGCATCCCGAACAATTTTGGCAGTTTTGACTGAAATTTTATTTGGTCTACCTGACCATGGTTTGGTTTCAACGAAACCCCTCATTTTCCACTTCTTGATTAGAGTTTGAACACTGCTGATTGGCATTCTCAATTCCTTGGATATCTTTTTATATCCCTTTCCTGTTTTATACAGTTCAACTCCCTTTTCCCACAGATCCTTTGACAATTCTTTTTGCTTTCCCCATGACTCAGAATCCAGAAACGTCAGTGCAGCACTTGATGAAAGATGCAAGGGTCTGTCAGGAGTCCAAAAACGCATTAACCTTTTATACACACACACGAATTGCAAGCAAACAGATCACAGGTGAGGATGGTTACCTTTTAATAGCCATTCAAACCTCTTTGTGTCAACTTGCGTGCATGTTATCAGGCCAAAATCACCAGGGTATGTAAACTTTTGATCAGGGTCATTTGGGTAATTTCTGTTACCATATGATTTAAAAAGAGTAAACACAGTTGATTGAAAATAAATGGCTTCAGCCAAACACTAACCATGAGTGAAAGAAATGTTTTTGTGTTATTATTCATATTCTCTATAAAATCTGCCAAGAAATCATAAATTCTGCCAGGGTGTGTAAACTTATGAGCACAACTGTATGCGATTGCATGGTTGATTCCTATGAATTGAGTCAACAATAAGTATAGCCCGAGTATCTCCTATAAAAATTTCTAGGAAGATTTTGTTTTCCACAATTTTAATTTAAGATCTGTTACAAATATACATTTTTTTTTTACACGCATTTTGGTGTATAATGCCCCGTACACACGGTCGGATTTTCTGACGGAAAATGTGTGATAGGTCCTTGTTGTCGGAAATTCCGACCGTGTGTAGGCTCCATCACACATTTTCCATCGGATTTTCCGACACACAGTTTGAGAGCAGACTATAAAATTTTCCGACAACAAAATCCGTTGTCGGAATTTCCGATCGTGTGTACACAAATCTGACGAACAAAGTGCCATGCATGCTCAGAATAAATAAAGAGATGAAAGCTATTGGCTACTGCCCCGTTTATTGTCCCGACGTACGTGTTTTACGTCACCGCGTACAGAATGATCGGATTTTCCGACAACTTTGTGTGACCGTGTGAATGCAGGACAAGTTTGAGCCAACATCCGTCGGAAAAAATCCTAGGATTTTGTTGTCGGAATGTCCGATCAATGTCCGACCATGTGTACGGGGCATAATGGGTATCTAGAGAATAGGATTGTTGAGTATAAAATCTTTGCTAATAGATATAATCTCTTTGTAGAGCTGCACAATTCTGGATAAAATGAGAATCACAATTTTTTTGCTTAGAATAAAGATCACGATTCTCAGCGTAACATTATCTTTCACATTATACAAAGAAATTGGACTATTTAACAGAAAGCAGTCGGTGCAAATACACAATAAATTGTTAAAAAAACAATTGTTTGCCAGCTGAACACTTATAAGGTAATCACAACACCTGAAAGTAAATCAAAGATTAAAAGAAGTGCAGCGCAAAAAAATTCAATTATCTAGGGTCTCTGCTAAAAAAAAAATATATATAATGTTTGGGGGTGCTAAGTAATTTTCTAGCAAAGAATACTGTTTTTAATTTGTAAGCAACAAATGTCAGAAAAAGGCTTAGTCTTTAAGTGGTTAAACTGTCCTCATTTACAGACCATGTTCATCCCTTTGATCTAAAAGAACTAAAAGATACATTGTTTTTTTTTTTTTTATCTGACACTGAGCAGAGAACAGCTCTTCATTGAATCGTGTTAATGCCTGATTAAGATCGTGAGGGGGGTTGAATCGAGATCGCAATATTGTAATGATTAATCTTGCAGCTCTATCTCTTTGTATATAATTTGAAGTGAGGATGTTTTGGGTGATTGTTTTTATACATCTTATTTGTAGGATCCTTTGGTGATCAATCTTTCCAACCCTGGCCCACTTACCTCTGCAGTGGTCTTGTTCTTGCACAGTATAAAAGAGGCAGGCAAGGAACCCGTGTCTCCTAAAATGCTCTTCAGCCAACTTTGCCAAAAGTAAGAAATGGCTTTTTTTCATATGGCTTTTGGGGGTAAGCATATACAGTAATTGTAACAGATTGCATATGTCAAGAAGTTTTCATTCTTTATGGCCTAATTTAGTGAAGATTAAGATGTTTAGTGAAGATTAGGACAAGATTAAAGTGGTATTAAACCCAAAACGTAAAATGTAATATATTGCAGTTTACCAATCCTTAGATGTGGTGGCTGCATTCCTTTTCTTTATTAGGCTTTTTCCCCCTTCTGTTTGCACCTGGTGATCTGGCCAGTAACACACTTCTTGTATTGAAGTGCCCCCAATCTGGATGAATGAGCACAGGGGGAACCTTTGGACAGCAACATTGTCAGTCTGGGGGTAGGAGATTGTACTAGCAGGTTTAAATACACTAACAAACTGACGCTGAACTCCAGCTAACATGTTATAAGCAGTTACAGAAAACAGTTTTTTTCTCTTTTTGGGATAAAGGCTTACATACATAAATAAAAGCTGGTCATTGTAAGCACTCCTGCTAGTGGTAAAAGGCGTGTCACATCCCTGTACCCTGATACATCTGCAAAAGAAATTGTTATTTTGAAAAACAGACTTGCATGATAGATCACCAGGTTAAAATAGAAGAATGAAAGCCTAAAAAAAGAAAAAATATGCAGCCATCACATCTAAAAATTAGTGAGCTGCAATATAATATTTGCTTTTGAGTTTAATACCCCTTTAAGTACATGCCATTTTTACTCTAGCTGTGGCAAGAGTTACCCAAACCCTGCAATTACATTTTGCGACTCTTGGAGACTTCTTTTAGCATCAACAGTTAGCTGCTGGGCTTAATTTGCTAAGCCAGCCAGTTGTAGACAAATTAGCAGTTGTTTTAACTCTACATCAATTTTTTTCCCTTAAAGTGGAATGATTGATTTCCTATTATTTTGTGATCTTTTTTAATTCCTTGCCAGACTTTCTTTCTGATGCTCGTAGAGCGCTTTATTGATCTTGGCGTGATGCCACCACATGTCTGTAGCAAAAAAAACACCAGATCCTAGATGCTTTAATTTTAAATAGTACAGGATCCACCTGCATACTCCCTAAAGCTGGTCATAGATAGATTGAATTGTGGTTGGTTCCTGCTGATTTGAACTATGTACGGGCAGGCTGAATTTTTTCAAGTTGATTGATCGATCAACTTGGGTACAACCAGCCTGTTGGATTTTACATGCGATTATTGCTAGCAGCTGTTATAGTCGCTGTGTTCTCAAAGCGAGGATCCCCCCCCCCCCAGAGAGTACACCATGGCTCCACCGGAGGGATTCCCACATCAATACTGACTATGTTGATGGGGAAATTGAGCGATTTTCAAATTGCTCTGTCTATGGCTGGCTTAGGGAGGTTGTGATCACTGGCATCTTATCTGGAACACCGGATTCTAATTTCATGGTTTTAAATGGTGGTAAACATAGTAGCTTACCGTTTCCAAATCACAAAACTGCATTTTTGTTAATTCAGATCATAAAAAAGGAACACAGTACAAATTTTGTGTCATTGTTCAAGTTTACCATCTTTATTTTCTGTAGGCCCTGTCTAAATCAAGATCTAATGTGTTCTTGTTCAACGATGTTGAAAAGGTCAACCACACCCATGGGGTGTACTTATGTTTTCACATGACTGTATGTAATTACCGTGGCTGATTGTCCTTTCCTGGCATGTTTTTCTCCAACACACCTGTTGTAACAGTGCAGTCATGCAGAGGTATCATTCTAGTAAAAGCAACCAGTGTGTTTTATGTATGCACTCCTGTAAATAGGTGAACTTTGGTAAAAGATTTGTTTCTCTATATCTACTTCTGATGGTGGACATTTCAACTGAATTACCAGAGTGTATAATTGTCGAAAAGCGCTTACGCAGTTTCTATACTGAATTCATGTAGCTTGTAAGACCTATTTTATTATTGCAACAAAACTGGGCAGAAGATGGCTAATCACTTAATCACCAACCTAATTATGTGCTCTGCTGGCTCACAGATGTGGTTCTTCCTGATAGAGTGGGACGTTTTGTTCTCTTAAGAGCTCATGCTGCCAAGCAATAGCGCTTTATTGGTGCTTGTTTTGTTCAGGTCAAGTGAAACTAGAGATGGCTCATGAGCAAAATGGCAGAAGCTAATAAATGCTCTCTTCTGGTGTGCTTCCCAAAAATGATTGTTTTGCTTGAAAAAGTGCTTTTCTCTAGCATTTTAGATTATAGTATCTAAAAACTGCTTTAAAATAAAGCAAACATATAGATGTTAGGATAAACATTTAGCGTTCTGTATCAGACATACTAGAAGCACTGTGAGATCTACCCCATGCTGCATGCTCAGAGTATTCCTACCTCCATTATGTGATTTATTCTTTGGCTTTACTTTGGGATCACAGTTTGCTGCTTTCACTAGTGTTTTGGTACAGGTTAATCCCTAGTTAAATGCTTTGCTTTATTGAGGCTGTGCTAAAGGGCATAGTAAAGATTGTGATAGCCAAGTTTTGCTTTTGACCCGACAAAAAACATTGTAAAGTAGGAGTCAATGTTCCTAGAGAAATATTTCAGGTGTTAAAGCCCAACTAAGCTTTCATTTAAAATTAGCAAAGGTCCCACTTTGCAGCTGCTGGCAGAAAACAGGCTCTAATGAACCTGGATTTTATTTAGCTTCTTCAAACTGAAGGTTTAAATTGGCTTTAATAATATAAGGGTGAAAGCATATCTGTTTGACCCCTGTATATTCTTTACTTTGGTGAGTTGGGCTGTGCTATCGCATGTTGCAGAAGATGATAATATTGCTATGAATTGACACCCAAAGTATGATGTATATTATACCACAGTATTGAAAGATTGTTTTTACTGAAATTGCACTGAAGATCTGTTATGTTGAATTGACCTATATTTGAAGTTATTTTGACTCCCTCTGCAGTAGCATCCATGTTAAAGTGGTTGTAAAGCCACTTTGTTATTTTCCTAGGATCCCCTGTGTTAAAGTTATGTGCCCAGCGTATGTGCTTTATAAAAACTATGCCGCTTTATACCTTATTTCAGAGCGCTCCTTGGCGCTGACGTGACTGCCCGCTGCTTTCTTCTCCCGATCTGACAACTACAGCGGGTGGGGCTGAGAATCCCCCAGTTGGAGGGAAGGAGGGGAGGTAGAGAGTGTCAGACGGTCACGTGAGCGCCGAGCGGCGCTCTGAAAGAAGGTATAAAGTGGCATATTTTTTTTTTTTAGAAGGCACATACACTGGGGCACATAACCTTATCTAACACATGGGATTATATCACAAAGTATTACAAAGTTGTTATTAGCAGCAGAAGGGAAGGTGCCAGGCACTGACATTAGCTGACAGGCAGGGAGGAGGGGGAGAGAGGGAGCCAGGAGAGACAGCGGGCTGATGGAGGCACATAAACAGACCACGGTGTCTGGGCTCAGCAGCCATGATAAATGTGGTCAGTTTACATAGGGGAGAGCAGCAAAAGGCAGTATCAGCCAGGTATTTTAGATAGAAAAGGACAAATTACACAGCATAAGCACTGTGCTGTTGTTCATACTTTAAAACAGGGGCCTCCAAACTATGGCCCTCCCATTGTTCAAGAACTACAATTCCCATCATGTCTGTGAATGTCAGAGTTTTACATTGCCTCATGTGATGTGTAGTTTCTCAACAGCTGGAGGGCCATAGTTTGGAGATTCTTGCTTTAATGGAACAGGATACATTTTATTTTATTTTATTTTTTTGGGGTAACAACCGCTTTAAGCCTTCTAGTACAACATAACCTTAAGTATGAACAAATGTTCTTGGAACTCAAATTGCCTTTTCTTAACTCCGATATAGTCAAATTCCCTATTCTAACCAGGTTGTAAGGGCCTTAATGCATTACGCTGGTGTACTACTCATTGGTTAACAGTGTTGTGAAAATCTGTCCTCAAATTGCAACAGCTGTTTGTATGATATTCACAAAAGAAGCAAATTGCATTTCTGCAACCCAGATTACTCCACCTATATGTAGATGAGGTTGCCTGCATAGCATACATTGTTCGTGCAAAATATTCTTATTTCTTTTCATACATCAAGGGACACAGAGCCATAGTAGTTACTATGTGGGTTATAGGCCACCTTCAGGTGATGGACACTGGCACGCCCTAAGACAAAAAAGTGCACTCCCTATATAACCCCTCCCACTACTGGGAGTACCTCAGTTTTTTCGCCAGTGTCTTGTGTTGGTCATGGAGTAAAGATGTGCTGAGCTGAGCTCCTCTGGAGCAATCTTTGCTGGGGCTAGCTATGCAGATGGATCCATTCGGGATGTCTTTCTGGCCGAATTGAATGGTACCCGGGCCTCATGTCTGAAGAAACAAGGTTTTTGCCTGTGAATGCTTCTCTTTTGAGAGCTGGATCCCGGAATCCAGTACTTTTTGGTATTAAGGCCATAAAGTTTACTGCCGGTGGTGCTATTGCAGGTCCAGGATTGTGGATTTCCTCGAGGATCCCCAGGTTAAGGGCTCAAAGTATAATGATACTAGCCTGCTTAGACGATCTACTCTTGATAGATCAATCGGTAGCCCGTTTAAACCAAAGTCTGGTCACCACAGTCAGCTACCTGGAATACTTTAGGTTGGATCCTCAACCTAGAAAAATCCTCCTTAAAACCATCAAGGAGATTGCAGTATTTAGGACTGATCATAGATACAGTGCAGAAAAGGGTATTTTTGCCCCAGGAAAGAATCGGTTCCTTACAGGAACTGATTTGGTTGGTCAAAACAAAGAAGAATCCTTCTATTCATCTTTGCATGAGTTTATTGGGAAAAATGGTGGCTTCTTTCAAGTCCGTTCCTTATGCGCAGTTTCATTCAAGACTGCTGCAAAACAGTATCCTGCCAACTTGGAACAAGAAGGTCCAAACTCTGGACTTCCCGATGCGTTTATCCGCCAAAGTGCGTCAGAGCTTCAATTGGTGGTTAATATCCAAAAATCTTCAAAAAGAAAAATCCTTTACCTAGAAAGTAGTAACAGATGCCAGTCTTTTTGACTGGGGAGCAGTCCTGGAAGAAGCGTCTGTCCAAGGGAAGTGGTCCAAATCAGAGTTGACCTTGCTCATCAATATTCTAGAGATTCGGGCAGTACGCCTGGCCCTAAAGGCCTGGACGCTCAGACCACGGAATTATCCTGTCAGGATCCAATCCGACAATGCCACAGCTGTGGCTTATGTCAATCTTCAAGGGGGCACAAAAAGTCATTTGGCCCAGAGAGGGGTGAATCATATTCTGTCTTGGGCAGAAAACAACATTCCTTGCCTGTCAGCAGTTTTCTTTCCAGGGATGGGGAATTGGCAGGCGGACTACTTGAGTCGCCAACAATTATTCCCGGGAGAATGGTCCCTTCACCCTGGCATCTTTCTGTCAATATGCCAAAAATGGAGAGTTCGGGACGTGGATCTGTTTGCGTCCAGGTTCAACAACAAGATTGGCAACTTTGTGTCAAGGACAAGGGATCCGATGGCATACGGAACCAATGCCTTGGTCTTTCCATGGGATCAGTTTTCACTGATCTATGCGTTCCCTCCTGTTCTGCTGCTTCTGTGTCTCCTACGCAGGATCAAGCAAGAGAGAAAGGAGGTGATTCTGGTGGTCCCAGCGTGGCCCAGGAGATCTTGGTTTGCCAAGATCATAAGGATGGAGGTAGGGGACCCTTGGACCCTGCCCCTGTGGCCAGACCTTCTCTCGCAAGGTCCGGTGTTCCATCCTACCTTACAAACGCTAAATTTAACGTGATTGCTATTGAGACCCACATTCTAAAGGACCGTGGGCTGTCAGCTTCAGTAGTTTCTACCTTGGTTAATGCTAGGAAGCCGGCATCCAGAATCATATATTATAGATTCTGGAAGGCATATGTCTCCTGGTGTGAATCCAGGGTTTGGAACCCCAGGAAATATAGGTAGGATCATTGAGTTCCTACAGATGGGATCAGTAATGAAGCTGGCCTTGAGCACTATCAAGGGCCAGGTGTCGGCCTTATTGGTGTTTTTTCAATGACCACTTGCTTTACACTCTCTGGTTCGTAACCTTATCCAGGGGGTAACGTGGATTAATCCCCCAGTTAATTCACCCCTGAACCCTTGGGACTTAAATTTACAAAAACGTCCTTTTGAACCGATTCAAGATATTCTCTTGATCCTCTTGACGAAGGAAATAGTTTTCTTGGTTGCCATATCTTCTGCAAGGAGAGTATCAGAGTTGGCTTCTCTTTCCTGTAAAGAGCCATATTTGGTTATTCATAACGATTAGGTTGTATTGCGGCCTCATCCCAGTTTTCTACCGAAGGTAGTGTCAGGTTTTCATTTAAACCAGGATATTGTTCTGCCTTCATTTTTTTCCAGAACCTCGTTCTGTGAAAGAAAAGTCCACTACTTTCTCTTGATGTGGTGAGAGCGGTCAAGGTATATTTAAAAGCAACTGCTCAGATTCGTAAAACAGATGTTTTGTTTGTGTTGCCAGATGCTCCTAAAGGAGGACAGGCGGCATCAAAATCTACCATTTCTAAATGGATTCGTCAAGTGATTGTTCAAGCTTATGGTTTAAAGAGGAAAATTCTCCTTTTAATATTAAAGCGCACTCCACCAGGGCTGTTAGTGCTTCTTGGGCAGTGCATCACCAAGCCTCCATGACTCAGATCTGCAGGGCCGCAAATTGGTCTTCTATTATTGTTATTATTATTATACAGGATTTTTATAGCGCCGACAGTTTACGTAGCGCTTTACAACATTAGGGCAGACAGTACAATACAATTCAATACAGGAGGAATCAGAGGGCCCTGCTCGTTAGAGCTTACAATCTAGGAGGGAGGGTCAAGTTATACAAAAGGGTAATAGCTGTGGGGGATGAGCTAATGGAGAAAATAGTGCAGTTGTTAGATGGAGGCAGGATAGGCTTCTCTGAAGAGGAACATTTTCAGGGATCGCCTAAAAGTGGATAAATTTGGAGACAGTCTGACAGATTGGGGTAGGGATTTCCAGAGGATAGGCGGGAGAAGTCCTGGAGGCAGATATGGGAGGAGGTGATGAGGTAGCTAGAGAGCAGGAGATCTTGGGAGTAATGGAGATGGCGATTAGGTTGGTATTTTGAGACTAGGTTAGTGATGTAGCTGGGGGCAGAGTTGTGGATGGCTTTGTAACTTATTGTTAGTATTTTGAATTTAATTCGTTGGGTGAGTGGTAGCCAATGGAGGGATTGGCAGAGAGGGGTAGCAGACACTGAGCGGTTTGTAAGGTGGATGAGTCTGGCAGCAGCATTCATGATGGACTGAAGGGGGGATAGTCTATTTAAAAGTAAGCCATTGAGGAGTGAGTTGCTGTAGTCAAGGCGAGAGATAACCAGGGAGTGAATCAGGAGCTTTGTGGTTTCATTGGTTAGAAAGGGACGTAGTTTAGAGATGTTGCGGAGGTTGAGGCGGCAAGCTTTGGAAAGTGATTGGATGTGGGGCCGAAAGGAGAGTTCAGAATCCAGGATAACACCTAGCACCCTGACATGTGGGGACGGGTGGATGGTTTTGCCATTGCTCTTGACAGAGAAGTCAGGGGAAGAGGCACGTGAGGGAGGAAATATTATAAGCTCGGTTTTGGACAAGTTGAGTTTGAGGAAGTGGTGTGACATCCAGATACAGATATACAGATATGTTGGTTAGTAAGTTAGTGATGCGTGAGGAGACTGATGGAGTGAGTTGAGGGGTGGAGAGATAGATTTGTGTGTCATCAGCATAGAAATGATATTGAAAGCCGTGAGAGGTTATCAACTGGCCCAGGGAAGAGGTGTAGATTGAAAATAAGAGGTCCAAGAACAGAACCTTGGGGGACCCCGACAGAGAAGGGAAGAGGAGTGGAAGAAGTAGAATTGTAAGTGACACTGAAGGTGCGTTGGGATAGGTAGGATGAGAGCCACTGAAGAGCACAGTCACGGAGACCGAGGGAGTAAAGTTTTTTGAGGAGGAGGGGGTGGTCAACCGTGTCAAAGGCAGCTGAAAGATCCAGAAGTAGGAGTACAGAATAGTGTCCGTTGGTTTTTGCAGTTAGTAGGTCATTTGTGAGTTTTAAAAGAGCAGTGGAGTGTTGAGGGCAAAATCCAGATTGAAGGGGATCAAGAAGGTTGTTTTTAATGAGGTGGTCACTCAATTGGTTGTAAACCAGGCGTTCAAGGAGTTTAGAGGAAAAGGGGAGCAAGGAGATAGGGCGTAGGTTGTTAAGAATGGTCGGGTCCAAGGACGGCTTTTTGAGTATGGGGTGACCAGTGCATGTTTTAGAGCATCGGGGAAGATGCCAGAGGTGAGGGAGAGATTGAAGATGTGGGTTAGAGAGTGTAGGATGGGGTCAGAGGGTGACCGTAGCATTTGAGAGGGAATAGGGTCCAGGGGACAGGTGGTTAGGTGGGCGATAGAAAGGAGTTCAGCAACTTTGTCTGTAGTAGCAGATTTGAATAGGGGGAGTGTCAGTTGTACCTGTTGACATGGGGTCTTAGCTGGGGGAGATACCTGTAGAATGGAGATTTCATCACGGATTGTATCAATCTTGTTTTTGAAGTGATTAGCGATTTCCTGGGCAGTGAGTAAGTCAGTGGGTGGAGGTGGTGGAGGACAAAGTAGAGAGTTGAAGGTAGAGAAGAGTTTACGGGGATTGGATGAGAAGGTGTTAATAAGAGTTGTAAAATAGGTTTGCTTGGCAGTGTGGAGGAAAGAATAGTATTTTTGGAGGGCAGATTTGTGTTGGTTGAAGTCTTTGAGAGACTTAGACTTGTGCCACAGACGCTCAAGAGCGCGACTACGTTTTTTGAGAATTTTAGTGACATCTGTTTTCCAGGGTTGTAGGGGTCGAGGCCTGATTCTGCGTGTACTGAGGGGAGCGAGCTTGTCCAGGGTGGAGGACAGAGATTTATTGTAGATGGACGTGGCTTGGTTGGGGAAGGACAGGGGAGAGAATTTGTCATAGAGGTGGTCAGTAGCAGAATAGAGGAGAGAGGAGTTGAAGTTGCGAAAGTTTCTATGGGTGATGGTTAGGCGATTGGAGGGAAAGGTGGTGGAAGACAGGGGGGGAGAGAAACTAATAAGGTGGTGGTCGGAGAGAGGAAAAGGATTGTTTGAGAAGTTGCATGGAGTGCAAAGGTAGGAGAATACAAGGTCAAGCGTGTTGCCATCAGAGTGAGTAGAACCCTGTACCCATTGCTTCAGGTCAAATGAAGAGGTTAGACTAAGAAGTTTAGAAGTAGCAGGAGTGTTTGTATTAGCAGGGATGTTGAAATCACCGAGAAGGATTGTGGGAATATCCGAAGAGAGAAAGTAGGGTAGCCAGGCAGGAAACTCATCAAGGAAAGTCGATAATGGTCCAGGGGGCTGGTAGATCACAGCAATTCTTAGGGAAGTAGGAGAGAATAGACGTATACAGTGGGCTTCGAATGATGAGAGGGAAAAAGAGGGAGGAGGGTGAATAACCTGGAAGGTGCTCTGGGGGGATAGGAGGAATCCCATGCCACCTCCCTTGTGTCCATTAGGCCTAGGGGAGTGAGTCCAGTAAAGGCCACCCTGGGAGAGGGAAGCAGGAGAAGGGGTGTCATCTTCGTGGAGCCAGGTTTGGGTGAGAGCAAGTAGATAAAAGGAATTAGTGACAAAGAGGACATGAACAGCAGTGAGTTTGTTGCAGACAGAGCGGGCGTTCCAGAGGGCGCTGGTGTTGGGAAGAAGAGGAATGGAGACTAAATTGTGTAGATTGCGACTACTGCCAAGGGGTGTAGGGTGATGGTGATGGGTGTGTTGGGCACAGTTAAATAAGGGGGGCCCAGGGTTTAGGGAAATATCTCCAGCGATTAGGAGAAGCAGAAGAGTGAGGGAGGTAATATGAGAATATGATTTGTATGAGGGGACATGCTTCAGTATCCTGGGGGGTATGTTAGCAAGTGGGCTTAGAGTTAGAAAGAGGTGATGAGTGCAGTAATAGGGGGAGGGGAGAAGTGAGGGTGATATGTACAGATTGTGGGGTGGAACAGAGGGATGAAGAAAAGAGAGTTTGAGGAGAGAGGCAGCAATTGTGAAAAGGAGGAGAGGTAAAGAGTGCATGTTTCAGAGAGGAAGATGATAAAATTTGGAAATGGGGTCACCTGCAGTCTGTTATAGGTAGCTTTGTGCAAATCACTGAAGTGCAAGAGCAGAAGTGCCACCTATTTAAAGAACCCCACTTCTTTGGAAGAACCCCCTGTATGTGCAGCCCCCTGTATGTGCTCCCCCGTAAAGAAGGCCTTGTTTTTATACTGTGTGTTGGGTGTGGGTTGAATCTGGCAAATAATCAATTAGTAGGGGATATTAGGAACACAGCTAGCAGGACATAACTTTCACACCACAATCAAACTGCAAGGGGACTAAAGGCCAAAATTGTAAAGATAAGGGAACCCATAATTTAGGTAAGACTTAATGGCTAAATAAACATTGAAATAATGTGAGCATGGCTACAGGTGGAGTTGAAACAGTGGTGACAAACAGATTTACCAAATATGCATTTGTGCAGTCAGTCAATATTCAGTTTTAAGGTATGTGGAGGTGTCAATTCATACATTTACCAGATTCTGTCAAGTAGATGTAAAAGGTCGTGAGGATATTGCCTTTGGGTGCAGTGTACTGCAGGCTGTAGTATAAGTCCTCTAGTCTCTTGGTACCCTACTTTTGTTGTGTCTCCCTCCCTTCAGTTGGCATTGCTATGGGACATCCCACATAGTAACTACTATGGCTCTGTGTCCCCTGATGTATGAAAAGAAAATAGGATTTTTAAAACAGCTTTCCTGTAAAATCCTTTTCTTTGAAGTACATCAGGGGACACAGAGGTCCCTCCCTTCTTGGTATACACGTGTATTGCTTCGCTACAAAACTGAGGTACTCCCAGTAGTGGGAGGGGTTATATAGGGAGTGCACTTTTTTGTCTTAGGGCGTGCAGGTGTCCATCACCTGTAGGTGGCCTATAACCCACATAGTAACTACTATGGCTCTGTGTCCCCTGATGTACTTCAAAGAAAAGGATTTTACAGGTAAGCTGTTTTAAAAATCCTATTTTTATTACTATACAGGATTTATATAGCGCCAACAGTTTGCGCAGTGCTTCACACCGTGAGGGCAGACAGTACAGTTACAATACAATTCAATACAGGAGGAATCGGAGGGCCCTGCTTGATAGAGCTTACAATCTAGGAGGGAGGGTCAAGTTATACAAAAGGGTAATAGCTGTGGGGGATGAGCTAATGGAGAAAATAGTGCAGTTGTTAGATGGAGGCAGGATAGGCTTCTCTGAAGAGGAACATTTTCAGGGATCCCCTAAAAGTGGATAAATTTGGAGACAGTCTGACAGATTGGGGTAGAGATTTCCAGAGGATAGGCGGGAGAAGTCCTGGAGGCAGATATGGGAGGAGGTGATGAGGGAGCTAGAGAGCAGGAGATCTTGGGAGTAATGGAGATGGCGATTAGGTTGGTATTTTGAGACTAGGTTAGTGATGTAGCTGGGGGCAGAGTTGTGGATGGCTTTGTAACTTATTGTTAGGAAACATTGCACTGTGATTTTTGACAGAGAGTGGTGTTGGTTAGGCATGAGCTCAGGAGTGTTTGGTTCCTTCTCCAAACCTCCCTGAACTTTCTCTCCAGGAAGCAGTCCTCTGTACTGTGCCGAACGTAAGCAGCCGATGGATTTCCTGCCTGTGTAAAAGGGTTGTGTTGGCTGCAGAGAGGGGGAATGCCTCAGCTGCTTATAAAATTGCCCCAGTGCAGTGACCGCTTCCTGTTGGGTTTGGAATAGAATCCAAACACGCCAGAGCTCATCCCTACTGTTGATCTGTGCAGTACTTCAAGAAACTTAAAATAATCACCTAAGCAAAAACTTTATAGCTAACTAATAGTTTAAAAACTGAATACGTAAATTAAAACAAAACCTCTATATTTTTAATGACTATAAAAGCACTCACTGTATACAATAACTTTATATAGTTTACGTCCAACAAAACCAGACTCCTCACGACCAAGCCATGTCTGTGTAGTGTTTTCTGACTGAGATCTCTCCTCATACTAAACTGTTGGTAACATATTTAGTCTATAGTACTGTTTTGCGGTGTTTGAATATTTTTGGTTTCCTTTTTTCTTTTCTTTTCTTATTATATAATTTGATACTATATGTGTGAATATGTACTTGCTGCATGATTACAAAAGTGTTTAGCTTCAAACATAAGGTGTTATACCCTCTTAAGCTTGTGCAAGTGTTTGAAGTATAATTGATACTTCTGTGTTATCCTAACGAAAAGTTGTATGACTTTATACCTATATTTTATTTTTGGTTAAGCCTTCCATAACTTGACCTGTGCAAAATCTATTTGAAAGGTAACAAATTTAGTCATATTTCTAATACCCTGTTTACATCTGCTTATTGTGGGCATGTAGCAGAAAAAAACTGCTCGCTACGTCTTTTATGCGTTTTCTATCAAAGCACACATTGCACGGATTTCAGTGGTAACAAATCTAAAGTGCACATAAAGCACAACATGCAGAAGTGAAGCATACATATTACTCCAACTAGTGCAGTGGTACCTAGTGTCTGTAATCTTCCTGTGTATCCTATTTATATATTTTTTACTGGATGTGAAACACCAGAGAAGGCATGTTACATGCCTGGAGGACAAAATTGACAGCTTTCTGCTTTGCATTATATAATCTGCATAGTGGGGCAGCCCAAAAACGCAGCACACATATTGAATTAAAGCGGTTGTAAAGTCAATTTTTTTAAACTAAAATATAAAAGATGTTATACTTACCTGCTCTGTGCAAGGGTAATGCACAGAGCGGCCCCAAACCTCATCTTTTTTGGGGAATCTGCTTGCACTCCCTGCTCCTCCTGTGCCACTTCCTATGTAGCACATGAGCGGGCAAAATCACAGAAGAAGCTGTGTGCGTCCATATATGCACACAACCCAGCTGGGTCCCCGCTCCGTGCTCCCCCCTCTCACTATTTGATTGTGAGGCTCCTGCTGCTCATAGTCACAACATTGAGAGCAGAGAGAAGGGAAAGAAGGACTGCAGATGGACACAGCGCTGGATCAATAGAAGACTGCATTAATTACCTTAAAGTGTAACTTCACTCTCTCATTCAACGTTGGCTAATTGTAATCCTTATGCTGCTAGCATTAGTAAATGGATAGAAAGGTATATTATATTTACTTGCACATTTCTTCAGGTACTTCCTGGTTTCTGGCCTAGGCAAATTATGTTATACATCCCAGGAGTCTTCAGGAGGGAAGGAGTGGTTTTCTCAGCTAAGCACACCGGGCAGATGGATTCCAGGAAGTAAATGCTACATGAACCATCTGCCCTTACTTAAGATGGCCACGGCCAGAAATGCTAGTGGGTGTTTTCCAAAGTGATATCTCAACAAAATAAAGCATGGAGACGTGGATGGATGGGGGAGCTTGCTTTGAATATTAAAACAAATTAAATAGCGTTTTTGATTTCTGGTGCTGATGCAGTGTAGTTTTGATTTCATGCAAAATGCATTAAGGTAAAAAAGCTCATTGCAAAAGCCTGGAAAATACTGACAGATTTAGCTTTGTGAAAAGCCAGATTGACAGTTGTATGATAAAAAAAAAACATGTAAGCATTCTTAGTATTGATCAATGCAACCCAAAAAACCTATGACTAAATTACACCCATCCAGCATTAAATTCTAATAGCCTGATGTACTTGTAAATGAGTCATACTTCAACCTACAGGCTTCCTTGATAAGTCTATTCTGCCTCTCCTTTTTCTTTTCTTCCACTTCTAATGTCCTGTCTTTCTCGTTTTTTTTTTTTTTCAGCTCTTGCTCTCTAGCTCTTATATTCCGCCACTGCCATCATGCCATAATTATGTTTATAATAGCAATGCATGTCGCGGTCTAGTTACAAATTCTGACTCTGCTATAAAAGTCAATATTTTGTACCTTTATTCACATATATGGAAGACAGAACTCCAGGCAGACAGCTAAATACACAATTGAAATACATATACGCTATATGAACAGTTTGGCATGCAAAATCACTGGCTAGACACCTATGCAACACAGCTCAGCCAGGTGTGTGACAACCTTGTATGCTACATGTGTTAAACAAATGCAATACACTACAGTCTGTTATGGGGCTGTCACATACATGTAATAGGACAATGGAGAAACAACTTACTAATGAGATCATCTTTGTTTGCTTCATTGTTTATGTACCGTATATACTCGAGTATAAGTCAAATTTTTCAGCACATTTTTTTGTGCTGAAAGTGTCCCCCTCGACTTATAATCGAGTCAAGCACTTTTCTGCAGCAAAAAATGTCATTTTCCAAACTGACTTTGGGGCCCCGTATCTCAGGGCTAGAAACCCCAAATTTGGTATGCAAACCCAGTGGACCTGGTACCAGAACATATCCAAAGCTTAAGTTCCTAGCACTAAGTGGCCCCGAGATACGGGGCCCCAAAATCGGTTCGGAAAATGTCATTCTCTGCTGCAGAAAAGTGCTTGACATTTTCTGAACCGACTTTGGGGCCCCATATCTCAGGGTCACTTGGTGGTAGGAACCCCAAATTTGGTATGCAAACCCAGTGGACCTGGTACCATAACATATCCAAAGCTGGGGTTCCTAGCACCAAGTGTCCCTGAGATACGGGGCCCCAAAACTGGTTCGGAAAATGTCATTCTCTGCTGCAGAAAAGTGCTTGACATTTTCTGAACTGATTTTTGAGGCCCTGTGTCTTGGGGCCACTTGGTGCTAGAAACCCCAGCTTTAGAAATTTTATGGTGCTAGTTCCACTGGGCTTGCACACCAAATTTGAGGTTCTTAGCACTAAGTGGCCCCAAGATACGGGGCCCCAAATTCGGTCAACTGTGTCTATCTGCAGCAATGTCATTTCGGGACCCTTTGGGTTCAGAGACCCCAAATTTTGGCTGCAGCTAGGGGGCATCCAGGAACCCTTAACTACCGAGTTTGAAGTTCAGGGGACCTATGGCTGCAAATGGGCAAAGTGAGGCATGCAAATGGGCACAGTGATGCTGCAAATGGGCATTTTTGACCCTCTTTTCCACTTAAAGTAGCTGTGCATTTCTCACCCTCGTCTTATACTCAGGTCAATAAGTTTTTCCCAATTTTTTTGTGGTAAATTAGGGCCTCGACTTATACTCGGAACGACTTATACTCGAGTATATACGGTATATTCATTGTTTAGAATGCCTGCACTGTGACTAGAACCCTGTCCATCCAGTGCTGCACTGACGTTTCTGGATTCTGAGTCATGGGGAAAAGCAAAAGAATTGTCAAAGGATCTGCGGGAAAAGTTAGTTGAATTGTATAAAACTGGAAAGGGATATTAAAAGATATCTAAGGAATTAAGAATGCCATTCAGCAGTGTTCAAAGAAGCGGAAAATGAAGGGTTCTGTTGAAACCAAACCACGGTCAGGTAGACCAACTAAGTTTCAGCCACAACTGCCAGGAAAATTGTTTGGGATGCAAAGAAAAACCCACAAATAACTTCAGGTGAAATACAGGACTCTCTGAAAACATGTGGTTTGGCTGTTTCAAGATGCACAATAAGGAGGGCTGCATGGTCGGGTTGCCAGAAGAAAGCCATTACTACACAAATGCCACAAAGTATCCCACTTACAATACGCTAAACAGCACAGAGACAAGCCTCAAACCTTCTGGCACAAAGTCATTTGGAGTCATGAGACCTAAATTAGGCTTTTTCTCCACAACCATAAACACTATATTTGGAGAGAAGTCAACAAGGCCTATGATGAAAGCTACGGAGGTGGATCGCTGATGTTTTGGGGATGTGTGAACTACAAAGGTACAGGAAATTTGGTCAAAATTGTTGGCAACATGAATGCAGTATGTTATCAAAAAATACTGGAGGAACATTTGCATTTAAGCTGTGCATGTAACGTAGTTGGGCATTCCAACAGGACAATGATCCAAAACACAAGGCCAAGTGGACCTGTCATTGGCTACAGCAGAATAAAGTGAAGGTTCTGGAGTGGCCATCTCAGTCTCTTGACCTTAATATCATTGAGACACTCTGGGGAGATCTCAAATGTGCAGTTCATGCAAGACAGCCCAAGAATTTACAGGAACTGGAGGCTTTTTGCCAAGAGGAATGGGCAGCTTTACCATCTGAAAAGATGAAGAGCCTCATCCACAAATACCCCAAAAGACTTCAAGCTGTCATTGATGTTAAAGGGGGCAATTCATGGTATTAAGAACTGGGGTATGTAAACTTTTGATCAGGGTCATTTGGGTAGTTTCTGTTGTCATTATGATTTAAAAAGAGTAAACACAGTTGATTGATAATAAATGGCTTCAGCCAAACACTAACCCATGAGTGAAAGGAATGCTTGTGTGTTATCATTCATAATCTCTGAAAAATGGCCAGTAAATCATAAATTCTGCCAGGGTATGTAAACTTAAACTTATGGACACAACTATGTGTGTATGTATATATGTATGTATATATATATATATATGTATATATATATATATATATATATATGTGTATGTATATATATATATATATATATATATATATATATATATATATATATTCTGCCTTTAAGTTATGGTCTGGCCCAGTCACCCATGTGAATTGTATGTTGTGACTGGTCGCCTCAGAACTGTGTCTTTTGGTTTACTGGAGTCTCAAGCTGCACACCAGGTCCTGCTGATGCCAGTGCTGAACAGACCGTGGTGAAATGGCACAGTGACAATGCCTCCATTGCAGCAGGCTGCAGTCCCCACCAGGGTTAGCAGGAGGTTTCATTACTTCCGCCTGCTTACACTGGATAGAAGCTGGCCAGGAACTGCATTCTGTTGTTTTTTTCGTTCTTTTGAGGCATCCATATTTTGTGACTAGCTGTTGAGCATTACATCCCTTCTGTACCAGAGGGACTAGTCCTGTATCTGGAAGCAATGTGTTGCATGACCCCTCGGTCCAAATCAGAGTGGAGCAGCAGTGACACCGTTGGCATCCCAAATGGTATTTAACAGCAGAAAGTGTAATTCAGCAGACTAATTCCTACATTCTCATGCTGTCAGTGCTTTTACAAAGACAAATATGTTTTGCAATTTAAGCCTGTTCATGTCTCGTATTGAATTGAAAGGTTTTTATTTTTACTCTTTTGCTATTCATGTAAGTGTACTAAAATAAGTGAACATACTAACCATACTTCATGTGTCCACATAATATAATCTCATAATAATTTTAGTAATATTATAATTCATATTATAGAGCAAAACACTTGAAATGATCTCCTTTTGCAGGTTTTTAAATTTCCCCTCCATCATAACCTTCCCTAAAAAAAGAAACACATTTATTTATCTGTTCTTTTAATAGAATTGGAGACATTTGGTCCAGTTTTTGCTAGCATGGTTGACTAAAAGTCAGTAAAAGTGTCTTTTTTTTTTTTAAAATACAGTTTTCTTTTTTAATTTAAAAAGTCTTGAACTTCATACTGTCATGATTATAATGTAAAATGCTTCCTTCCCAAGAGAGGGGATGGAAGAAGAGAGGCTATAGCACAGGGTGGATATAAATTAATGATTTTTTTTTAAAAATCAGTTTTTTTTATTTGAATCTTTTTTTTTTTTTTTTTTTTTTTTACATTTTCATCAAATTTATTAAAAGATAGTTTTCTATTTAAGATACATGAACAATTGAGTTTATTCCGCATGAACTCGAGATTAATTGTGTAGAATGAGGCTGTATATTCTGAAATATTTACCTTTTTGGTAAACTAATTCTATGAATCCAAGCTCTGCAAGCTGAGATAACATGCACTGCATTACTTGAATCAGAAAAGGGCTGGCGACTCGGATGCTCTTGAATGCTTTGATGAAGGCTTAGCCGAAACGCGTCAGCGTAGCCTGTACTCGTGTACCCATGTAACCCAATAAAGGACTTTTATTCAAGAGCATCTGAGTCGCCAGCCCTTTTCTGATTCAAGTACTGCATTTTGGGGCCTGAACGTCCTGGCTAGAGTAACCATGTAATCATGAAAGATAAAGTAAATCTGTCTATAAAAAATTATTTTAAACAAAAAACAACATAAGGTCTATTGAGTCACACAGTTCCTTCACATGAGGACACTCTACAGACTTCAAGCTTGTTAATTCATATGGTACACTTAAATGGCAAATAGGCTGGTGCCGGTGATGTTTTGAGAGGAGATCTTGGAATCACAAACCTCGCATTCCACCAAAGGGAGAAAAGAAAACACATAGCATAAAACCTATGGTACCGTGAGATCACCTGCGCATAGAAGCGCTACTCACGAAATCGATGTGCAGAGCAGGCATTCAGAATATGGGCCGGTGTTCGCTGCTGAACGGCGTGCGTTCCACCAACACCAGGAAGTGATGTCACTGGTTCTCGAGTATGCGAGCGTGGGCCGGATGTTGCGTCGACGCGTTTCGCCCCTTTCCCAGGGCGTTATCAAAGTCTTTGATAACGCCCTTGGGGAGGGGCGAAACGCGTCGACGCAACATCCGGCCCACGCTCGCATACTCGAGAACCAGTGACATCACTTCCTGGTGTTGGTGGAACGCACGCCATTCAGCAGCGAACACCGGCCCATATTCTGAATGCCTGCTCTGCACATCGATTTCGTGAGTAGCGCTTTTATGCGCAGGTGATCTCACGGTACCATAGGTTTTATGCTATGTGTTTTCTTTTCTCCCTTTGGTGGAATGCGAGGTTTGTGATTCCAAGATCTCCTCTCAAAACATCACCGGCACCAGCCTATTTGCCATTTAAGTGTACCATATGAATTAACAAGCTTGAAGTCTGTAGAGTGTCCTCATGTGAAGGAACTGTGTGACTCAATAGACCTTATGTTGTTTTTTGTTTAAAATAATTTTTTATACACAGATTTACTTTATCTTTCACGATTATATGGTAATTTTCAGTTTCAGTGTAATTGATCTGGATTTCTGTGATTGATCTAGACCATCTCTCACTCACGTCTCTGAATTCACCTCTAGTGACCTAGTGGTGGCAGTGTGCTTGTGCACAGTTTTTGTATATTTTTATTTTTCACGCAATATGTTTTGTGTAATAATCATTTATGTTACGTGGTTTTTTAGAAAAATATTTTTTCAGTTACCCACTTGGTGAGTTGCTAGCGCAGGTCCTCTTCTCCTCTATAATATTATTAAAGTATTAGCACTTTTCACCTAGCAGCTGCAACATATGAATTAGTTTAGAATTTATCCACTTGCAAGCGCTGTCTTTTTATCAATTTAGAGTAACCATGAGATAAAACAAATTTCAGGAATATTCCTTTATCCAATTGTTTTGCAAATCTATGTACACTACAAACTGTATGATTGAATCGGTTCCGATATCGCTGTTTTACTAACCTGACAGCTTATTATTCTAAATAGGAAACCTTCATTTTGTTTGCATATATTAAAGATTCTACCAGCAAGAATGAATTCTTACATTTAAAGAGCACCTGTCATTTCAGATCCATCATGGCAGCGCCTGTTAGCGGGCATCCACTCACCTACTGCCGCCATGTCCCTCACCTTGTTGTGTCATTGCCGCATCACCAGCCATACCATTAAAGTGAATGGGACTGTCGGTGAGTCAACAGCGGGTCAGAGTAGGAGCCGCTACGGGACAGAGATGAGTTTCTCTTTTAAAAATTATGATCTAAATTGAGTTGATTTAAGTCAAGCCTTTTTACTAGTGATTTAAATCCTGATTTTAAATCAACTTGATTGAAATCAAATCCACCCTGCTATAGGATGATAAACGAGTGTGGACTGCTGAGTCCAAATTAAAGATAATTTTATTAAATCACAATTCATTTAAAATCATAGTGCTGCGTGCAGCCACCTAATGGGGAATACTAAAATCGAACAAGCAAAGCCTATTGGCATGCTGTTGTGTCAAAGACACACCGACATAAAACAAATAACAAAACAAAATACACAAAACAAACCTCCAGACGCCATCCCATCTCTATTGAACTACCTGTATTTTTTTTAAAAGGTCGTAAGTAGACATTGGCTGGAAAAAACTCAGTGGTCAGTGAAGGAGAAGCATATCTTTAACCACTTCAGCCCCGGAAAGATTTGCCCCCTGTCCAAGACCTTTTTTGGGATACGGCTCTGCGTCGCTTTAACTGACAATTGCGCGGTCGTGCGACGCTGTACCCAAACAAAATTGACGTCCTTTTTTTCCCACAAATAGAGCTTTCTTTTGGTGTTATTTGATCACCTCTGCAGTTTTTTATTTTTTGCGCTATAAACAAAAAAAGCGACAATTTTTAAACAAAAGCAATATTTCTTTTTGCTATAATAAATATCCACCCAAAATATATAAAAAAAACGAATTTCTTCCTCAGTTTAGG
This sequence comes from Lithobates clamitans, assembly GCA_037952925.1. Classification (NCBI taxonomy): domain Eukaryota; kingdom Metazoa; phylum Chordata; class Amphibia; order Anura; family Ranidae; genus Lithobates; species Lithobates clamitans. Next base: position 153,348 of record JBBGZY010000050.1, read on the forward strand.
CCAATATGTATTCTTGCCACTTTGCCGATGTATATCAGCGCGAGCTGGTCGGCAAGTGGTTAATCCAACCTAATATACCCTTAAAATGGATTTAAATCATTGCTAATGGACAAACACTTCTCTCCGCCTTTATTTTGAAAGGAATAAATATAAGATCTGATATTTGTCATTTGAAATTATGAACATTTCTGCTAGCACGATTACAACATGACACAACATAATAGGCTCCTTTTAAAAGATTTGGATAGGGGCAGCTCTATCCGAGCTGAGAATTTACTGAAAAGGAGCCCTCAGATACCTGCCCGATGTCCAGACAAAGCTACGCATACGCACAGTGAAATGCGTTGATGTCATCACCAAACGGACTCCACAACCTCATTCCCTACAGTGTTGGCAAGCATAGAGGAGGATCGCTACTGCTCTGGATGGGAACACCCAGTGAATGGGAAAATTCACACATATACACTCACAAGACTGCTCAGACCCCACTTGGAGTAGCGGGAAGCCAGGAGAGGAACATTGATGCTTGGCAATACACTCGCAGCTGTACATCCAGCCAAACCAGGTTGCCACATCCCTGTTGGGGTATGCACGGGAGCGAGATCATTTACAATCTGGATCCAACCAAGCGGGGATCTGGGGACCGGGGATTCCAACGGACACGGTAAAGTACCGGCAGACATTGATTAAGATTAAAGTGCTCTACTTGTAGCTAATACTTTTTCTGCCAACCCCAAAGCCCAGCCTCCTAACTCTCTATACGCCATTCCTCAACGTCATGACAAATGCTAGACAGACTAAGTAATTACAATAATTAGGGTGGAACCCTGTGAAGAGCAGCAAACAGTTATGTTCAGTCTCTGGCTGATTGAGAGGGGTTCCTGACCAAGATCCAGCACATGAGTGCAAATAATTGCATTAGCCACCCACTTTCCCCAATCACTATTCATTGGATTTTGCTAGCCCGGTATCTAATTTTTAGTCCAGGACTCTTTTTGGGTGCAATCTCTTGAATTGGAATCCTGCCCTTGCTTCTGTACACATTGGACTTGTATGCAATAGGTCCCATAGAACCCCATAGAATTCTGTTTGCTCTCTGTTTCCATCTTCTCCCCTATCCTTAGCTCGAGCCTCCAAACTGATGCACTGTGTCGCTGCCTAGACTTCGCTTGCTAGTTTGATTCGGTATTTACCGTTAGAAGTGCCCCCTTGCACCAATTCATTTGGCATTGGGACGTTTGTTTTTTTTTGTGTATTGTGTTTTGTTATTTGTTTTATGTTTTGTGTCGGTGTGTCTTTGACACAACAGCACACCAATAGGCTTGGCGTGTTAGATTTTAGTATTCCCCACTGGGTGGCTGCAAGCAGCACTATGATTTTAGATGAATTGTGATTTAATAAAATTATCTTTAATTGTGACTCAGCAGTCCACACTCGTTTATCACCCTATAGCCTCTCTTCTTCCATCCCTCCTCTTAGGGAGAATGTATTTTTTCCATGTATGCCTTAAGGATGGATGTTTAGCCATATAATGGTGTGAGTTGGATAGGACAATAGCTATTTAACTGCCTTGTTTTCATTTTGCTTTTTACTCATAATGTAAAATGCATGTCCCTCTCGGAAATTTTATTGAAAGTTTTATCATGGCTGTGAAAAGGTTGTTTTTAAATGAACTGGCCTGAGCAGGGGTCCAATTCTCTGATTCATGCGCATTATCTAAAGAGTTGACACTGGCTGGTTAGGATTGGATCTGCTGTGTCCTCAGTCTCTATGCAGAAAACCAAAAACAGTCCCACGCCCAGATGGGCGATGCGCTCGCAACACTGGGACTCTATAACAAACTCCTAAGCTAAACCTTAGAGGTCATAAAAAAAACCACACCAATGCCTAGGTGTGTGAAAACATAAATTAAAGCAAAAGTAAAGAGAGCAGGTATCCCATATTCTATACATAGAACTTCTACCACTAATCAGTGTGATGCTGCCTAAAGTACATGTGGAACACCCCCACCCTTCTTGTATCATCTGCCTTATACAAGGCCCCTGTTGTCTAAAGCTTGGCATTCACTATTCTATTTTTTTTTCTTCCGCTGGAGGAGCAAAAAAGTTGAACAAATTCCTCCATCCACGCAGATACAGTGTGGATGGGGGAACTTGCCACCCGAACAGTGACTGCATCTAACTGGATGCAGGCACTAATTGGCCAACAATTTACTGCCCACCTCCCTCAATTTTTCAAAAGATGTCAGGGCCAACAGGGCCACCCATTGATCAATTTTCATCCCATTCACCAGGAACTGACCAAAACTTTTAGTGCATGGCCTGCTTAAAATAACCTAACTCTTCTTTCCTAAATAAGCTGCCCTTTTTGCAAAACACAGGGGAAGGGATGCCCATTAAGTCATCTTTTTTTCGAGCGGGGCCAGAAAACTCATCACAGTGGCCATCTTGGATACTGGCATTTCGGAATACACAATGCTGTGAATGCTTCATACTTTGAATACAATTTTATTTAAATAATGGGTTTATTTTTAATGATTTCAATTTATTGTCTTATATTTCTGCATGAAATACCAATCTTCCTGAGCTAGAGAGGATATTCAGTTCTTCATTCCATCCACCCCAGGGGTTGTTAGGAGATTGGAGGAGCATTGAACTGGCTTATTTTCTAAAGGAGTTTGTTACACAAAAGCTTTTTATGACCACTCTTTATGCGAGGGTCATAACTCTCTAGTAATTCTATTTGAACACATGGTGTAAAGCACAATATTTGTGTTTTGGAGATTTGATCACTGGTGATCACTGGTGCCAGGAAAGAGAATGCTTTCTGGTGCCAGGACAGGGGCTTTCTGTTTCAACCCCAGTTTGCAGGTTGACCCCTGATTGAGACGTTACCACGTTTTTATGACTTTCCTTCCCTAAGGGTTCCAGACAAAATATTCCCCTGCAATCATCATCAGCTGGTTTTCTGAAGTGTTCCTCCCACCAATATGTTCTGTTAATTAACATTTTAAAATTTTACCTTTCTGTCCCCTGTGACTGCACCAATATGGCCGTGTCAGGGTTTCAGTGCTAGTTGGTGGTTGTGCGGTGACTGACCTGAGAGAGGGTCACTGAGGGAACTGTAAAGTGTTGGATGATATTAATTCTCTGCCTGCATATCCCTTGAGAAAACAATTCAGCGAAACATGTCGGGCTAGTATGCGGTCATATCATCTGAAAAATATATTTGTGCCCTGTGTGACCACCGTAATTGTATAAACACTGTGATACGTGTGAAATATGTGTTTTCTATGTTTTTTAACTTTGAATGTATATTAAAAGTTAAATTTTTATCTATTACTTTTCTTTTCTGTGGATCATTCTGCACCGTTAAAATCCATTGCTCTTCCCTACTGTTATTTAAATTTTCTCCAGGGATGTGGTGCCAACCATTTTGGGTGTTTCACCATTAATCGGGACCAAATCTTTGTAACAAAAAACCCCACGTTTGCCAATGTGTGGGGTACCATTAAGAATTAATGGTACTCTTAAAGAGCAGAGCATTTGTCTGTGTGTCAGAAACTAGCGCAATTTTGTGCACGTTCACGACACACAGTAATGTGAACCATGCCTTGGACAGGGATACCTTAAGACTAAAAATACTTTTCAAAGGTGCCCGACTGGAAAAAGATTGAGAAACGCTGATTTAGAGGTTCATTACCTTATAAGACAAATCACCCCGTAATTATGCTACCTAATCTGCTTAACAACACCCAGGTTCTTTCTTGGTGGATTTCCTCATAATGGTAATTTTCAGATTGCTCCCCAATTTTTTAATTGACTGTTCAGCCAATTATTCCTTCGGAAACTCTTCTGTTAAGATATCCACATCCATTGGATGTGCCTGTTGCCTACCCCCAAGTTGCATCGCTTTGGATGTCCCCCACAAGAAAAAGAAATTTTTTACTTAGGGTCCTTTCACACTGGGGCGGGGGCGTTGTCGGCGGTAAAGCGCCGCTATTGTAAGCGGCGCTTTACCGTCGGTATGCTGCCGCTAGCGGGGCGGTTTTACCCCCCTGCTAGCGGCCGAGAAAGGGTTAAAACCACCGCAAAGCGCCTCTTCAGAGGCGCTTTGCCGGCAGTATAGCCGCGCCATCCCATTGATTTCAATGGGCAGGAGCGGTAAAGGAGCGGTATACACTCCGCTCCTTCACCGCTCCGAAGATGCTGCTAGCAGGACTTTTTTTACCGTCCTGCCAGCGCATCGCTCCAGTGTGAAAGCCAGGCGCTATTATTAGCGCAATAGCGCCTGCAAACCGCCCCAGTGTGAAAGGACTCTTACTGTAAAATCTTCCTTTTTTTTTTTGGAGCCCACTTAGGAACACAGGTCCCACCCCTCTGTGTCTTGGTCCTAAGTACTGCTTACTCACAAAACTGAGACATATCTGTTAAGTTGGGTTATTATGGGGCTTCAACTTTTTTCTTTTCGCCAGTGTTCGACTCTTGAAGGAAGCAATATTACAAACACATCTGTGTCCCTCATAGGACTCCCAAGAAAAAGATTCTACAGTAATTGCAAACATTTTATTTTTCATTTCCTTCACTCTGAAATATTAAAGTGGTTGTAAACCCACTTTAAAAAACAAAACAAAAACTAACACCTGCAAGACAAAGGCATAATGAGCTAGTATGCATAGCATACTAGCTCATTATGTAATACATTATGTGATAGTGCTGATGACGTTGGGACATGCAAATACATGGGATATCTCCTAAACCGTGCAGGTTTAGCAGACATCCTGGGTAGCTACAGGTAAGCCTTATGATAGGCGTACCTGTAGCAAAAAGTGGTCTGTAAGGGTTTGCAACCACTTTAAAAACTTAGCTTTGTATGGTACGAGGTAAAGATTGAAGCATTGTTACCATATTATGAAGGCCTTGTTCACATGGAGCATACATAACTGTACGCCCATAGAGGGCCATGTTTACCTGCACGGAGATGCACAAGTGTTCCGTGCTGTCAGTTGGGACGCAGTGGCTGCACAGACAGCCATGGCATCCGCGCATTTGTGGGTACACGTCCCTGAACGGGATTCATTCCCAATATGACACCCATATTGCCCTTTCACACTGGGGCCACTCCGCGTAAGCGGTAAATCGCCGCTAGTTTTAGCTGCGCTTTACCGTCATTTTAGCGGCCCTATTCGGCCACTAGCGGGGCGTATAATACAGTATGTTTTTGTATGCCATTTACCTTTAATAATAATCTAATTTGTGATCAGGTGACAGAAACCGAATATATAGCAAAGCAACTTTCAGTTTTTTTTGTCAAAATTTAATTTAACAAGCTGAAATTATAAGCGGATTGGCTACCATGCAGAGATGCACCAGATTTTGCACTCTCTGGTTTTAGTAAATCAACCCCATTGTGTTGTATATGGAAGTCCGTGATCCATTTCCGCGGTTTGGCATATTTAGGGTTTTGTAACAATGGCAGCAAAGCTTCAACTATACATATATGTACAGTATGTTCTTGTATGCAGTTTACCTTCAATAATCTAATTTATGATCAGATGACAGAAACATAATGTATAGCAAATCAACTTAATTTGTAGAAAATTTAGATAATATAACTAGGGAGGAAAAGATCAATGTGGAAGCCCATTTGTACTTTCCTCCACGGTATCCTGTTCTCCCACCCCCTACCATGCTGGAACCTAAAACAAGAAGGATGATTCTCTCCATGGCAACTGTTTAGCGTCTGGTACTAATTCATCCACTGTTAATTTTGTTAGTGTTGCAGCTGTCAGACGTTTTGCTGGGACAGATTGGATATATCGCTACAGGGCCCGTCTGTTTGTTTTCCACTGCTCTGAATATCAGGAGCGCAGATTTTCATTTTTACTTATCTGGAGAGATAGCGCTTAACATATATTAACCTTTTTCATGCTGGGGGCCAGCAGAAAATAAGTAAATAAATTAAAGAAAATATTTAGTTAAAATGTTTTTGCCTTTACAGTATATTATCATGATGCCATATCCCACCATAGCCATTTGGAAATTTGCCTTATCCCTTGCATTTGCATGTTTTGCAATCTTAAGTATACCAGATTACTTAATTATAAGCTGTTTTTTCACAATTTGGGCTTTTATTTGTTAGCTTTTTTTTTTCAAACCCCATGTTTAGTTTTGCCACTGAAAAATGTAAACTACAAATGTGAAATAAATCACTTTTTCGATTTTAATATATACTATTTATTTAAAAAAAGATAGGGTTTTAGCATATTTTGATAAAAAAAAAATTCCTATTATTTCCAATCACAAGGACACCAAATGTATTTTTGTGCAAGAAATTCTTAGTATTCTGTTTATTATAGAATTATTTTTGCACAAAAGGTCTAGCTATCTGAAAGAAAAATATCAACTTAAGCATTCATTTAAGTGCAACAGGTAACTTAACACACTATTTTGCGAGTTATCAATTTTTATTTTAACAATTTAATACCACGTGTAACAGGGTATCTCTTTTCTCTGCACATCTAAATTAAATAAAAAATTTTAGACAGTAAGAAAGTTTAAAGCGATTGTAAAGTCTCATTTTTTCCCCCTATAAAAATAACATACATGTTATACTTACCTGCTCTGTTGCAGTGGTTTTGCACAGAGCAGCCTGCATCCTCCTCTTCTCGGGTCCCTCTTCTGTGATCCTGGCCCTCCCTCCTGTTCAGTGCCCCCACAGCAAGCAACTTGCTATGGGGCACCAAGTCACAGCTCCCTGCTTCAAACACGGAGCCCTGATCAGGCCCCGCCCCCTCTCTCCCCTAATTGACTCAGCCAATCAGGAGGGAGAATCTCAGATGGCTGAGACACTCATAGACATCGCTGGACAGAGAGGGACCTCAGGTAAGTGTTAGGGGGCCTGCTGCACACAGAAGGCTTTTTATCTTAATGCATAGAATGCATTAGGATAAAAAAAAACCTTCTGCCTTTACAATTCCTTTAATACAGTGTCAAACTATTCTGTGATTATTTTGATTGGCTAAACTTGGTAATCACATGACCCGTAACCACTTGGTTTACTTCCTGGTTTATTATTCAGAACTGAAGCTTGTCAGAAGCAACCCCGTTCTGAAGTTGAGTGTATGCACCAGAGCAGGGGTCTCCAAACTATAGCACGTTATGCAATTTTATCCTGCCCTGTGGTTGTGCATCTGCAGACTCAATAGAATAAGGATTCAAATCAGTTGGTTTTAGCTTCTGATGTGGACCCTAATGTAAGGGGGCGGTGGGCTCTGATATATGAGAGGACTTCTAATGTAAAAGGGGGGACTCCTAAAGTGAAGGGGGGCTTGTGATATTGAGTTATTTCTTGGAACATGTTTATTCATACATAAAAAAATTCTTACAAACAAGAATTGATTTTTCTTTTTGGCCCACAGTAGAAAGAACTATAACTGGTCAGATAAAAAGGAATTCACATTCGTTCAGTATAGCAGAACTTAATTCTTTTTTTATAGTTCAAAATAAGAAACCTGTACTCTAGGAAGATATAGAAAAAAACAATTTATTCAGTTTATGTATCCATTTAACTATCATGTAATGTATTGTCATATAGGTACATTAATCCATCTCAATATTGGCCTCCTGTAATCTCCCGCATGCCAGCACCCACAAACAGGGAGAAGGCCACTCTTTGAGCCAATCGAAAATCTACTTTTTTTGCACATTCCTGTTAGTCAGCAGACTGAGCATGCTTACAGGAGGAACTTTACAGCTTAATCACAGGCTGTAGACAGGTTGATGGCTAAGCTCTATTTCTTTCTGCAGTAACATGACTGACCTGGCTGTGCTTTCTTGTAAGGGTACAAAGATCACAAGCCTGGTTAAGCACAATTACAAATTTATTGCGGGTGGAACAGTTTATATATGGTTCAGCTCTTTATTTACCTGGTTTCTTAGAGTTCAACGTTAAAATGTCCATAGACTTTAAAGGGCAGTTAACTGTGCAAAAACAATCCAACTTTTTTCAGTGGTAGCTCTCTTCAGAACTAGTTAGCTTGACTCGGTTCTATTCTTTTAGTCATTTAGTCTACATATATGTTTAATATTACTTGCATTTTAATTTTTACATAAGCTGTAGGACTGGTCTGGGACAGAAGCAGCGCCACCATGGGACGTGCTGCAGGGGATACAGCTGAGACAGTGGCCTTCCCTGTCTCTGTATCACCCAGCCATGTCCAGCACTCTGCAGGACAGAGCTGTCAAACTGACGGCTCAGTCCTGCAGATTACACTGGAAGATCACAGCTCTCCTTACCAGGAACACTCTGTCAGTGTGGTATCCACCCACTGTATAAACAGAGCACACCGAGCGGCTTTCACAGAGCTCTGATGATTACACTGTGAAAGCTACATTGTTGATGTGTAATCTGCAGGGCTGAGCTATCAGTTTGACAGCTCAAGCCTTGCTCTGCATTATTTATGAATGAAAACTACTAAACTAAACTTTTTTTTTTTTTTTTTTACAACATGTTAATTTAGTATGATTCTAACGCTTTTATAAAAGGGACACATCACAAATTACATTTGTAGTTAAGTTTTCTCTTTTAACTAAAATTTGTAGCTAAAATTATAATTAAAAGACAAGTCCACCGTTCTGACCAAGTTTCATGTTATACCATATATAGAGTGTAACATTAAACAAGGTCACAATCTGCAGCCCCCTCTAATCCAGGAGTTCTTCTCTCAGCCGGCTTCGTAATTAAATTAATTTGGTATGGCTGTGCGTGGCTTTGTCCACACAACTGCATCATGCATTCAGAGATCTGTGAATGAAAAAACTACAATTCCCAACTTCCACAGCGACAAAGGGACTTGTAGTTCTTATTGGAGCACAAGTTGTGGTGAACGCCACACTTGTAGTTCATTGATAATTCCTCTTGCCAGGTAACTGAAGATCTGTAACTCACCACCAACGCTGCAGCTGGAGGGATAGTCTACAGTATCAGAGGTTTGTATCCATGATCCACTGATCATAACTGATCACATCATCACTGTTGCAATGCTTTGCTTCAATGCAATACAATAATAAATGCACATATTTTAATTTATCAGTATGGGCGCACTTATTTTTTTGCAAAAGGTATACCCCCCATTATTATTATTATTATTATCTTCTCCATTCCCTTAGCTTCTTGTTATACTGTTTTAATGTTTTAATTTAGTGCTATTTTTTTTGTAGCACTGAACTAAGCTTGTGGATGTTGGGGGGGGGGGGGGGGGGCAGACTTTAGTTAGCATCCTTACCTTGGGTTTCAAAGGACCTTATCCTGGCAATGATAGAATGTACTTTTAGAATAATATGCTTATCAAAAGGAAATGTTTACTGTAATGTCCCATTGCCTAAAAAAGAAAGCCAAAAAACAAAACTATACTCATAGGTACAATGGAGGATAACAGTTGGATGTGGAAAGTTTGAACCTGGATTATGCTGTGTGTGTGGATATGTATGTATATAGTATGTGTGTATATTACATTCAATTATTTCAATTGATCTTTCACTCAAAATGACTTGAAGTTTGTTCAACTTCAATTGGTCTTTTGTTAGGAATTGTTTGTTAATCACATTCTATTTAGTTTAGCAGTTGGCCACTACAAGCAGGAGGAGGCATTATCCCCATACCTTGTTATGATCAACTTAGTGTTTTGGCAGGTCACTAGGTAAGAGGAAACAAGAAGGCTGATCAATGTAAGATGTTATAGATTCTTAAACCAGTAAGTCTCAGAGGCAACTAAGTGGTTACAGATTGAGAGGTACAACAAGGGAGCTGAGCTGTATGAGAAACATGTACACATTATCAAGAACCTAGGGGCTACACAGGTATTAGGGTTTACATGGCTGTCATCTCTGGTACAGCATATTGGTCTCAGAAATAGATTTGACGTAAGCATGGTTCACTTGACGACCAGCCGCCATCATTATACTGCGGCAGGTAGTCGCGATCCCGCAAACCATCGTAGCTGTACGTTGGCTCCTTTAGGCGGGATGGCAGGCGCGCGCTGCACTGCAGGGTGCTGATGCTCGTGACCGCCGGTCGCGGGCATGAGAGGCAGAACAGGGACTGTGTGTGTGTGTAAACACACAAATCCCTGTTCTGTGGGGGGGGGAAGATGCAGACTGTGAGGTCCTAAGAGCTAGGAACCACGATCTGTCATCGCCTATAGTCAGTCCCCTCCCCCTACAGTTAGAACACACACAGGGAACACAGTTAACCCCTTGATCCCCCCCTAGTGTTAACCCCTTCCCTGCCAGTGACATTTATACAGTAATCAGTGTATTTTTATACCACTGATCGCTGTATAATTGTCAATCGACCCAAAAATGTGTCAAATGTGTCCACCATAATGTCGCTTTCTCAATAAAAAATGCAAATCTCTGCCATTACTAGTAAAAAAAAAAATAATAATAATAAAAATGCCATAAATCTATCCCCTATTTTGTAGACGCTATAACTTGCACAAACCAATCCATATACGCTTATTGCGATTTTTTTTTTTTTTTTTATTACCAAAAATATGTAGAAAAATACATATTGGCCTAAACTGAGAAAAAAAATGTGCTTTTTAAAAAAAAAATTGGGGATATTTATTATAGCAAAAAGTACAAAATATTGTATTTTTGTTCAAAATTGTTGTTCTTTTTTTGTTTATAGCGCAAAAAATAAAAACCACAGAGATTATCAAATACCACCAAAAGAAAGCTCTATTTGTGGGAAAAAAGTACGTCAATTTTGTTTGGGTACGGCGTCGCACGACCGCACAATTGTCAGTTAAAGCGGCGCAATGCTGTATCGCAAAAAATAGCCTGGTCATTGAGCAGCTAAATCTTATGGGGCTGAAGTGGTTTAAACAAGATGTTCTGGGATGCTGAATAGTAGTTAAACCTGCTAATTCTTCCATGATTCAATAAACCCTTTGAAAGATACAAGTGCATAGTCTGCCTTTCTGCTTTACTTGTTCACAGTATTTATTTGGCCTATCAAATCTGTACTGCCTGACTCCTACCAAAGCCTGCTCTGATTCCAAGCTAATTCCAACAGTCCTGTAAAAATGTTTTTTTGTAATTAAAGCTTGCAATATGGATGATGCATTGATAACTAATTTGTCTGTTTATTTAAAGTGGTTGTAACCCTAAAAATAAAAAATGATCCTGTTCCTTTAAAGCATGAATAAAAGCACAGTGCTTGTGCTGTGTAATTTGGCCCTTTCTATCATGTAAAATACTAGGCCGATCCTGCCTGGTGCTGCCCTCCCCTTTGTACGCTGACCACATTTAACAGGGCATCCTTGATATTCATATAATTTTTTCTTATGTGAGCCACAATGTATTGCAGGGATTAGAACACCTGTCCGCTTCACTGTCTGTGCACCCCGTTGGGGAGATTCACCTTCTCTATTTCTCTGTTTTACCATTATCATCAAAAGTGAAAATAAAAATACCAAATTTTGGGTTGACACAGGGTCAAGAATAGAGGGGAAATCTTCCATTAGGGACATTAGTTCTGGGAATCCTGGTGACATACCAGGATTCCTTTACTTTGGAGGGATTACTGTTTTGGCTATGGGACAGGAAGAGATGGGAAATCACCCCAATGGGACATCACCCCAATGGGACGCAGATGGCAAAAAAAACCTGACAGGGGTCATAATCTTTCCTTAGAAGAGTTATAGCACATAACAGGGTTCAACTCTTCTGGGAAGGCTGTCCACAAGGTTTAGTAGTGTGTCAATGGGAATGTTTGACCATTCTTTCAGAAGTGCATTTGTTAGGTGAGGCACTGATGTGGACGAGAAGGCCTGGCACGCAGTCCCTGCTCTAATTCATCACAAAGATGCTCTATCGGGTTGAGGTTGGGACTTTGTGCAGGTCAGTCAAGTTCCTCCACACCAAACTTGCTCATCCGTGTCTTTATGGACCTTACTTTGCGCACTGGTCCAAATCATTTGGTGGAGGGGGGATTATGGTGTGGGGTTGTTTTTCTAGGATTGAACCCTGCAGACTAAGACTGAGATGCCATTAAAGGTCATGTGCGTGTAAAGGCAGGCGTCCCAATACTTTTACTAATATAGTGTGCGTATATGTATATATAATGTATGGGCGGCACAGTGGTGTAGTGGTAGAAGTCTCGCCTAGCAGTAAGAAGGGTCACTGAATCGAATCCCAACCACGACACTACCTGCTTGGAGTTTGCATGTTCTCCCTGTGCCTGCGTGGGTTTCCTCCGGGTACTCCGGTTTCCTCCCACACTCCAAAGACATGCTGGTAGGTTAATTGGATCCTGTCTAAATTGTCCCTAGTATGTATGAATGTGAGTTAGGGACCTTAGAGTGTAAGCTCCTTGAGGGTAGGGACTGATGTACAATGTATATGTAAAGCGCTGCGTAAATAGACGGCGCTATATAAGTACCTGAAATAAATAAATAAATAATGTGTGTGCTATAACTCTTCTAAGGATTATATATATATATATAAATAACTATATATAGATAGATAGATAGATAGTGTATATATATATATATATATATATAGAGAGAGAGAGAGAGAGAGAGAGAGAGAGAGAGAGAGAGAGAGAGAGAGAGAGAGAGAGAGAGAGAGAGAGAGAGAGAGATAGTATAAGGATATATACATTTTTATATATATATAGATAGTATAAGGATATACATTTATATATATATATATATGTATGTATGTATGTATGTATGTGTGTGTGTGTATATATGTGACAACACAGAAGAAATGACACTTTGCTACAATGTAAAGTAGTGAGTGTACAGCTTGTATAACAGTGAAAATTTGCTGTCCCCTCAAAATAACTCAACGCACAGCCATTAATGTCTAAACCGCTGGCAACAAAAGTGAGTACCCCCCTAAGTGAAAATGTCCAAATTGGATCCAATTAGCCATTTTCCCTCCCCGGTGTCATGTGACTCGTTAGTCTTACAAGGTCTCAGGTGTGAATGGGCAGCAGGTGTGTTAAATTTGGTGTTATCGCAATCACTCTTTCATACTGGTCACTGGAAGTTCAACGTGGCATCTCATGGCAAAGAACTCTGAGGATCTGAAAAAAAGAATTGTTGCTCTACATAAAGATGGCCTAGGCCAGTGATGGCAAACCTTGGCACCCCAGTTGTTTTGGAACTACATTTCCCATGATGCTCAACTACACTGCACAAGTTTATAAGCATCATGGGAAATGTAGTTCCAAAACATCTGGGGTGCCAAGGTTCGCCATCACTGGCCTAGGCTATAGGAAGATTGCCAAGACCCTGAAACTGAGCTGCGGCACGGTGGCCAAGACCATACAGTGGTTTTAGAGGACAGGTTCCACTCAGAATAGGCCTCGCCATGGAAGTCCAAAGAAGCTGAGTGCAGGTGCTTAGTGTCATATCCAGAGGTTGTCTTTGAGGAATAGTCGTATGAGTGCTGCTAGCATTGTTGCAGAGGTTGAAGGGGCGGGGGGGGGTCAGCCTGTCGGTGCTCAGACCATACGCTGCACACTGCATCAAATTGGTCTACATGGCTGTTGTCCCAGAAGGAATCCTCTTCTAAAGATGATGCAAAAGAAAGCCCGCAAACAGTTTGCTGAAGACAAGCAGACTAAGGACATGGATTACTGGAACCATGTCCTGTGGTCTGATGAGACCAAGATAAACCTATTTGGTTCAAATGGTGTCAGGTGTGTGTGTGGCGGCAACCAGGTGAGGAGTACAAAGACAAGTGTGTCTTGCCTACAGTCAAGCATGGTGGTGGGAGTGTCATGGTCTGGGGCTGCATGAGTGCTGCCGGCACTGTGGAGCTACAGTTCATTGAGGGAGTTATGAATGCCAACATGTACTGTGACATACTGAAGCAGAGCATGATCCCCCTCCCTTCGGAGACTGGGCCACAGGGCAGTATTCCAACATAACGACCCCAAACACACCTCCAAGATGACCACTCCCTTGCTAAAGAAGCTGTGGGTAAAGGTGATAGACTGGCCAAGCATGTCTTCAGACCTAAACTCTATTAAGCATCTGTGGGGCATCCTCAAATGTGATGCCATCATGGAGGAGTGGAAGAGGACTCCAGTGGCAACCTGTGAAGCTCTGGTGAACTTCATGCCCAAAAAGATTAAGGCAATGCTAGAAAATAATGGTGGCCATGCAAAATATTGACACTTTGGGCCCAATTTGGACATTTTCACTTAGGGGTGTACTCACTTTTGTTGCCAGTGGTTTAGACATTAATGGCTGTGTGTTGAGTTATTTTGAGGGGACAGCAAATTTATACAAGCTGTACACTCACTACTTTACATTGTAGCAAAAACGTGAGGGGTGTACTCACTTTTTTTAGATACTGTATATACAGTTGTGCTCATAAGTTTAGATACCCTGGCATGATTTGATTTCTTGGACATTTTTCATAGAATATGAATCATAACACACAAACTTTTCTTTCACTCATGGTTAGCGTTTGGCTGAAACCATTTATTATCAATCAACTGTGTTTACTCTTTTTAAATCATAATGGCAACAGAAACTAGCCACATGACACTGATCAAAAGTTTACATACCCCAGTTCTTAATACCGTGTATTGCCCCTATAACATCAATGACAGCTTGAAGTCTTTTGTGGTATTTGTGGATGAGGCTCTTTATCTTCTCAGATGGTGAAGCTGCCCATTCCTCTTGGCAAAAAGCATCCAGTTCCTTCAAATTCTTGGGCTGTCTAGCATGAACTGCACGATTGAGATCTCACCAGAGTGGCTCAATGATATTGAGGTCAGGAGACTGAGATGGCCACTCCAGAACCTTCACTTTATTCTGCTGTAGCCAATGACAGGTCGACTTGGCCTTGTGTTTTGGATCATTGTCATGTTGGAATGTCCAAGTATGTCCCATGCGCAGCTTCCTGGCTGATGAATGCAAATGTTCCTCCAGTATTTTTTGATAACATACTGCATTCATCTTGCCAACAATTTTGACCACATTTCCTGTGCCTTTGTAGCTCACACATCCCCAAAACATCAGCGATCCCCCTCCGTTTTTCACAGTAGGAATGGTGTACCTTTCATCATAGGCCTTGTAGACTCTTTCCAAATGTAGCATTTATGGTTGTGACCAAAAAGCTCAATTTTGGTCTCATCGCTCCAAATGACTTTGTGCCAGAAGGTTTGAGGCTTGTCTCTGTGCTGTTTGGCGTATTGTAAGCGGGATGCTTTGTGGCATTTGCATAGTAATGGCTTTCTTCTGGCGACTCGACCATGCAGCCCATCTTTCTTCAAGTGCCTCCTTATTGTGCATCTTAAAACAGCCACACTACATGTTTTCAGAGAGTCCTGTATTTCACCTGAAGTTATTTGTGGGGTTTTCTTTGCATCCCAAACAATTTTCCTGGCAATTGTAGCTGAAATTTCAGTTGGTCTACCTGACCGTGGTTTCGTTTTAACAGATCCCCTCTTTTTCCACTTCTTAAATAGCGTTTGAACACTGCTGATTGGCATTACCAATTCCTTGGATATCTTTTTATATCCCTTTCCTGTTTTATACAGTTCAACTACCTTTTCCCGCAGATCCTTTGACAATTCTTTTACTTTTCCCATGACTCAGAATCCAGAAACGTCAGTACAGCACTGGATGAAAGATGCAAGGGTCTGTCAGGAGTCCAGAAACTCATTGACCTTATACAGACACATGAATTACAAGCAAACAGATCACATGTGAGGATGGTTACCTTTATTAGCCATTCAAACCCCTTTGTGTCAACTTGTGTGCATGTGATCAGGCAAAAATCGCCAGGGTATGTAAACTTTTGATCAGGGTTATTTGAGTAGTTTCTGTTGCCATTATGATTTAAAAAGAGTAAACACAGTTGATTGATAATAAATGGCTTCAGCCAAACACTAACCATAAGTGAAAGAAAAGTTTTTGTGTTATCATTCATATTCACTGAAAAATGGCCAAGAAATCATAAATTCTGCCAGGGTATGTAAACTTATGAGCGTAACTATGTGTGTATATATGTATCTGTGTGTGTATATATATATATATATATATATATATATATAGATAGATAGATAGATAGATAGATAGATAGATACAGTGGGGACGGAAAGTATTCAGACCCCCTTAAATTTTTCACTTCTTGTTATATTGCAGCCATTTGCTAAAATCATTTAAGTTATTTTTTTTCCTCAATGTACACACAGCACCCCATATTGACAGAAAAACATAGAATTTTTGACATTTTTGCAGATTTATTAAAAAAGAAAAACTGAAATATCACATGGTCCTAAGTATTCATACCCTTTGCTCAGTATTTAGTAGAAGCACCCTTTTGATCTAATACAGCCATGAGTCTTCTTGGGAAAGATGCAACACGTTTTTCACACCTGGATTTGGGGATCCTCTCCAGTTCTGTCAGGTTGGATGGTAAACGTTGGTGAAAAGCCGATAGCTCAGTTTGGCCGGACGGCCAGCTCTAGGAAGGGTTCTGGTCGTACCAAACGTCTTCCATTTAAGGATTATGGAGGCCACTGTGCTCTTAGGAACCTTAAGTGCAGCAGAAAATTTTTTGTAACCTTGGCCAGATCTGTGCCTTGCCACAATTCTGTCTCTGAGCTCTTCAGGCAGTTCCTTTGACCTCATGATTCTCATTTGCTCTGACATGCACTGTGAGCTGTAAGGTCTTATATAGACAGGTGTGTGGCTTTCCTAATCAAGTCCAATCAGTATAATCAAACACAGCTGGACTCAAATGAAGGTGTAGAATCATCTCAAGGATGATCAGAAGAAATGGACAGCACCTGAGTTAAATATATGAGTGTCACAGCAAAGTGTCTGAATACTTAGGACCATGTGATATTTCAGTTTTTCTTTTTAATAAATCTGCAAAAATGTCAACAATTCTGTGTTTTTCTGTCAATATGGGGTGCTGTGTGTACATTGATGAGGAAAAAAATGAACTTAAATTATTTTAGCAAATGGCTGCAATATAACAAAGAGTGAAAAATTTAAGGGGGTCTGAATACTTTCCATCCCCACTGTATGTGTGTGTGTGTATGTATGTATGTGTATGTATATATGTGTGTTAATTGTGCCTAAGCTGTATCCTAAAAATGTAACTTTTTGTCCTTTTTTGAAAAATAGAGAAAACAGTACAGGATGAATCTGGTGATTAGTCCTCTAGGCTCTCTGTCTGCATTATTTTGGTAAGAGTTCCAGAATCAGTTCCTCTTTAATAAAGAGGTAGCTAGGATGTGCCAAGAATCACGTTTTCTGGGAGGGAAATGACTGGGATTGATCTTGGAAATGAATGTTAAAGAAAGACAGGCAAGAAGCATGCTGCATACATTTGTGGACAAATTAAAGTTGAAAATGCATCTGAAAAAGCTTTTGTGAATCGGTGTAAATGGTTAAAGATTCGTTTTTGTTATCAAAAATGTTTGGCTTTGTTTCTAGCCTTCGCAAATTTTCATTGACACCTTTTTTCAATTTCAGCCATAAACTTGGAAATTATTTCTGTGTTTCATTATACGATTTAATTAAGCCCTTTGGACTAAGTTGTTTATGCTAAATTGATGCTTTTAAATGTGTAGGCTTTTGATTTGAAAACAATATTAAGAATATTATTCTGTTAATTATTGTGGTTTGAGATTCTCTTGCATCTTTTTTGTTTTATTTGAAAAGCTTGTATGTTTTAGATTTTGTCACAGCCTGTTGCGTAAGATAAAAGCTAATTGCATTTCCTAAAAGAATTTGATCTGCAAAAAGAGCCTTTATGAAAATGTATCTCGGTGACAGTTTACCCTTCACATCATGTCACCATTAGCAGGAACCCAACCTGTTCTGTCATTATACTGCTGACACTGTACAACAGGTTGTAGCTTGCTGGCACTGGCTTCCATATGTCTTCACATCTGTGAGCGGTCAATTCAACCCACCATCCGAGCAGTCCAGTCTTGCCAAGGATCTTGCTTGGAGCAAGTTTTCAAGGAGAGGAGAGTGCACATCTTTTAGCTGTCAGGATTCAGCGTATCAGAGCAAAACCCTTTTACCCTTGGTTTGTCCACTAACTTTCTTCATATTCTAGATGGCATTTAGCAGAATGCTGCATATTTTTGTTGCAGTCGTCATATTATTAACTTTATTATTAATTGGATCTGTTATACAAAATTCTCAGAATCTCAGATTTTTTTTGTACTTTTTTTTTTCTTTTTATGTGAGTATAATTCCTGATTTAACATTGTCACTAGCCCTTCTAACACATTACATAGTGAAACCTATTTTAAATACCTACCTATTTAGTAGATTGAAAAAAAGACATACATATGCTAAATTCAGCCTCTCCTATTACCAATCCTTTCTTCCTCAAAACCAAGGAAAGTACTAAAAAATTATATTGATATACATGCCAGATAGTTTTGAGAAGAAAAAAAAATTCTTCTTGTCCTCAATAAATGAGAAATGATGGTAGATTGCTGGATTCACACAACAGTATTTTTTTTCATAGATTTTATATTTTGTGTGGTAAGGATCTTTGTTTTTGTTTGAATTTTGTTTCAGGATGTCTTGACTTTGAACAACCTTTTGCCATAAATTTTTGCTTGCATGGTCAATGGTGTGATATTCTTGTTTTCAGAAAATAGAATTGACTTGGCCCCGGTTACACTGATGCAATTTCCTATGTGAGTTGGATTGTATTGAATCACACTACAAGTGAATTAACATCAGTTTCTATGAAGCCCTTTCACATAGATGCAGTGCAACTATGATCTGACTTTGAAAAGGGTCCTGAGCAAGTTTAGTGCACTACTGTCAGCAGCAAGGATGAATCGTCAGTTCTTAAGGAGCAGGCACCCACTTGCTTTCTTCCAATGATGAGTCGTTCAGGCTGTCAGTGGGGATTCCCCACTGACAGCAGAATGTAAACAAAAAACGACCAACATTGAAAAAAGAACAGCATGGCCCTGCCGCACATATCATACCAGGCCACAAGTCAGGTACTCACCCTGGACAAAGCATCTTGTCCCCATGTTGATGAGGACAAGGGCATTTTTCCCAGCTTATCAGAACCTGGAAGCCCTCTTTAAGAAGGGAGCCCCCAGATCCCGCTCCCACCCCCCCTTACGTGAATAAGTATGGGGTTGTCAGCATGTGGCCTGGTATGGTTCAGGAGGGAGGGCGCACCCTCATTCCTGCGCCACCCCCCCATTTCTGACCCACTGGGCTGCATCCTAGGATAAAGGTCTGACAGCAGGGCTAAGTCTCTGGTTGTTAAAATGCCGGCGGGTGTCGGCTCCTTAACAACCAGTGACTCATCTCTGCTGCAGGGATGAGTTGTAGTACTAAAAACTTGCTTTCAAAATGTATCCAAATTCCACCAATTTACACTGCAGATGCACTCAAAATCGCATTGAAAATCAGCTGTGAATTGCACTGTACTCCTGTGAACTACTACTGTGAAATAGGCTTAATAGTTTTGGGTACATCTGTTTTGGTGCCACATAATTTTGTTGCACCTTAACTTTGTCGTCTATGTTCTTCTGAGCTCTGTAGTTCCTCTGCAATAAGCTGCTGAACTTGCTGAAATAACTTTATTGCCTGCTGACTTCCTGTTTGTAAGACAGCTGGCTTCTTTCCCTCTCCTAAGCTCAGTCAGCGGTCTGACATGCCCAGTTGTAGTCCTTTGAAAGCGAGTAGGGAGGAAGCAGAGATGTAGTGGGCGGAAGGGGTCTCACAGCCTCCGGTCTGGGCCGCCCAAGGAAGCGGTGTCCTCCTTCTCCTCTCTCCTCCCCTTCCCTGCCAGCAATCCACCCCTCCACTGTCCCCAGCCCCCTGCCACTGCCCACCCACTATCACTATCTCTATGCAGTGCGGGGATTATTAGAAATCAGTTGTATGACACAGCGGGGGCTCTGGTGCTCCCTGACATTTGGCTCTGGTGCTCCCTGACATTTGGCTCTGGTGCTCCCTGACATTTGGCTCTGGTGCTCCCTGACATTTGGCTCTGGTGCTCCCTGACATTTGGCTCTGGTGCTCCCTGACATTTGGCTCTGGTGCTCCCTGACATTTGGCTCTGGTGCTCCCTGACATTTGGCTCTGGTGCTCCCTGACATTTGGCTCTGGTGCTCCCTGACATTTGGCTCTGGTGCTCCCTGACATTTGGCTCTGGTGCTCCCTGACATTTGGCTCTGGTGCTCCCTGACATTTGGCTCTGGTGCTCCCTGACAATTGGCTCTGGTGCTCCCTGACATTTGGCTCTGGTGCTCCCTGACATTTGGCTCTGGTGCTCCCTGACATTTGGCTCTGGTGCTCCCTGACATTTGGCTCTGGTGCTCCCTGACATTTGGCTCTGGTGCTCCCTGACATTTGGCTCTGGTGCTCCCTGACATTTGGCTCTGGTGCTCCCTGACATTTGGCTCTGGTGCTCCCTGACATTTGGCTCTGGTGCTCCCTGACATTTGGCTCTGGTGCTCCCTGACATTTGGCTCTGGTGCTCCCTGACATTTGGCTCTGGTGCTCCCTGACATTTGGCTCTGGTGCTCCCTGACATTTGGCTCTGGTGCTCCCTGACATTTGGCTCTGGTGCTCCCTGACATTTGGCTCTGGTGCTCCCTGACATTTGGCTCTGGTGCTCCCTGACATTTGGCTCTGGTGCTCCCTGACATTTGGCTCTGGTGCTCCCTGACATTTGGCTCTGGTGCTCCCTGACATTTGGCTCTGGTGCTCCCTGACATTTGGCTCTGGTGCTCCCTGACATTTGGCTCTGGTGCTCCCTGACATTTGGCTCTGGTGCTCCCTGACATTTGGCTCTGGTGCTCCCTGACATTTGGCTCTGGTGCTCCCTGACATTTGGTAATGGTGCTCCCTGACATTTGGTAATGGTGCTCCCTGACATTTGGCAATGGTGCTCCCTGATATTTGGCAATGGTGCTCCCTGATATTTGGCAATGGTGCTCCCTGATATTTGGCAATGGTGCTCCCTGATATTTGGCAATGGTGCTCCCTGATATTTGGCAATGGTGCTCCCTGATATTTGGCAATGGTGCTCCCTGATATTTGGCAACGGTGCTCCCTGATATTTGGCAACGGTGCTCCCTGATATTTGGCAATGGTGCTCCCTGATATTTGGCAATGGTGCTCCCTGATATTTGGCAATGGTGCTCCCTGATATTTGGCAATGGTGCTCCCTGATATTCGGCAATGGTGCTCCCTGATATTCGGCAATGGTGCTCCCTGATATTCGGCAATGGTGGACACTGACATATACTGGTTTGTATTTATAAGGCTGTAACCTATCATACTGTGTGGTATGTATGGCTTGATGGCTGCAGAATGAGGGGTGTGATTTATGTTGAAGTGGGTGAGTTTACATTTACATGTACAAGCCTAGTGTACCCTCCCGCATTCTCTCCCATCCCAAGGATTCATGGGAAATGTAGGCTGATTACTGTTAGAAGAGGATATGATATTCTAACACCTCCTACCTGCCAGAAAAGATGATGCATTTTTAAATCAGAAAACGGACTTCCTGAAAATTAAATCAGACTTATCTCTTAAACAGTAAGAAGTTTCACAAATGTGATAACTGTTTAGTGTTTTGTGTGTTTGTTTGTGTGTGTGTGTGTGTGTGTGTGTGTGTGTGTGTGTGTGGGGGGGGATCTGCTTTAACATTTTGGATTTCCCCTTACTTTCTCCGTGACAGTGGTCACTAGTACAGAGAGAGGTGTGACTGTCTGCAATGGAGACAGACATAAATAAAAAACTTGACTGTCTGAGAAGCACAGTGGCTTAGTGGTTAGCACCTCTGCCTGCAGCCCCGGGATCCCTAGTTCGTATCTTCAAACACCTCACTTCAAAGTGTTTGCATGTTTTCCCTGTGCTTGTTTGGGTTTCCACTGGGTACTCTAGTTTCCTCCCACATTCCAAAGGTATTGTGATAGGTTAATTGGCCCTAGTATGTGTGTGCATGTACAGTATATATGGATGTGGGATAGAGCCCCTAAATTGACAGCACCTTGAGGGCAGGAACTGATGTGAATTTACAGCATGTAAAGCACTGTGTAAAATGTCAGCAATATATAAAAATGAATTCATAAATCACGCTTCCCCATGTTATCCTAAACCAGTGGTTCTTAACTCCTACTAGAGACTGGACTGGAGCAGCTTCAGAAAAGTTTTGTATAGAGATTTCTTCTTTACAGGGATAGATAGATTAGTCTTATATTTTGCATGCTGGGAGATTTACAGATTTTAGTTTTGGGCTGAACTTCTACTTTAAATATAAATTTCCTTAAATCGGTTCCTCCGTCCACCTAAAACTGGATACTTCACCTTTTGTCAATTTTAGAGCAATCCCACAAAATGTAAATACTTGGGGATCCTGCCAGACTCTTCTGTGAACACCAAGTATGGCTCCTGACCTGGGGTAGTTTTGACATACATGCACATTACATCCTGCAATGGGAACAGCAGGATGATGTAAGGCTGAACAGTTGTACATTTAGAGCCAACAGTGCTTCACAAGTACTGGTCAGATGCCATGCCTCCTTCCCAGGCATTCTCAGCCAAACTAGGTGAAATTGTGGTCACATGACCGCTGACAAAAGACTTTTTAAACACAGTTTTATTTACCAATGGAACACTCGCATATACTTGCCTTGTTCACATATTTGTTAACCTCAACATGATTATTTGTATCAGCCCATTAATGAACCTTGTTAACTGAACTATCACACATTGATGAAATACAATATACCAAAACATCCAGGATAGTTTTTTTTATCAATTGCAATTATCAACACCCCCCCCCCCCCGCCAAACTGCATAGGATGGTGGGTGTGACCAAATTGCATTAGCAGTGGGAGGATCTTAAAGGGGCAATAAATACCAGTTCAGGGGTGCACTATGCACCGAGTGCAGGGTTCAGGGGTGAGCTGTGTACAGAGTGCAGTGTTTAGGGGTGCGCTGTGTACAGAGTGCAGTGTTTAGGGGTGCGCTGTGTACAGAGTGAAGGGCTTAGGAGTGTGTTATGCACAGTGTGCAGGGTTCAACTTTTTCACAGGCTAAATCTCACTTCCACTTTTCCATTTCCACTGACCTCTGGACACATCTCCCCCCACAGCCCTAATCATCCCCCCAAAAGCTTCCTTGCATCTCACCTACCCAGCCCAGCTCTGGTACCTCCCAGCAGTGTACACAGCTCTGCCTCTCTCTCTCATTTGCAGAGAGAACATTGGTCAGCATCTTGGCACCGAGTACAGATGGGAATCACAATGCAGCTAACCATGTGATGCCCTGTTCCACACTGCACCTGCATCTTCCTTGTCCCCACCATGAGTGCAGGGCAGGCAGGGGTCTGTGAAAGCTGGCGAGACTAAAGCTGTCCTTGTAAACACAGGCAGCTTTTGAGTTTGTAAGTGACAGTGGGGAGCAGAGGGTAAGAGCAGGAGGTGGATACGAAGTTCTACGTTCCAGCTGAAAAAAAAAATGCTGGGTTAGAGGGCCACATGAAATAGCCTAGCGGGCTGGATTTGGGGCGCGGGCCTTGAGTTTGACACATATGTCCTATTAGAAAGCTGACTGAAAGTTTTATGCTGAATTATTGAACGAAGGGCATTTAGTTTGAGAAATGGTAGCCATTTCAATTAATTAAATTCAAATCTAAATGATTGAATACTACCACATAAAGATAGATATATATGCACAATTTAAATTTTTATGATCATCTTAATAGGATTTGGTATAGATGGTAAAATATCATCTTGAGCTGCGTGCTATATTAACAGTTTCTAATCATAGATGTGAATATAACATTAATCTCTCAGTGACAGTTGCTCTTCACATCATGTCACCATTAGCAGGAACCCAACCTGTTCTGTCATTATACTGCTGACACTGTACAACAGGTTGTAGCTCGCTGGCACTCGCTCCCATATGTCTTCACATCTGTGAGCGGTCAACTCAACCAAACACCCGAGCAGTCCAGCCTTGCCAAGGACCATGCTGGAAGCAAGCTTTCAAGGAGAGGAGAGAGCATATCTTTTAGCTGTCATTTCTTAGCTATCAATGCTCACACTGGCTGTTTTCCTTCTGACAGAAGCACTTCTGTAAAACTCTACTTAGAAGACTTTGTGTTCACATAAGGAAAGACAGGAATAGCAAATGTATTTTCCAGTATGTCAAACATTAGATAAATTTGTGTTTTTGTATTTATTTATTTAGAATACACAAAATCCAGTGTGTATCTTATAACCGTATACTAAATAATAATATAAAAAAATTATATTTAAAGTTACATTTTCTGCCAAACCTTTTTCAGTTTCTTGATAAAGTAGGGTCCCTCTGACAGGTTTTTATCCCTGTAAAATGTGATTTATGTAGACTCAGTGTAGACCTTCTTATATGCTGCTAGTTATTATACAGATAAAGAATTACTGACGTTTATTTGTATATCTGTACTGAAAACAAAGCTGGTTACAAACATAGCAAATAATCATAAGGCCAGTTTAATCAGCCTCAAGCATGCCCCTGAATTAATGGTCAGAATGCCTTCTTTAATAGACCCATAGGCAAGACTAACTAAAAGAACAATGGTGGCTACTTTAAAAAGCTTAAAGCTAAATTTGAGGACCCCGCCCCCCCCCCCCCCCCCCAAAAAAAAATGAAAAGATAATAGCCAAAAATACTCATTTACTGTCACATGACGCACCAAGACCGGCCTCTCTGCAGCGATCTGATACACCTACCACTGATTCACAGGTGGAGCTAGGCAATCAGCAGGGAGCATGAGCTGGGGAAAGGGGGTGGTCAGACCCCTTAAAACAGACCACTGCTATTACGCAGAGTGCAGTGGTCCTCACTGCAGGGATCAGCCACATGCAAATCATCTTAGCAAAGTTTCTTGTTTTATAAAACCTTGTTTTTTTAGTTTGCAATTATACTGTATATATGTACAGTGGGGGTAACAAGATTTTGTTTGACTCTCTGCAATCTCAAATGCTTTCAAACCACTACAGATTACCTTGTAGCAGTAGATTGTGTTTTCTGTTCTCTGGGCTGTAAGTGACACTATGGAGGTCAGAGCAGTGTTTTAATCCATTACAAGAAAGCATTATTTACAGTATACTTTAATAGCGCTGTCAAATGGCCTTATGATTCATGTAAAGTGTATATATTTATCATACAGTACAGGACACAGGAATTGATTCATGAATTATATGCCTCTACCTTCAGGTGATCCGGACACCGGCAGCAGCATTTTTGGGTTGTCTCCATATAACCCCACCCATTTTGTGTTTGAGCTAATGTTCTTATGTGATAGGCACCATCTCCTTTTGGAGAAGAATTTCCTACTATCTTTTCACTACAATAAATTCCTCCATGCTTTTTCTTGTTTTTCTATCAAACCTCCTAAATTTTAATCCCATGTCCTGCCAGCTGACACAACATTTTACCGTTTGATTCCCATAGGGATTTGGGGTCAAGCATCTCTCCACTGGAAAAATCCCTCCTCTCTTCATTCCTTACCGGAAGGTCCCCCGTTGAGGCTCCTTCATCTGCCTTGGGACTCCTTCTGTCCTCCAGGAATGAGTCCCTATTTCTG
This sequence comes from Lithobates clamitans, assembly GCA_037952925.1. NCBI lineage: Eukaryota > Metazoa > Chordata > Amphibia > Anura > Ranidae > Lithobates > Lithobates clamitans. The sequence goes on from JBBGZY010000050.1 coordinate 178,973, forward strand.
ACCCTGCCAAGATGGAGGAGAGACCGACAATGAAGTTTTAAGATGGGGGCGCCAGACCCCGCCCTTCCTTTTTGACCCCTCCCACTAGGTGAAAATGGGCGTGGTTTCAGCGAAACAGTGGGCGTGGCTCTAAGGTGGTGTGGCCCAGATCCTACACAACAATAGAAATATGTGTATTCTAGAAAGTTTAACAATCAGCAGATAAAGATACTCCAAACACCTGGTGTTAGCACTTCAATCATCCCGGCACCATGGTTGCTATAATGTCAGGATGATTGAAGCGCATTATTTCTATTATTACATTGTAATATAAAATTAAATCATTCAACTCACCATAATGCAGAATCAGTGGGAGCCCTGAGCGTGTCACTAGCCACGTTGCCTACAAGATGCCATCAGGCGTCCCCAGCAGAGTCTGTCCTTACATCAGGTGCCCCCAGCGGAGTCCCTCCTTACATGCAGCCTGTGTCACATCAAATGCTGCCTTTGTCACATCAAATGCAGCCTTTGTCCCCCCCCCCCCCCAATGCAGCCTCTGTCACTTCAAACCCCCCATCCCGTTCTCCGCACAGCGGTACTTACCTTGCTGTTGTCCAAACCTGTGGTGTCTCCTTCCACTGGCAGCGGCGATGGAGCGGCATACTTCCTGTTTCCTCTCTCGGGCGCAATGGGAGAAAGAAACAGGAAGTCACATCTAACGCAGGTCAGATGTCAATCAAATCTGAAGTGCCGAGTAGGTTCTGCCCGGCTTCTGTAGTATATATTACTATGGTGGGCCGGAAGCTACTCGGCGCTTTCGAAAACGCCCGCAAATGCAGCTCCACGTCTGCAATCTCATGATCGCATAGACGTGGCGCTTCCCATAAGTGCACTGTGTCCGGCGTCCGAACACAGTGCACTTAAGGACCTTTTTTTCATTTTTTTTAAAAGGCCGGTATTAAAAAAAAAAAGTTGTTTTTTTTTTCCATTTTTGTGGCTGCCTGGAGGGAGGCGGCGCCCATGTGCCCCCTATGGACGGGCCGCCACTGCCGTCAGCTACGGTGGAAGCAGGCGCCCCAAGCACCGGTCAGGCCCAGGTAAGAGGGGTACAGCGGTGCCTTTATTCTGATCCATATGGGCTTAAGTTTTGCTGTTTTATTTGGATCCTGCCTGCGGGGAGCCTGTACGGTCAGAGGTTACTTCACTTGGGCCCTTCCCTGTAGTATGGACTAGGTGGTTGCTGTTGGGATTACACTGCTCAATGCACTTTTTCCTTTCTGTCTGGTGGTTGTCTTGCTGTGCACTAGGGGTTGGTAAATTGTGTTAGGGGCCCTAGGTGAGTTAATTTTTTTTCTAATTTCAGGAAAAAGCATTAGGAGAGTCCAAACATTCAAATCCTCCAAGTCAGAGGAAATGTCCCTCCTGCAAGAACTCCCTTAGAGATTCATGGCAGAAGGCAATGTGCAGGTCCTGTATTAAGGACTTGGTTGAAGAGGAAACGTCCCAGCAATACAAGGACTTGTTCTCTTCAGTAAGGGGACTTACTAACTCACTGGGTTCGGTCAAGTCCATGCTGGCACAGAGCCAGGCAGTCCAGGTGGAGCCCCAGCATCTAGCCCGAGGGCATCCTCCTCCAGAGCAGTGGAGGTCATGGACTCAAGGGATGAGGGGGCACGTACTCTTTCCTCCCTCAGGGATTCAGACGAGGAATAGGAAGACGATAGCTGAGCCTCTAGGTACAAGCTATCTTTGTCGGAAGTGGACAACCTTCTGAGAGCAATCTACACTACCCTCGAAATCTAGGAGGAGAAGGTGCAACTGTCGGTTCACGACAAAATGTACCAAGGATTAGATGGCATTAAACAGAGTGTTCCCAGGCCATAGATTCCTATCGGAGACGGTAAAGTAGGAATGGAAGGACCCTAAGAGAGGCCCCTTCTTTTCCAAGACCCTTAGGAGAAGGTTTCCCTTCGAAGATAAGGAATCAGAGGTATGGAATAAGAAACCACGGGTAGATGCCAAATTCTCGCAGGTTTCCTGGCGCACAGACCTAACATTCGAAGACATGGAGGTGCTGAAGGAAGCGATGGATAAAAGAGCGGATTCCCTCCTCAAAAAAGCATGGGATTCCACATCAGCCAGCCTCAAACCTGCTATGGCTTCCACTGTTGTTGCAAGGAACCTTGAATGCTGGGTAGAGAAGCTGAAAAGCCACGTAGAGGCAGGCACGTCACGGAAATATTTTTTGAAGTCTTTTCCATTGATACTGAAGGCAGTAAAGTACATGGCTGATGCATCTGCTGAATCCAGATGTGCTGTCTGGCTAAAAACTTGGTCGGGTGACACAGCTTCCAAGATTAAGCTGTGTGGCCTAACTTTCTTCAGTGATATTCTTTTTGGTAACTATATTCAGGTGCGCTACTATTGTCCCAAAAAATCGGACTGAGGGAACTCCCTCAGCCTGAATGTGTGTGTGAATTATACTTTTGAGCAATAATAATAAATAACAAAAAAGTAACAACAAAAAAACATGGCTATTGAGCCTTCCAGTGAGGTAATCTATGAATAGTTACAATGTAGTAAAGAAGTCCACTGAAGGAATAGATAATTGAAGGAAGGCAAAATAAGAAAGTCCTGCAACATAAATATATGTATATGCTTCCTGGATGAAATCCTTTCTCTGTGAACCAGAATCTTGTGATAGAATGAGAAAAGGTGGCCGCTTACCAGATCCGTGGGACCCCTATCACGGGGGTCTTTTGAGCTTAAAACGTATCCAGGAACAGCTGGTGAGATCCTCTTATTCAGTCATCCATCCACCCGGGATCCTCCACTGGCATCAGGATAGCGGTGTAAAGAAATCCAGTACACTGGAGCAGCTGATCGGATGGAACAGCTGATCTGATTACACAAGCTCACTCCTTCATATGCGCTGTTAGTTCTATGTAGCCAGGCTGACTCCGATAGTAACTCTCACCATATGTAGATTATAAAAGCAGGAGAAACTTCGCAGTGTAATAAGTAAAAACTTCTTTATTAAAACAAAAACACGGCTGGCATCAAATTTTGTTAGCAGAAGATCAAAAATACGGAAAGTTTAGCGGCACTGCTGCATTCAAGCTAGTCAGCTGCTATGTGGCGACGTCAGGTTTCTTGGCTCCCTTCTTTTTAGTCCAGACTTTGAAACAGCCGACAAGAAAAGAGCTTCCCTTCCAAGAGGAAACAACCAATCAAAAATAATTTTCGCGGTGTTCAACAGCCCCACAAAAATAGGCATCAAGACCACAAGAGTCGCTAGGTTTCCCAAAGGGGTAAGGGAAGAGGAGGAGTCCTCTTCAGATCTGCCCCAGACCAGCCACCTAAAAACAAATGACAGTCTTACCCCAGTAGGGGGAAGATTGCCTTTCACCTTCAGTGGAACAAAACAACTACAAGCCTGTTCCTGAAAAATGAAATCTCCCAGGGATACAGTCTGGAGTTTTCAGAGCCACCCCCGAACAGATTCTATGTTACGGTCCTGCCAAGGGATCAGGAATAAGCTTCCACAATGATAGGCCTGCTGCAGGATCTGGTGAAAGAGCCTTCAGGGAAGTATCGGTTGACTCTGAACTTAAAGATCCTGAACAGATCGATCCGCTACAAACATTTCAGGATGGACACGATCCATTCAATCACGAAGATCTAAGGCAGCGGTCCACAACCTTTTTGGCACCGGGGACCAGCTGTGTGCAAGAAAATTGTGCCAAGGCCCGGGGGGGGGGTGTGTAAGCGCGCGGGGGTAAGCAATTTTTCGCGGGCAATTTTTCAGGGCAATGACTGGTGTTAGTGCTTCAATTATACCGGCACCGTTGTTGGTATGGTGTCAGGAGGATTTAAACGCATTATTTCTATCATTACATTGTAATATAAAATAGTTCAACTCACCATAATGCAGAATCATTGGGAGCCTTAAGCGTGTCACTTGCCACCATCGCTTGTCACTTGCCACGCTGCCTGCCACCAGATGGGGATGTCACTTGCCACTATGCCTGCCACCAGATGGAGATGTCACTTGCCATGCTGACTGTCACCAGATGGAGATGTCACTTGCCACGCTGCCTGCCAAAAGATGGGAATGTCACTTGTCGCGCTGCCTGCTACCAGATTGGGATGTCACTTGCCACGCTGCCTGCCACCAGATGGGAATGTCACTTGCCACGCTGCCTGCAACCAGATGGGGATGTCACTTGCCACGCTGTCTGCTACCAGATGGGGATGTCACTTGCCACTCTGCCTGCCACCAAATGGAGAGGTCACTTGCCACACTGCCTAACATCATGAATTCATTTACATGTAAAATCAATCTCCCCCCAGCATTGCAGAGTACTTGCAGCCAGGTACAACACTGTCAGCCTCTCCTCAGTGCAGGTACAGCTGCAGGTGAAACATAGGCACATGCGAGTGAGATGAGAGTGAGGGCGGGCGGTGAGAGATGACATCATTCTCTCTCTTCTGGGTCGCGGCTGCAGTTTTGTGTAGAGCAGCCTTCGTGGCCCTGTAAGTAAGGTCGGAACAGCGGTGCGTGCAGTGGAAGATGATGTCATCTCTCTTCCACACCGCTGACATTACTTGTCTCCTCCGCGGCCCGGCAGCAGAGGCGCCGCGGCCCACAGGTTGGAGACCTCTGATCTAAGGGATGCCTACTTGCATGTCCCGATAACTCAGGCTTCCCAATGCGTTCTATGTCTGGTCCTCAACTTGAGGACTTCTATCTGGCATCTCCAATTCAGAGCTCTGCCGTTCGGAGTTTCATCCTCCCCCAGAATCCTTACAAAGATAATGGCGGAAGCTCTGGAACCTCTGAAGCTAAGAGGGTTTTCAGTCATCCCATATCTGGATGACCTGTTGTTTTTCACAGACTTCAAAGAACAAGTCTTGACAAATCTCCAGGTGTCTCGGCTCACCTCAATGATACTCTCACCCCTCCACCATGGCATTACTAGATGTGCTACGCCTTTCCCCCCTTCCCCTGATACCACTGGTTCAAAGGAAATTCAAGGAGGAAAATACCTGATCTGGGTCACTCCCTTCTAGCCAAAAAGACCCTGGTTCGCGACACTACTAAACTTGGCTGCAGAACCTCCATGGAAGCTGCCACCCAGAAAGGACCTGCTAACGCAGGGTCGGTGAACCATCCGGAAGCAGACCGACTACATCTAACTGCTTAGTTTCTGAGGAAGACCTCCTGAAAGCCAAGGGACTGTCTGATAAATTAGTGAAGACCCTACCAGTAGACGAGTAGAAAAGGGGTAACTCGGGCCATGTACCTGAAAGTTTGGAAAAAATGTAATTCCTGGTGCACTTCTAAGGGCCTCCAAGTCAAAAGTTTAGTGTCAGTCTTAGAATTTCTCCATGATGAAATGGAGAAGGGGCTGGCAGCCAGCACCTTGAAAACCCAGGTGGCGGCTCTATCAGTTTTTTTTTAGAGCACTCTATCCAGAGAAGTCTTAATTTCAAGATTTTTTAGGGCACTTTCACGAAATAGGCCAGTAGCCCTTAAATTTTTTCCCAGTTGGGATTTGTCTGTTGTTTTACAGGGTCTCACAGGAGCTCTGTTTGAACCCTTACAGGAAGCATCCTTACAGAACTTAGGATGGGTTGCCCACTTTCTCTTCAGCTCCTGCCAATCCAGGAGAAGCTTTTCACACACTGCACGTGAGGAGATGTCTGCTACACTTTCTAACAGTCACCAAAGAAATCAGAAAGTCAAACGCTCTCTTTGTGATATTCTCAGGCTCACGTAAAGGGGAGAAAGCTTCCAAAAGCACACTGGGCAGATGGCTTAGATTGGCAGTCACGGATTCCTTCAAAGCCAAGGGAGAAATACCCCCTCATTCTATGAGATCAACGGCAGTTTCCTGGGCTGAAAGGGCTGGTGCAATGCCTGCACAAATTTGCAAGGCTGCCACTTGGTCCAACTACTTGACATCTCTCCGACATTATAGGTTAGACTTGTTAGACTTAGATCAAGCCTTCGGCAGTAAGGACTGCAGGAGGTAGTCCCACCCTAGCGTAAGTTTCTCAGTTATCCTCTCCAAGGTTGTCCTGAAAGGTGATTTGAGAAAGACTTAGTTAGACCTACTGGTGACGGTGTTTCTAAGAGACTTTCAGGACAACCGCTCCTTCCTTTGTTTATCTTAGAAGTGGTTTTAAGTGTCTGTGATGGTTGTTTAGTGGTTTACTGTGCTTTGTTTTCAGTATGTGGGAAACCACACAATATCTGAAGCCATGGTGGAAGAGGAGGAATTTAAAGGATGCATGTGTTTCCTTGAAAATGGGCGGAGCTGCGCTCTCTCCAAGGTTGTCCTGAAAGGCTCTTAGAAATACTGTCACCGGTAAGTCTAATGCCCTGTACACGCGATAGGATTTTCCGACAACAAAATCCATGTTTTTTTTCGACAGATGTTGGCTCATACTTGTCTTGCATACACACGGCCACACAAATCTTGTCAGAAATTCTGATCGTCAAGAACGCGGTGATGTACAACACGTACGACGAGCCGAGAAACATGATTGCTTGATTCCGAGCATGCATGGAACTTTGTGTGTTGGAATTGTGTACACACGATCGGAATTCACGGCAAAGGATTTTGTTGTCGGAAAATTTGAGAACCAGCTCTCAAATTTTGTGTGACGGAAATTCCGATGGAAAATGTCCGATGGAGCCTACACGCGGTCGGAATTTCCGACAAAAATCTCCCATCGAACATTTTCCGTCGAAAAATCCCACTGTGTGTATGGGGCATAAGTCTCTTTTCCTGTGGGCCTGTTGCTGCTGTTTAGTTGTATTCTTGCCAACCCTTGATTTTTGATTGACATCCCATGGGCTATGAATACCTGTGTCCCGTATGGTACATTAAAAATAAGAGGAGTTTTTACTTACCTGTAAATTCCATATATTGGAGCACAGTGCAGGACACATGTCTGTTCCCTCTCTTCTCTTTGATCTCTTTAATTTCAATAAGTTTTTATTATTTTTTAGGCATTACAAAGTAGGAAGTACATGACACATTGGTTTCATATTAGCTGTTATCAGCTGATATCACATTTCAGATGAGGCACATATTCAGAAGATAATTATTATTTCTTAAACAAAACCTACAATTGGTAGGGTGTAGTTATAAGAATAAGAATATTGATGGCAGCAAATTCAGAGTATGTGTTTTGTGAGCCATATCATATTGTTAGATGTAAAACATTGTAACAGATAAATTAACAAAGTAACAACAGTTAAGCCTACAGTCACAGTCATATATTACATTTGATAAGTCAACAATATTAGGGGTTAGTGAGCCTTGAGTGCTGTGAGTACCACCTCTGCCAGGGGTGCCAGATCTCCGTGACTTTTTGGTGGTTACCTGTACTATATGCGAATAATATTTCATATGCACTGGGCATGTTGACTATTTGCAAGGTTTCTGTCTGGTTTGGGGGACCAGATGTCAGACTATATTAGGTCAAGCAGCTAGTAAGATATGGGACATTGGTAATCTCTTAGTAGGTGGAATAGATTCTATGCCTAATGGTAGTAGTGCCATTCCAGGAGAGGGTAGAACATGGACCCCTAAAACTTGCTTGATAAGATTAAATGTAAAAGTCCAGTATTTAGTAATATTCGGTCAAGACCACAGGAGGTGCATCTATGTCCCAGGTCCCCTACAGTTTCTCCACCGGTCAGGGGGCCACCCCGGGGCAAATTGCGATATGGCGTAAGGTACCAGCACAGCATTATCTTTTGGTGCAGCTCCCATAAATTGGCACTCCTGGTAGATGCATACGTTACACCCAAGGCTTTTTTCTGTTGATCCTCAGAATATTCTTTCCCAAAATCCCTCTCCCAAGATTGTATATTGGGAGATTTGGTGAATTCCTATTTGTTCTGTAGATGTTTATATATTAATGATATATTAATGAAGTACCTTTAATCTTCGTATTGATGGATGTGTAGTATAAGGCAATTTGCCAAGGTAAATGAGAAGTCAATTTCTTAATATATTTTAACAGATGGGAGATTTGGACATACTTATAGTACTCCTCCTGGGGAATAGAGTATTCTAGTTGGAGCGCACTAAATGTTTTGAGCGCAGGGCCCACAAAAAGATGCTCTTAATATAAGATCTCTGGTTGAGCACAGATTAGAGATATCAGGAATTAAGAATGAGATATAGCTGATATCCGGAATCTCAATGGGGTGAGATTGCAAGTGGGGGGCGAGGATTTGTGAAGATAAAGCCAAGCTTCTAAAGATGCTTGCATAGTGGGGGCTTCTGTAGAGGGTGTATGTTGGAAGAAAGGGCTGGCCGTAAGATAGTTATATAAGTTACCTCCCATAACTTGGCGCTGTTCAATTTTGGCCCAAAGTGTATTGGGGTACATAACAAACCATTCTTTTAGTTGTGCTAATATGGAAGCAGCATGGTAGTCACCTATATGAGTATGCCCCATGCCTCCTGCCTTTGAGTTTGAGCCTACGAAAGGCGCATCGAGCTTTCTTTCCTACCCAGAGATATCTGTTTAGATTGGATTGCACAAATGAGAAGAAGGATTTAGATACAGGTATGGGCAGCCTTAAACAGATACAAGAGTTGTAGGAGCACTTGCATTTTAAATGCAGCAAGTCTTCCAGACCAAGATAACTTGTATTTTCCTAGTTTGTCCAGCTTAGAAGGAAAGGAATGCAAAAAAAGGGTTATAGCTTTCTTTGACTAGGTCCGATACTTTAGGAGTTAGGATAATCAAGTTTGAGATTCCCTTTTCCTTCCAGGTATACGAGAATCTAGCACTGATATCTTGTTTTACTTTACTCGATAGTCCCAAACCTAGAATGTATGACTTGGTTTCATTGACCTTCTAGTAAGATATTGCATTAAATAACTGTAATGCTTAGTGTACCGAAGCAAGGGAGGTTGTAACGTCAGTGAGCCTCAAAATTATGTCATCTGCAAAGAGACTAATGGTATGCATCCTACCTCTGACTTGGAATCCTGTGATATTGGGATTTTGACGAATATATGTGACCATAGGTTCCATTAGTAAATTAAAAATTAGTGGAGCTAGTGGACATCTCTGGCGTGTCCCATTTGCTATAGTAAATGGGGTTGAGAGCATACCTGAGACCATAGACTTGGGCCAAAGGAGTTGTATACAGTGCTATAAAGGCTTGGTAGATCTGGCCTGTAAAGACAAATCCATTCAGGACTTGTGTTAAATAATCCCAGTGGATCCTATCGAACACCTTCTCTGCATCCAAAGCTAGGAGCAGAGAAGGCGTTCTTGTTTCGTTGACAAGGTGAATGATATTGACCAGGTTTGGTGGCGTCAGCTGTCTGGCATCCTTTTGTAAATCCAGATTGGTCTGGATTTATAAGGGATGGTAGTATGTCTACCAGTCTACTTTCAATAAATTTGGCATAGATCTTTAAATCATTGTTGATTAAAGACATGGGACGAAAGTTTTGCGATGAATTAGGATCCTTTCCTGGCTTCGGTAGCGCAACAATCATTGCTTTGAAAGGTTAAGGAGGTGGCATGGTTATATACCTCAACTAGATATGAAGAGAGTATATCTTTAAATGATCTAAAATATTCCCCTCTGAAACCGTCTAGCCCAGAAGACTTATTACTGGGTAAGGAGTCTATAGTTTTGGAAACTTCAGTTTGGGAGAATGGGGAATTCAATTTATCTAGTTGTTCCTCCGTAAGTCACGGGAGTTTGGTTTTGTTAAGCCTGGGGATGGTTTTTGGTGGTTATGTCTATGTCTAGTAAGATTAAATGGAGATCATATCTGGGTTTAGTTAATTGTTCAGATAGGGCTGGGGATGTATTGGTTATGTTTTGGTTTTCTATAGTTTGAATCTTTAGAAGAAATTTTGTGAATTTGCCTCCCCCTCTGCCTCTTAGCCCTCGCTCCCATTTTAATTTGGAGTCACCCCATGAACGCCTTATGGGCATTCCAAGTCACAAATGAATTGGTAACAGAAATTGCGTTATGTTCAAAACATTCATGCAGCTCTTTTGTTAGCACAGATTTGGAAGGATCAGCCTGGAATAGCCGATGGTTGGATTTACAAACAAATGTGGATTGACATTGGATGTGTCGTCAATCATTAGCGACACCGAGGCGTGATCTGACCAAGGGATGGTATTGATCTTTGATGATTTTATTTTGGGTAACAGCCACTAGAAAGAGGTCTAGTCTTGTGTAGATTTTGTGGCTTGTTGAAAAAAAAGTATAGTCTTTCTGTGGCGTGAAGACCCCTCCATGCCTCATAAGTAAATGGCAGGGGTTGAAGTGATTGTTGAGGTCTGCTAGAAAGTGTAGTGGAGTCCATTTTTGGGTCAGGGTTGTAGTCCCCACATAGTAGTAAATAGCCCTGCTGGATTTGTTTGACCTTTTTAAGGACTCTGTGAAGGAAGCGGGATTAGCGCTTGTTAGGTGCATACACATTTACCACTATATATAGAGTTGATGTCACAAATTAAAATGTGATAGCGGCCTTGCTGGTCTGCCAGTTCTTTGTGCAGTTTAAAAGCAACCGTGTCTCTTTTACAGTAGCTGTTAGCACTCCTCTCTTTTTTACATCCGCGTTTGCTATAAATATATGTGGGAACTTAGGATTAGAAAACTTGGGCTGGGCTTGTTTGTTAAAGTGCGTTTCCTGAATGCAGAGAATGTCAGTTATTTTGTGCCGCCTCTTTCCACAATGTTGTTCACTTTGCAGGGTGATTGAGTCCCTTGATGTTGATAGAAAGGTTATGGTCATTGTGTAGGATAAAGAAAAAGCATTGTGTGTAGCATGTGTAGATAACACTTACATACAACAATGATCCTGACCCTGAGTTGCCAGAGCTGGTAAGGTTCCAGAACTAGACGTGGAAAAGTGAGGGTAATAAGTAACAGTTCCTTCTGGGTGGAAGGGTAGATGCGATTCTGACTGTGGATATAAACATTAGTTAACTGCAAAGTAAGAAATAAAGAATTCCAAAAGAAGCAGAAATAGGTAATTTTGACCTGGGTGTAGCACATTGCCACTCAAGAATTTGTGGGGGAGAAAAAAGAAAAACAGTTCAGCTTAATGGGTTTTCTCCAATACAGGGATTTAATATTAAATATAAGGATTGGCTGTTGGCCAGTTCAGTTATGTTTGCAAGCGTTTCTTGAGATAACCAGGTTCCAATCTTCCTCAACATGTTCAGTACTGCGTGGTTTGGAGGCCTGTGGTGAGCCTTCGACACAATATGCCACATCTTGAGCAAATGTAGGCCTTTAGCAAGAGAGTCTACCACATGGTCCTTACCTTCTTTGGTAATAATTGGTTTGGTTGGAAACCCCCATTTGTAGGTGATCTTGTGGTTCCTTAATGCTTTAGAAATGGTATTGAGGTCCCTGCGTTTTTGAATGGTAAATTGGGATAGGTCAGCAAAGAATTGCAGATCTTTGTATTGTGGAGGAAAGAGATCTTTGTTAGGTGATGCTAACATAAGGCATTCCTTCAATTGGAAGAAATGAAGTTGTAATATGATATCCCTGGGTACATTGTCAGGAAGGTATGAGGGGTTAGGTAAACGGTGGATCCTGTCCACTGTGGTATCTAAATCTGTGAGATCAGGCAGTATATATGTAAAAAGCGGTGCAGCATATTTGCGCAGATCTGATTGCTGGACCGATTCAGGGACTCCTCTGATTTTCAAATTATTCCTCCTAGAGCTGTCCTCAATATCTGCAATCTTGGCTTTAACCACTTGCCGACCACCAGCTGTCGTTTGACGGCGGCAGAATGGCACTCCTGTGTAAATCGCCGTAGCTGTACGGTGGGCGCTTTAAGTATAGCAATGTTAACAGACAGATCTCCGTTCTGTCAGGGGTGTGGAGAGGGATCTGTTGTTCGTACTGCTTAGGTTCTACTCCTACCCCTTAGTGTTAACCCCTTCCCTGCCAGTGACATTTATACAGTAATCAATGACTATTTATAGCTCTGATTGCTGTATAAATGTCAGTGGTCCCAAAATAGTGTGAAAAGTGTCCGATCTGTCCGCCGCAATGTCGCAGTCCCAATAAAAATCGCAGATCGCCGCCATTACTAGTAAAAAAATAATAATAAAAATGCCATAAAAATATTCTATAGTTTGTAGACGCTATAACTTTTGCGCGTCTAAACTGAAGAAGAAATGTGTTTTGTTTTTTTTTTAAATATTTTTTGGGGGATAAAGCAAAAAGTAAAAAATATTGCTTTTTTTTTCAAAATAGTCTTTTTTTGTTTATAGCGCAGATAATAAAAACCGAAGAGGTGATCAAATACCACCAAAAGTAAGCTCTATTTGTGGGAAAATGGACGTCTATCTTGTTTGGATACAGCGTCACATGACCGCGCAATTGTCATTTGAAGCGACGCAGTGCCGTATCGCATAAAATGGCCTGGTCAGGAAGGGGTAAATTCTTCCTGGGCTGAAGTGGTCATCTGCCTCCATCTCATCCTCTTTGTTATCATGAGCATCCACTGGATCAGGGGTAGGCAACCTTTTGAGCACAGTGTGCCGAAAAATGTTTTCAAAGAAATTTGAGCATGCCGATTTTATAACAAAAAAATGTCAACTTCACACTCTCAATCAATAAAAGGATTTTTTATAAAGTAAATGCTGTAAACTACTTTAGTAGTGAGAAATTAACATCCTGCACTCTCACGCCTTAGATCAGCCCCAATTCCTGAAACTCCACACCTCAGATCAGCCCCCAATTCATGCACCTTCACACCTCAGATCATTGTCCCCCCTGCACATCTGCCCCACCACTGTAACCCCCTGCACATCTGCCCCACCACTGTAACCCCCTGCACATCTGCCCCACCACTGTAACCCCCTGCACATCTGCCCCACCACTGTAACCCCCTGCACATCTGCCCCACCACTGTAACCCCCTGCACATCTGCCCCACCACTGTAACCCCCTGCACATCTGCCCCACCGCTGTACTACCCTACACATCTGCCCCACCACTGTAACCCCTCTGCTCATCTGCCCCACCACTGTAACCCTTCTGCTCATCTGCCCCACCACTGTAACCCCTCTGCTCATCTGCCCCACCACTGTAACCCCTCTGCTTATTTGCCCCACCACTGTAACCCCCCTGCTTATTTGCCCCACCACTGTAACCCCCCTGCTTATTTGTCCCACCACTGTAACCCCTGCACATCTGCCCCACCACTGTAACCCCTGCACATCTGCCCCACCACTGTACTACCCTGCACATCTGCCCCACCGCTGTACTACCCTGCTTATCTGCCCCACCACTGTAGCCCCCTGTACATCTGCCCCACCACTGCACCACCCTGCTCATGTCCCCCTTTTCTTATCTGCCCCACCAATGTACCTCCATGCACATCTGCTCCACCACTGAACCATCTTCTCATCAGTCCTAACACTGAACTTATCTGCTCATCTGCCCCACCACTGTAACCCCCTGCTCATGTGTTCGAACGATGTACCTCCTTTCTCATCTGCCCCAACACTGAACCCCCCTGCTCATCTTTCCCACCACTCTAAATCCCTTCTCATCTGGCCCAACACTGAACCCCCCTGCTCATCCGCCCCATCACTGTACCCCCCTGCTTTTCTGTCCCACCGCTGAACCCCCTTCTCATCCCTTCCACTACTGTACTTCCTGCACATCTGCCCCGCCACTGTATCCCCTTAATCTTCTGTCCCACCACTGTAACCCCCCTGCTCATCTGCCCCACCACTGTACCTTCCTGCACATCTGCTCCACCACCGTATCGCCATGCTCTTCTGTCTCACTACTGAATCACCTTCTCATCTGTCCAAACACTGAACTCATCTGCCGCACCACTGTAACCCGCTTTCTCATCTGGCTCACCAATGTACCTCCTGCACATCTGTCTCACCTCTGTACCCCCCTGCTCTTCTGCCCCACCTCTGTTCCCACTGCTCTCCTGCCCCACCACTGTAACCCCCTGCTCATCTGCCCCACCAATACACCTCCTTTCATATCTGCCTCACTGCTCTACACCCTTCTTTTCTGCCCCAACACTGAACCTCCTTGCTCATATGGCCCAACAATCACACCCCCCTTTCTCATCTGGCTGATCAATGTACCCCCCTGCTCTTCTGTCCCACTGCTGAACCCCCTTCTCATCTCTTCCACCACTGTACCTCCCTGCACATCTGCCACACCGCTGTACCCGCTTGCTTCCACCTCTGAACCCCTACTGCTCATTTTCCCCACCCTCTTCTCATCTATGATATGTGTGATATGCAGAGTGGTGCAAGGAAGCAGAGATGAGACTCATCTACCTGTCCTGGCACACTCATCCTGCTGATCCACCTCTCGCATCCAGCCCACGTGCTTGGGATGTGACGTCACATACAATCATATGGAATTGATGCGCAATGATAACCTCAGGTCAGGGCATTTTCTGAAAGCAGTGAGCCTGTGTGCAGGATCATAAGTTGGGCCCCCGGCAGCTGAGAAAAAGTGGTTGGGTATGATTTTCATTGCGCTGAATACTGGCTGTGGCTTAAAGAGACACAGGCTGCAGGGGTTCAGTAGTAGGTGATGCAAAGGTTCAGGAATAATTTCAACAAAGTTCACAGAAGCTCAACAGTAATTCCACAAACTGTCACCTGATTGTGGTTTTCTCAGTCACACTGAAATACCTTCTTTCTGAGATTGGTAGTGGCAACCAAGCCAGTCATCTTCCTCCAGATGGTGGATGGGGCTAGCAGGACTGTGATTGCTTTTAGCAGTGGCCAAGACAGTCCTCCTCCTAGAAACAAGGACCCCCCCCCTAGCAGAATTGCACCCAATCTCTTCCCCATCACAAAAGCTGACAATCGCAGCTACAGCAAAGTTGGAGAACCAATGTTTCCCATCTTTTACAATGTGTGGGGGCACAATGCCTCCCCCTCAATGCAGGTGTGGCGTCGGGAATTCTGAAATTGGAATGCATTAGTGTCTCACTGACACTTCCCTGCGCTACTTTGCTGATGGGGAGGGAGTCGAGTGCTGGCAAAAGAGGCTTCGCGTGCTGGCGGTTGCCTGCACATTAATGGTGCTAGCAAAATCCCCCATCTTTGTTTCAATATGATCCACCCTGGATGTAACTGCTTGTAGCTCTACTCCAAATTTGTGTACACAGGACAGCATGTCCGCATGCGGTGAGCTTCTCAAAGATGCTAACATGTCCTTTAGGGTGGTATCTAGCACTGGCTGATTATTGGTGGGGAAGAGATCAATTGAGTCTGGGAGTTCTCTAGTGTCATCCCCTGAATCTAGGCCCTGGCTCACCTCATGTCCATAATCTGATGCATCCATCCTAAATCTCGCCGTCTCCGGGCTCCCTGAGGTAGTGGTACGGAGGGGAGATTGTGGACTTTTTGATAATGTGTTCCTTTTTGCTGGATTGCCACTTTGAATCCTCTGCTGAGGCGTGCTGGATGTGTTTGTGGAGGATCCGCTGCCATTTTGCCTAGGCCCAGGAGTAAAGAAGGCTGTCAGTTTCTGCAGCCTCCGCTTTTCCTTCCGCTTCCCTGGCATGATCGTCCGGGTCCCCGGGGTAAGGTCTTGATACTGGTGTGCCTGAATAGTGGCTTTGCAGCCTGCTCTGTGCCGATGGATCCCTAGCGTCTTTGGAGCTCAGCTCTCAGGCGTCCATCACGGTCCTCGGTAAGCTCTGCCTCTCTCTTTATTGCAAGTGGATGAGGTTAAATAGTGACAATAGGGGCCACTCAGCAAAGCTTTTGCCAGTTCCCAATCACCTGAAGGTTGTGCCATATAGCCCATGATCTGTGAATCGATTACTCTAACCTGTTCTGTACTGTACTCCAAGAAAAGAAATTTACAAGCAAAACACTTTTTTTATTAAAGGAGATGTATGGGTATTTTTTTTTTATTGTAGAATCATACTTACCTACAGTAGGTGGATGCAGCATCGGTCCCCCTGTCGGCTCCAAAACTGAGAACCAAGTGATCAAACGCCGCCGATCGCTTGGTTCTCAGAGCTCCATGAGCAAAGAGCTGGTGACTGTCAGTCACAGCTGTCTGCTCTACCCCCTGTGCTCACTAGAGCGCTGAGCTGTGGAGGGGGCAAGGGCAGCTGGCTCAGGCTCTCAGTGGCTGAGGCTGAGCCGGGTGCCAGTCCAGGCATGTGGGTGGATTCCAACCTGACAGTCACTATCTTTCCCGAGCCTGGACCGGCTCTGTGACTTTGGCTGCTTTGGCTGTACTTCTCCTGTAATACTTCCACTTTAATCTAAAGTCTTACCTATATATTTTCTAAAAGTGAATACTTACCTCATTGGCACATAAAACTTTGAAAATAAGCCATTGTACTTCCTACGTCGAGATCTCAGTGAAGAGATCTCAACAACAAAATTGAATAATTTGGCCTCAAAGTACTTGCGCTATCTGGGGAGAACCATTTTTTCTAGCCCCATCTTTAAGTTTTTTTCCACACTCCCTCTTCTCCCTTCCAGGAGGGCAAGTGCTTATTTTAAGTTTGGAGAGAATTGTATTCCCTTTGTACACTATGGCCAAGGACCCAGGGTCTTGCACAGGTAAAATGCAAAGATTGTGCCTGTTATGTAGGGTGGGCACGACAGCAGAGCAAATAAGCCTTTGGGGAGATCTAAGCGATGTCTAATGCCGCGTACACACGAGCGGACTTTACGGCAGACTTTGTCCTGCTGACTTTTCGACGGACTTTACGACGGACTTTCCGAATGAACGGACTTGCCTACACACGATCAACCAAAGTCCAATGGATTCGTACATGATGACGTACGACCGGACTAAAATAAGGAAGTTCATAGCCAGTAGCCAATAGCTGCCCTAGCGTTGATTTTTGTCTGTCAGACTAGCATACAGACGAGCGGACTTTTCGACTGGACTCTAGTCCGTCGGACAGATTTGAAACATGTTTCATTTCTAGGTCCGTCAAACTTTTGAGAAAAAAAAAACCGCTGGAGCCCACACACGATCTCAGGTTCGCCGGACCAAGTATGCCGTAAAGTCCGGTCAAGTGTACGCGGCATTAGAGATATGAGAGAATACTGAATGGTTTACTGCACTGTACGCCTAAAATTTAGAATACCTTTTTTTGGTGGGTTGATTTTTTAAAAATGCTTCAAAGAGACTGCTAATTATGCTATGCTTTCATATACTAAAATCATATTTGCACTTGCAGTAAACTATAGTGTTCAATAATCATAATTTGTATTCTATAATTTGCAGGGCTCCAAGGTTTAAAACCTTTCAGCAACAAGACAGCCAAGAGCTCCTTCACTATTTACTAGATGCCCTACGTATAGAGGAAACTAAGGTAATTTTTCTTTTCTTTTCCTTGAAACTTTGTTAACTTTAAAATTGTCAAATTTTCAAGCATTGCAAATAGTTTAGTAATCTCTGCAATATTAAGACACACACACACACACACACACACATACACACACACATACACAGTATTATACTGATATTTAGAAAACTTGTGTGGTGCTGGGATTGCATTGCTAATACTGTAAAAAAAAACAAATAAACAGACCCTGTTCCCTTAAAGCATGTTATACAGCACACTGCTTGTGCTGTGTAATTTGGCCCCCTGTATACCGTAAAAAAACCTGGCTGAACCTGCCTGGATATACCCTCCCCCTTGCAAACTGACCATGATAATCATGGCTGCTGAGCCCTGACACTGTGCTCAGTTTGCGTGATTCTGTCATCTGCAGCCCTGCTATCTGCAGCTCTCCTATGTCTGTGTCTCCTCTGTCGCTCCCCAGCTGATGTCAGCGGGAGGGCTCAGCCCCACCCACTGCAGCTGTGAGTTGGATAGAGAAGAGAGGAGAAGAATCAGCTGAGCACCCAGAGCGGAGCTTATATCGGTACAGATCGGTTGCTTTTTTACATTACACAGACACAGGGACACATGTTATTATGGTACTGAGGGGATAAGACAATTTAGTAGAAGTGGGTTAACAACCTCTCTAACTGAACTGTGCGCAGTATAAAAGTTTTTGTGCTTAAAATCCTATTAAAAGGGAAGGTTTTGTTCATGCCCGTTATGTGTTGGTCCATTATTCAATGCAAACGAAGTGCAAGGACAAAGAGAAATATTGTCGGGAAAAAGGGGAACCTTTCCTAAGAGAAACATGGGGGATACCATAGTTTCTGTCTCTTTCCAAAAATGTTAGCTGCCTGGCTGTCATGCTGACCCTCTGCTTCAACATTTTAACCCAGTAAGCTATAACATACTGTATATTTGTTTCAGGTCACTCATACTGAAACTAGATGTTTAGCATAACAGCAAGTTAACAGTACAAATAGAGTTTTTTCCACATCTCCTGGTGAAATTTGGTGTGGCAGTTTACCCATTGCTGTATGTAAACCAAGCAATTTTGACATTACAAAGGGGCTGTGATGTGATGAAAAGCATACATACCGTATTTATCGGCGTATAACACGCACCCAAGTTAAGGAGGGAATTTTAAGGAAAAAAACTTTTAGGAGTAAAGTTTAAGGAAGAAAGACTTACATTAAAATGCCCATCAATGCAGCGTTATCGGTGTCCATCTGCAGCCTTGTCAGTGTCAGTGCAGCCTTGCCCCAGTGTCCAGTGCAGCCTTGTCAGTGCAGCTTTGCCCCAGTGCAGCCATGTCAGTGCAGCCATGTCAGTGCAGCCATGTCAGTGCAGCCATGTCAGTGCAGCTTTGCCCCAGTGCAGCCTTGCCCCAGTGCAGCCTTGCTCCAGTGCCGCTTTGCCCCAGTGCAGCCTTGCCCCAGTGCAGCTTTGCCTCCATGCAGCCTTGCCCCCCCGTGCAGTCTTGCCCCCGTCCAGCTTTGTGGGATCGCCGCGATCCCTGCCGTCATACACAGCCCTGTGTAAATTTAAATATGGCGCCGAGACTGCAGTGTCTCGGCGGAGCGCTGATACACATAGCCGAGAGTCTTCGGGTTTTCTCGGCGCCGCTTACAGTCCCGCCCAGTTCCGCCCTATGGGCGGGACTGTAAGCGGCGCCGAGAAAACCCGAAGACTCTCGGCTATGTGTAGCTCCGCTCCGCCGAGACACTGCAGTCTTGGCGCCGTATTTGAATTTCCACACGGCTGTGTATGTCGGCGGCGATCGCGGCAATTGCCGCGATCGCTCCGATCACACACAATTGGGGGGGGGTATCGGCCTATAACACGCACCCACGATTTTCCCCTGATTTTCAGGGGAAAAAAGTGCGTGTTATATGCCGATAAATACGGTACTTTATATAGGCACCATGCATTTAAAACATAGCGATGGGCGTGGACGTTTAATAGCTGAAAACTCTTCAAGTTTAAAATCCCTGGTTCTTTCCCACACCTAGCACTTGCTGCGTAAAGCTGCTAATAAAGGTAAATGGTGGTGTCCCACCACACCTGTGTAAACACTGATAGTTTCTGCATTGGTATTTACCTGCGCATGTGCATACCACATATTTCTAGAAATGCACCACCCGAGGCTCCCTGGGAACACTATAGCACTGATGAGTTTGCAATAGAGGAGTTTTCAGCTAATAAACATCCATGTGCACAAAGGCTATCAAATATATATTTTATAGAGTGATAGATAAAACCGTTTTTACTAATACTCTAAAAGTAACTTTTGATTTCAACCTTACTTCCAGAATTTTGAAATGTTTAATTAAGATTTATGTATTTGTAATTACTGTTTACATGGCTGCAGTATGGGGTTGTATTTCACTGAGATCTTTGTCTATGCTTTTGACTTTGTTTCATTAACAGACAGTGCTAATAGCTGTATAGATTGAGTACACAAAGGTCACCTCCATGGTTTGTGAACTTGAGGAGAAGAATGGCTGGTGACCCCATTTATGCTCCTAGTGATCTTGTCAGAAAACTACATGCTAAACTTCTGCACTCACCCGTGCATTAGTCGTTTGAAAAAAAGGGCTTTGTGCCTGCATTCGAGACATTGCCAATAAAGGTTGGATTCCACCCTCTCCCACAATTACAGGGCCTGTTTTGCAATAATGGTACATTAGTATGAGCATCCTTTTTATCACCCCGAGGCAGCTCAGCATGGGAGCAGCACTATTAAAAGCTATCCTCTGGTTTTTTTTTTCTATCCCCTTTTTCATGGCAGTAGACGGTGTGACAAAATTAGGATGTCAGGTCTGGGGGTTTGTCAAGGCCCTTGAGCACTGACAGTTGTGTCAGACGTATCCAACCATACCTAGCTGTGTCTGTATTGTCTTCCATGGGAAATCCACAGCTGTGAACCATGCAATTGTAGTGTGTCACAACCATGTGTCTCTTGATGTAAAAAAGCCCACAGCAATATGTCTGCCACCAGAATCCTTTTTAAAGACACTTCCCCCGTTGTGTAGTTTTTAATTATTATTTGCTTACATTTAGAGGCTGTTGAGCATCAAGGCTGACAATTCTAGTTTGGCTGATACTGTATAAGATAATATTCTATATCATTTTAAACTTGACAACAAAAAGATGAGTATTTCTGTGCTGACAAGTAATATTGTATGTCAGCTCGCATATAATAATATAAAAGTCTGGTGTTCTGAAGCTAGAAATTATCTTGCATATTTAATAAGTGAAAACATCACACCTAGTAGGAGGAAAAATAACATTCTATTATATTGGTCTATTTGGTTCAATGTGGCAGTCTGATGTAAATATTTTGGCATTGAGAATACTGTATGTTATCCCTGTAGGTGCTTGTCCATGCGCTGTGTAAACTGAATAAGTTATGTTACGGTTTATGTGTTACCTATAATATATTTTGGAAAGAAATGCATTAAATTCCAAGCCTTAGCCTGGAAAATGTATTACAAACAAAATTGGGTTTCTCTTTTATTTGACCAATTGACGTAGACAGCCAAGCAACCCCACCCCCACCCCCTGGACTACATCTTGCAGAAGAGCCCTTTCTCTACACAAGTGTGTGAGCAAGCCCTTTTGAGATCAAGCCAACAGCTTTGTTTTGCATGCATGTGGAGAGTGGCAGAGATAGCTATACTTCCTTTTTTTTTTTTTTTTTAGTTTAGCTGGGGAGAACTCAGGCAGGCTGTCAACACTGCTAGGTATTACAGAGCATCAAAGGCAGCGTTGTCAGCCCAGTATAGGAATTCACTGTATTTCTGGTAGGATCACTATGTATTTTTCAGTACTTGTAGTGTTTATAAATGGATAAATTATGAGCAAATTTGCATGTGGTGCAGAAATGCACTGAATGTGTTTTCATTTGCTACCTGTAACCACACATATTGTACGCTTTAAAAAGAACCTGATGAGGGAAAAAAACAAGATGCAATTACTGCCTTGTTTTTGAAGGTACTAGCGGAGACACGGACCTGGAAGAATCAGGCATACCAGGTGTCAAAACACATTGGGGTCGAATTTACTAAAACTGATGCAAAATCTGGTGCATCTCTGCACACTGATCAAAACCATAATGCACAGCTGCACCAGATTTTGTATTTTGGTAAATCAACCCATGGTCTATATAGGTTTGCTCTAGATAAGTGACACACTTAGGTTGATTTACTAAAACAGGAGAGTGAAAATTCTGGTGCAACTGGTAGCCAAGCAGCTTCTAATTTCTCCAAGATACGCCCCTTCCTGACCAATGTTGCCACAAAGCTTCTAAACCACTCCCTGGTCATCTCCCGCCTCGACTACTGCAACCCCCTCCTCATTGGCTTACCTCTAAATAGGCTATCCCCACTTCAGTCAATCATGAACGCTGCTGCCAGGCTCATCCACCTCACAAACCGCTCAGTGTCTGCTATACCCCTCTGCCAATCCCTCCATTGGCTGCTACTCTGAATTAAATTCAAGATACTAACTATAACTTACAAAGCCATCCACAACCTGGCCTCTTGCTACATCACTAACCTAGTCTCAGAATACCAACCTAATCCTTCTCTTCGCTCCTCCCAAGAGCTCCTGCTCTCAAACTCCCTTGTCACCTCATCCCATGCTTGCCTTCAGGACTTCTCCAGAGCCTCTCCCATCCTCTAGAATGCTCTACCCCAATCTGTCCAATTTTCTCCTACTTTATCCACTTTCAGACGATCCCCGAAAACTCATCTCTTCAGAGAAGCCCTTCTGGCCCCCACCTAACAACTGTACATTTATCTTCTCGATCAGCACATCGCCCACAGTTATTACCTCTTGTCCTTCCCTCTTAGATTCTAAACTCTGAGGAGCAGGGCCCTCTGATTCCTACTATATTAAAGTGTATTGTATTTGTACTGTCTACCCTCAAGTTGTAAAGCGCTACGTAAACTGTTGGCGTTATATAAATCCTGTATAATAATAATAACTTCAGATTGTTCAATTAAGCTTTGACAACAAAATCTGGAAGCTGATTGGCTACCATGCACAGCTGCACCTGATTTTACACTCTACAGTTTTAGTAGTTCAACCCCAATTTATTCTGACAGTGGCACTGAATACACTGATTGATTGAAAATTGTCCATGTCCCTTCTACAGAAGTCAGTTAAACAATTGACTTTTGTCGAGTGAGGAGCCCACACACTGATCGAGACCATAATGCACAGCTACACCAGATTTTGTATTTTTGTAAATCAACCCATGGTCTGTATATGTTTTCTGCAGATAAGTGACACACTTATGTTGATTTACTAAAACAGGAGAGTGAAAATTCTGGTGCAGCTGGTAACCAATCAGCTTCTAACTTCAGATTGTTCCATTCAGATTTGACATGGCTACCATGCACAGCTGCACCTGATTTTGCAGTCTACACTTTTAGTAAATCTGCCCAACTATGTACTGAAAAATAAAAAAATTATGGTCTAGTGCCTTAAAAGAGCAATCCGCTTCTGTGTTTGTCTAGGCAGGTTTCCTTTAAATGCTGGCCAAACCAGAATCATTTCTGTGTTAGTGGTTCTTTATGAGCACTTCATGGCTAGGCAGTGTATTGGTTTATCTACAATCTTTGCCTATCTTTGCTGGGTCTTGCAAGACTTGGATCCCCTAACCAACCCATGAACTGTAGAGATTTTGTCAATTAGAGCTACCTGTCTGTCACAGTTGACCGTCAATGATGGATGGGAAAAGAAAAATATCTACAGTGCCTTGCAAAAGTATTCAACCCCTTGGCATTTTTTGTGTTTTGTTGCCTCACAACCTGGACTTAACATGGATTGTTTGAGGATTTGCATCATTTAATTTACAGAACATGCCCACAACTTTGAAGATGTTTTTTTTTTCTTATTGTGAAGCAAACAACAAATAGGAAAAAATAACAGAAAAAGTTAATGTGCATAACTATTCACCCCCCCTAAAGTCAATACTTTGTAGAGCCACCTTTTGCGGCTATCACAGTCCCAAGTCGCTTTGGATAAGTCTCTATGAGCTTGCCACATCTTACCACTGGTATTTTTGCCCATTCCTCCTTGCAAAACTGCTCCAGCTTCTTCAAGTTGGATGG
Organism: Lithobates clamitans; assembly: GCA_037952925.1. Lineage (NCBI taxonomy): Eukaryota > Metazoa > Chordata > Amphibia > Anura > Ranidae > Lithobates > Lithobates clamitans. Next base: position 202,461 of record JBBGZY010000050.1, read on the forward strand.
TTTGTGCTTGTGAACAGCAATCTTTAAGTCTGACCACAGATTTTCTATTGGATTGAGGTCTGGTCTTTGACTAGGCCATTCCAACACATTTACATGTTTCCCCTTAAACCACTCAAGTGTTGCTTTAGCAGTGTGTTTGGGGTCATTGTCCTGCTGGAAGGTGAACCTCCGTCCTAGCCTCAAATCACACACAGAGTGGTACAGGTTTTGCTCAAGAATATCCCTGTATTTAGCACCATCCATCTTTCCCTCAACTCTGACCAGTTTCCCAGTCCCGACTGCTAAATACATCCCCACAGTATGATGCTGCCACCGCCATGTTTCACTGTGGGGATGGTGTTCTTTGGGTGATGTGATGTGTTGGGTTTGCGCCAGACATAGCATTTTCTTTGATGGCCAAAAAGTTCAATTTTAGTCTCATCAGACCAGAGCACCTTCCTCCATACATTTTGGGAGTCTTCCACATGCCTTTTCGCAAACTCAAAACGTGCCATTTTGTTTTGGGCTGAAAGTAATGGCTTTCTTCTGGCCACTCTGCCATAAAGCGCAGCTCTATGGAACGTATGGCTTATTGTCATCCTATGTCATGTACAGATACTCCAGTCTCTGCTGTGGAACTCTGCAGCTCCTCCAGGGTTACCTTAGGTCTCTGTGTTGCCTCTCTGATTAATGCCCTCCTTGCCCGGTCCGTGAGTTTGTGTGTGGCTGTCGCTTGGCAGGTTTGCTGTGCCATGTTCTTTCCTTTTGGTTATAATAGATTTGATGGTGCTCCTAGGAATCATCAAAGATGTGGATATTTTTTTATAACCTAACCGTGACTTGTACTTCTTAACAACATTGTCCCTTACTTGTTTGAAGAGTTCCTTGGTCTTCATGGCAGTGTTTGGTTAGTGGTGCCTTTTGCTTAGGTGTTGCAACCTGTGGAGCCTTTCAAAAACGTGTGTATATGTAATGACAGCTCATGTGACACTTAGATTGCACACAGGTGGACATCATTTTCACTAATTATGTGACTTCTGAAGGTAGTTGGTTGCACCAGAGCTTTTTATGGGCTTCATAACAAAGGGGGTGAATACATACGCACATGCCAATTATCAGTTTTTCTGAAAAATTGTTTTACGCGTATATTTTTCTAATTTTACTTCACCAACTTAGACTATTGTGTTCTGATCCATCACATATAATTCAGATTAAAAAAACATTGAACTAAAGGCTGTAATGTAATAAAAAGCCAAAGGGGTGATTACTTTTGCAAGGCACTGTAGAAAAAATATACTAGTGATCCTGTCAAACGTAACCTGTGTAGACATCTCATGACAGTTTGGGCATTGCCCACTCATGCATGATTATGCATTGGGCAGCTCTAATTCGTATTGCATTTTTGACCAGGAATCTTTGGTGTTTTTTTAGGTATTAGGTTTTTTTTCTATACGAGTTTCAATAAACTTATTAAAGAGTGTTTGAGTGCCCACACACTAGTACTTTTTAAGCTCATAGGTACCCTGTGTTTTGTAAGAGACTTAGTTCCACTTTAACCCCTTCCCGCCGACCGTACGCAGATCTGCGTACTCGGCTTTCCGGGGTTATACCGGGATGTTGCCCGCAGCTGCAGGCATCATCCCGGTACCGTTGTTTACAGCGGGCGATCAGCTATCCATGTATAATAACCGATGCGGCTAAAAGCCGCTCGGCTGTTATACCGGGGGAGCGGGAGGGGACATCCCCCCTCCCGTCGCCTCCCGCTGCTCTTACCGGGCCTCCCGTGCGATCGGGAGGCCCAGTGTCCAATCGGCTGCCTCCAGTGGCTGGGGGCGGGCTGGAACGAAGCCATAAATGGCTTCGTTCCAGCCTCCTAATTGTAAACGCGGAAGCGACGTCATAACGTCACTTCCCGTTTACTCGGCTGCCAATGGCGCCGATTTTAAAAAATACTCAGTATTCAGAATCGCTGTTTTCGGCAATCTGAATACTTTGAAGTGTAAAGGAGGGATCGGGGGTCTTTTAGACCCCCGATCCCTCCATAAAGAGTACCTGTCACCACCTATTACTGTCACAAGGGATGTTTACATTTCTTGTGACAGCAATAAAAGTAAAAAAAAAAATTTTTTTTTAAACACAATTCATAAGTATAAAAATAAATAATAAAAATTTTTTTTTAAAGCGCCCCCATCCCCGCAAGCTCGCGCAGTGAATAAAACGCATACGGAAGTTGCGCCCGCATATGTAAACGGTGTTCAAATCACACATGTGAGGTATCGCCGCGATCGTCAGAGCGAGAGCAATAATTCTAGCACTAGACCTCCTCTGTAACTCTAACCTGGTAACCGTAAAAAAAATTTAAAGCGTCGCCTATGGAAATTCATAGGTACCGTAGTTTGTCACCATTCCACGAGTGCGTGCAATTATAAAGCGTGACATGTTTGGTATCTTTTTACTCGGCGTAACATCATCTTTCACATTATACAAAAAAATTCAGGTAACTTTACTGTTTGGATTTTTAAAAATTCATGAAAGTGTCCCTTTTCCAAAAATTTGCGTTTAAAACACCGCTGCAAAAATACCGTGTGATATAAAATATTGCAACTATCTCCATTTTATTCTCTAGATTCTCTGCTAAAAAATATATATAATGTTTGGGGGTTCTAAGTAATTTTCTAGCAAAAAATACGGATTTTAACTTGTAAACACCAAATTTCAAAAGTAGGCTTAGTCATGAAAGGGTTATGGCTGCATTCACACCTGAGCGTAGCGTTTTTGAGCGTTTCTTCCGGCGTTTTGTCGCGCGTTTTTTCTGGCATATTTGTGCAATTCCATGCAGCGTTGTCCAGCGTTTTTGAGCTTTGGCGTTTTTTTTATTAGCCAATAGGAAAAATGATCATCTGTTTAAATCATTTGTTGCTATGTTGTTAGATTTTGTCATCTGCTTCCTGCTCCAAAAACGCCCAAATCTGCCCGATTCGCGCAGCAAAAAAGGGTCCAGAACTTGTTTGAGCTTTAGGCGTAGGGCTTCAGGCGACTTGGAGTGGAGATGTGAACCATCTCCATAGAGAATAATGGATTTTTTTCCCCTCAAGCGTTTTGTAGCTTCAGGCTTCAAGCTACAAAACGCTCAGGTGTGAATGGGCTCTAAGTGAAATAGTTGATACTTTTAAGAAGTATGTATGAAGGAGTATGTGACTTCTCCCATGTGACAGCCCTGGTGGTTCATTATTGGGTCAGCACTGTCATATGGGAGAAAGGAGAGCAATTCTCAAACAAGTCATTTTGGACCTTACATAAAGCAGTCTCTTTTTGGGGTGCCATGTGCATTGCAATAATGTGTGGTAAAGCACGTGTTTTATTGAGCACTACCAAAACACATAGGAGTGAAGCTGGGAAGACTTCAGTAAACAGAATCAGTGATGTTACTGTTACCCTGGGCCACGCCAGTCTTAAACTGTACTGAAAAGTTTCTCTCTATTTCTGCTTTGCCTGTGCTTTCATCCCTTCAGCCCTAAGGAAAAATATAGGAATGTATCTAAGAGACCCTGATAGGTACATGCAATGGTTTTAATTTGAAAAACTTTTTTAAGGGAGATAAAAGGTACATTCGTTTACCGCTTTTAATAAGCTTGTGGCTCTGTCACCTGTCCAATACTGTCACATAGGGACTTGTTGCCCCCCCTTGTGATAGCACTAAAGTTAAATAAAAAATGAAAGGAAAAACTTGAAACTGATGAACTGTAAAGCCATTTAAATTGTCTCCGGTTAATAATTTTGGGTGCCCTATTTTGCCATTTAACGGGCGCCTATAGTTTAAAGGCCTGACACATTTGGTATTTGTTTACTCTACACTGCTTCATCTTATTTTGTAGATAACTTTGGGGAATAAACTGTGATTTTTTTTTCCTGAAAATATAGATTTAATAAACAAATGTGCAAATATAGTGGGCAAGAAAAAAATGGCGACCTCTGCCTTCCGAATATATATAATATTCTGGTTGTTTTAAGTACCGGTCAAAATGCAGTTTTTACCATGTATACAAAAATGAAAAAAATTGCTGTAGAGGTGAAGTGGCTAAACATATTGCATGCACTGTATTTTACTTGCAGTATGTGCAACAAAAATCACAAATTTACATAACTAATAACTCCACCAAATGAAAAATGTGTACTACATAAGTACAGGGCAGGTATGTATCATACACTAAAGGCACCTAAGTTCTCCACCAATCCCCATACCATCGTCCGCACAAGTGTGGGCGACTAGGTGGGTGTAAACCAAAGTACTATATGTCCTATCATATATTGTTGTACCATTAATGTTATCCACTGTACTGTCTCCTTCCTTGTTGCCATTAAAATAATATTTTTTACTATATTGATTGATTTAATCTACCCAAGTGTCTTGTTTCATATAAAGTCCCAAACCCCCCCCCCCCCCCTTTTTATATGCAATAATTAGGGATGGAGACCTGTGTACTGGATGGTCACGGCTCATATAAAGTCCCACATATATTATATTCCTCTTCAAAGTACTATATGTGTCTCCACCATACAGACACACCTGATTTTGGCCATAACGTACAGCATGCATACATTGATCAGATGTGGCTTAAATGAGGCATCAGTATAGTGGAAGGGGAAAAGATAGTGGGGGAAGGGAAACTAACCTTCAGGGAAAAAGAATACAGGGAGAATAACTATTGATTTAATGACTAATGCTGTGTTCGTCTATAGGGTAGTCAGGTAGCAGTTATGCACATGTCTGAGGTAGTGTACAGCGATTTACAATTAGTAGGATTCTCCAAGGAATAATACATCCAGCCTGACCAAGTGTCTTTAACCACCTCAATACAGGGCACTTACACCCCCTTCCTGTCCAAGCCATTTTTCAGTTTTCAGCGCTGTCGCACTTTGAATGACAATTGCGCGGTCATGTTACACTGCTCCTTAATTAAATTTTTTGCATTTTTTTCCCCACAAATAGAGCTTTCTTTTGGTGGTATTTGATCACCTCTGCGGTTTTTATTTATTGCGCTATAAACAAAAGAAGAGGGACAATTTTGAAAAAACACAATATTTTTTACTTTTTGCTATAATAAATATCCATTTTTTTTTTTTTTTTTAACAAATTTTTTCCTCAGTTTAGGCCGATACGTATTCTTCTACATATTTTTGGTAAAAAAAAATTGCGATAAGCGTATATTGATTGGTTTGCGCAAAAGTTATAGCGTCTACAAAATACGGGATAGATTTATAGCATTTTTATTATTTATTTATTTTTTACTAGTAATGGCGGCGATCTGCAATTTTTATTGTGACTACGATATTGCGGCGGACACATCGGACACTTTTGACACATTTTTGGGACCATTCACATTTATACAGCGATCAATGCTATAAAATTGCATTGATTACTGTGTAAATGTGACTGGCAGGGAAGGGGTTAACACTAGGGGGCGCTCGAGGGGTTAATGTATGACCTAAGGAGGTGATTCTAACTGTGGGGGGAGGGGACTGACTGGGGGAGGTGACCGATCGCTGTCCCTATGTACAAGGGACACACCATCGGTCTCCTCTCCTCTCTGACAGGACGTGGATCTGTGTTTACATTCACAGATCCACGCTCCTGCTCTGTTACCCGGCAATCGCGGGTGCCCGGCGGACATCGCGGCCGCCGGGCACGCGCACCGGGTCCCGAGTGACGCAGCGGGCGCGCGCCGCCGGCGGCGCGCGCGCGCCCCCTAGTGGCTCGGGAGGGCGAGGACGTCATATGACGCCCACTCAGAACAATAGGCTTACCGTCCGGCCGTCATATGACGGTGGGCGGTAGGCTAGTGGTTAAATTTGTCTTGCTGGTCTCTGACCATATGTATCCACCTTTCTGCTTCCATAATAGCATCCACCTCCCTTTTCCAGTCCAGCAACATGGGACAAACTATTGCCTCGTTTCCACTGAGCGGATCGGTTCGGGTCGGTACAGTTTGAATGGCCTAGAATGGTCCGGTCTATTCTGGTGAGCGTTTCCACTGCAAGTGGGACCACAAGGGGCCATACAGTGTTTAGAAAAAATGCCTAGTGTGATGTCATATTAGTGCGACAGGAAACCTGAGAATCAACAACAATGGAGATCATCCAGCAGCTCATCTTTTCTCTAGTAGCCTTTTGGTTCTTCATATTTAAAAATCATGCCGCACTGTATGAGAGAAGGTTGAGAGCGGCAATGAGAAACACAGCAGAAAAGAAAACTTCTAGCTTGGATATGTAGCCAAGAGGAGAAGTACACCTTTGTGAGGCAAAGACAAAAACGACAGCCCTATAGGGTAAGCAAATGACCCACCTACCTGACACACACTGACCTACCTACCTGACACACACACTGACCCACCTACCTGACACACACACACACTGACCCACCTACCTGACACACACACACACACACTGACCCACCTACCTGATACACACACACACTGACCCACCTACCTGACACACACACACACACAATGACCCACATACCTGACACACACACACAATGACCCACCTACCTGACACACACTGACCCACCTACCTGACACACACACTGACCCACCTACCTGAGAGACAAACACACTGACCCACCTGCCTGACACACACACACACACAATGACCCACCTACCTGACACATACAATGACCCACCTACCTGACACACACACAATGACCCACCTACCTGACACACACACACACTGACCCACCTACCTGACACACACACACACTGACCCACCTATCTGACACACACACACACACACTGACCCACCTACCTGACACACACACACTGACCCACCTACCTGACACATACACACACACACACTGACCCACCTACCCGACACACACACACACACACACACTGACCCACCTACCTGAGACACACACAATGACCCACCTACCTGACACACACACACACACACACAATGACCCACCTACCTGACACACACACACACACTGACCCACACACACACTGACCCACCTATCTGACACACACACTGACCGACCTACCTGACACACACACACACACACTGACCCACCTACCTGACACACACACTGACCCACCTACCTGACACACACACACACACACACTGACCCACCTATCTGACACACTTACCAAGAATAATGAAAAATTTATATGTTGTATGAATATGTTTTTTGTTTTTTTTTGTGATCTGTTAGAATCTGTGTTTTTTTTTTTTTTAGATGCTTCTCCTCTTGTCAAAGCAGCGCCACCGACAAGTCATTTGGGCTCTCCCCCGCGCCAATGAGTGGTGGGATGTGACCGTCCCGGGATTCACACACACACAGTGGGTGCACAATTTCAGAATGTCTGAAGAAACGTTCTCATACCTTTGTGCAAAGCTACGTTCAGCAATGGAAAAGCAAAACACCAACTTCAGAGCCACTTTGCCTGTTAGGAAAAGAGTTGCTATTGCACTGTGGAAGCTGGCTACCAACAGTGAATACCGAAGTATAGGTCATCTTTTTGGTGTCAGTAAATCATCTGTGTGCCGCTGTGTGCAGGACTTCTGTAAAGGCTGTCTGCACATCGCTAGCTCCTGAAATTGTACATTTTCCAGACAGGGAAAAGCTTAAAGAAACGGCTGACTACTTTGAGAACAGGTGGGGCCTTCCACAGTGTGTTGGTGCTATTGATGGCTCACACATACCAATAATAGCACCACAAGAATACCACACTGACTACTTCAACAGAAAAGGCTGGCATTCCATCATCCTCCAGGGAGTAGTGGATGGAAAAGAACTGTTCTGGAATGTGAATGTAGGAAAACCTGGGAGTTTGCATGATGCCCGGGTTCAAAGATTGTTCACATTTTGGGATTGGGTTGGCCAGGGAGGCCTGGACCCTGTTTGCACTAAGAACATTTGTGGGGTGAATGTTGGCTATTATGTGCTCGGGAGCTCTGCCTACCCTTTACAAAATTAGCTCCTGAAACCATTTCCTGACAAAGGCCGCCTGACACCAGAACAACAAATCTACAACAAGAAAACATCCAGGGCACGGGTCGTAGTGGAAAATGCTTTCGGAAGACTTAAGGGTAAATGGCAGTGTCTTATGAAGAGGAATGACACTGACATTAAACTTGCCAAATCCATGGTGCTTACTTGCTGTGCTCTTCACAATCTTTGTGAAAATCATGGAGAAGACTTTCACCAGGATTGGCATACATCCTCAGAAGAGCCAGTACTAGTAATAGCAGCACAGGATATCGAAGAAGAGTGCAGTGAAATACGTCAGGCTCTGATGTGGCACCTCAATGTTTAATTTCTTACCATGAATTTTTACAGGTTTTAATAAAGTATTACTGTATTGTTAATAAAGTGTTACATTAAATCAGACATACTCTAAAAAGTCTTGCAGGTTTTTTATTTCACAAAAAAAAATATTTCTATATATACTTGAAAGTCAAAATGTGAAAAATATATTTCAAAATAAGCTTTTTTTACAAAAACGTAACTAAAAATTATTTAACAAAACGTGTACAAGTGTACAATTCCTGTGCTGCATGAAAGGCCCTACTGTCTGGGTGGTGACCTGTGATCACGGCTCCAAGCACTTGAACAAGCTGACCCAGGACACCAAGGACACCAAGGAAGGCCTGGTTGAAGGTAGCCAACTGCTCCATCTGCTGCCGGGCGATTTCTGCCTCCTGGTGCATAGCTTCCTGTGCATCCTGACGCAGTGCCTGAAACCGCCTCTCAGAAAGGTTCTCAATCCTTTCCAGCTGCCTTTCCTCTGATGCCCGCATATTTTCCATGACTGTGCGCAGATCCATCTGCAACCATCTCCTTTCACCTGTAATATTCAAAAGACCAGAATAGTTTTTGGAAGCATCAGTCCCACCACTGTAACCCCCTTTCTCATCTACCCCACCAGACTGTACCCCCCTGCTCTCCTGTCCCACCTCTGTTCCCCCTGCTCATCTGCCCCAGCAATACACCTCCTTTCACATCTTCCCCACTGCTCTCCTGTACCACCTCTGTTCCCCCTGCTCATCTGCCCCAGCAATACACCTTCTTTCACATCTGCCCCACTGCTCTTCTGTCCACTGCTGAACCCCCTTCTCATCTGTTCCACCACTGTACCCCCTGCACATCTGACACACTGCTGAACCCCCTGCACATCTGCCCCACTGCTGATTTATTTTAAGAAAATGCACAATTACAACTTTCACTATATTATCATCATGTCTTACCAGTGTCCTGGGGTCCATTGGGCGTACCCTATGGTTGGCTACTCTGTGGTTGACTACTCTGTGGTTGGCTTGAGGAAATAGTACTGGTGCTGCTGAAAGAGGTTGAAGGTCCATCGTCGGAAACGTTTGACGCATTGGAGACTCCATCACTTGTTTCTGAAAATGCACATATGGTTATATATGTTTTTTAAATGGTTAGCAGAGCAAAATCATATGTATAATAACAAAAACTCACCAAAGGGGTCTATTATGAATTTGAGAATTGCAGTTGCAGAGTCCAGACCTCCCTCCCTGCCTTGGTTTGCTGGCTTATGACCGTAAATGGTGTCCATGGCGTCGTACCACCTCCAAGTACTCCGACTGTTTCCACTACGGCTGTTGTCGTCCTTAAATTTTTTATATTGGCCTTTAAGCTTCTTAAGCTTTGCCCTACACTGACCCGACGTGCGCTCAAATCCCTCGGCTGACATCCGCTGAGAAATATCTTTATGTACCTTTTCATTCCTTACTGATCCATCAAGCTCACTCTGAATAACACTATCACCTATTATACTTAGGAAAGTAGACAGTTCCTGAGATGACCAAACCCTGCTGTTGTTTGCAGGCATCCTTCTCCTTTAATTCTCCTTTATATGCAGTTTGTTTGGCGCTTTTCTTTGACATCAGCATAGCACAGCAGAGGGTTTTCTGTCAGCCAATCAGTGGAAAGTATCGTGTGACGCCGGTAGCTCCGCCCTAACCAAACCGTTCCATTTTCTATGGCCCCACATCTGAAGCAGGACCCTGAATGGAGCGGTACGGTTCGCTTGTATGGGCCGCTTTCGTAATGGAAACACCCAAAATAGCGTACCATACTGAAGCGAACCGATCCGCTCGGTATAAACGAGGCATAAGTCTTTCCAGAATCTGGGGATCAGGGATTTGGCTGTGATTAGTAAGTGGAAAAGGAAATGTAAGAGAGAGAACCCAATGGGACAGAGGGTCATTTTCTGGATACATGGGGTATTTGCCTCCCAAAAGGCCCTAATCATGGGACATGTCCACCATAGGTGAAGAAGTGTGCCCCGCCGGTTGCACCCCCTCCAGCAGCGATCATTGGCTGCCAGAAACATATGGGCCAGGCGGGATGGGGCCCTGTACCATCTAGTAAGGAATTTATACAATGTTTCTTGGACACGTGAGCTAACTGAGGAAGTGTTTGTTGATTTGATCAAACTTTTATCTGTAGAGGACTGAAATCCTGTCCTAGCTCTCTCTCTCCCATTCTCAGATATAGTAGGGGACAGATATGGTTTGTGAGCTAAGCACAAGCTTGTTCGTTTGCGACTGTAACTGTTTGGATTCTGAGAGGTCAATACATAAGGATTCAAAGGTGGTAAGTGTATTGAAGGGTCGCAGTCGGGGTTGTAATTTACTAAGAAAGTCTGTTAGTTGGTGATGTCTCCAGGATACAAACAGAATAGTTTGTATGAGGCCTGTAGCACAGAAAGGGGAGACAAAATGTCCTATGGGGCATTTTTGACATATGCAACTTTCCTGTCGGAGCCCCAGGAACCAAAGAACCCTGGCTCTTCTCCTGGTGGAAACCAAGGGTAGCCTCCTAGAGGCGCAAAGGGGATGTTTGGGGAGTGTATTGGCTCAAGGCATTTATTCAGTCCCATACTGACAAGGAGGCTCGCGTCAGTGGAGATTTCCACTCCGAAAGAACCCTAGAGGCAAATGCAATCCAAAGGGCGCCTACAAGGTTCTTACCCACCAGGGTTTTTTCTAACTGGACCCATAATTTATTCGATGAGTCATGACACAATTCAATATACAAACTAGTGCCATGGCTTTTTAGTATAGAGCTACAGTATCTCACCAAAGTGAGTACACCCCTCACGTTTTTGTAAATATGTGATTATATCTTTTCATGTGACAACACTGAAGAAATTACACTTTGCTACAATGTTAAGTAGTTATTGTACAGCTTGTATAACAGTGTACATTTGCTGTCCCCTCAAAATAACTCAACACACAACCATTAATTTCGAAACCGCTAGCAACAAAAGTGAGTACACCCCTAAGTGAAAATTTCCAAATTAAGTGCAATTAGCCATGTCATGTGTCTCGTTTGTTTTACAAGGTCTCAGGTGTGAATGGGGAGCAGGTGTGTTAAATTTGGTGTTAGCGGTCTCTCTCATACTGGTCACTGTAAGTTCAACATGGCACCTCATGGCAAAGAACTCTCTGAGGATCTGAAAAAAAGATTTGTTGCTCTACATAAAGATGGCCTAGCCTATAAGAAGATTGCCAAGACTCTGAAACTGAGCTGCAACACGTTAGCCAAGACCATACAGCGGTTTAACAGGACAGGTGCGACTCAGAACAGGCCTCGCCATGGTCGACCAAAGAAGTTGAGTGCATGTGCTCAATGTCATATCCAGAGGTTGTCTTTGGGAAATAGACATATAAGTGCTGCCAGCATTGCTGCAGAGGTTGAAGGGGTGTGTGGGGGGGGTGTCAGCCTGTCAGTGTTTAGATCATACGCCGCACACTGCATCACTGCATTGGCCTGCATGGCTAGCGTCCCAGAAGGAAGCCTCTTCTAAAGATGAAAGCCCGCAGTTTGCTATAGACAAGCAGACTAAGGACATGGATTACTGGAGCCATGTCCTGTGGTCTGATGAGACCAAGAAAAAACTTATTTGGTTCAGATGGTGTCAAGCGTGTGTGGCGGCAAACAGGTGAGGAGTACAAAGACAAGTGTGTCTTGCTTACAGTCAAACATGGTGCTGCGAGTGTCATGGTCTGGGGATGCATGAGTGCTGCAGGCAGTGGGGAGCTATAATTCATTGAGGGAACCATGAATGTCAACATGTACTGTGACATACTGAAGCAGAGCATGATGCCCTTGCCTCGAAGACATGACCGCAGGGCAGTATTCCAACACAACGACCCAAAACGCACCTCCAAGATGACCGATGCCTTACTAAAGAAGCTGAGGGTAAAGGTAATGGACTGGCCAAGCATGTCTCCAGACCTAAACCCTATTGAGCATCTGTGGGACATCCTCAAACGGAAGGTGGAGGAGCGCAAGGTCTCTAACATCCACCAGCTTCATGATGTCGTCATGCAGGAGTGGAAGAGGACTCCAGTGGCAACCTGTGCAGCTCTGGTGTACTCCATGCCCAAGAGAGTTAAGGCAGTGCTGGAAAATAGTGGTGGCCACACAAAATATTGACACGTTGGACCCAATTTGGACATTTTCACTTAGGGGTGTATTCACTTTTGTTGCCAGTGGTTTAGACATTAATGGCTATGTGTTGAGTTATTTTGGGGGGACAGCAAATTGACACTGTTATACAAGCTGTACACTCACCACTTTACATTGTAGCAAAGTGTAATTTCTTCAGTGTTGTCACATGAAAAGATATAATAAAATATTTACAAAAAGTGAGGGGTGTACTCACTTTTGTGAGATACTGTATATCAGCGCCACCATCCAGTTTGTGTCTGCGGAGAAGATCGTGGACTACTATAGGGTGTTTGTCCTTCCACCCAAAGGTCAGGAATGCTCTGCATAGATTCTTAAAGAAGGTCTCTGGTAGGGTTATTGGTACTGTATATAGGATATAGATTATTCTGGGCAGGATTGTCATCTTAAGGACATTTATCCTCCCGAACCATGTCAAGGGATGTCCTCTCCAGACCTGTAGGTCTCTTAATACTCCCGTTAACAGAGTGCCATAGTTGAGGTCATAAAGAAGTTTCTGGTCTGGGGTGATGTTTGTGCCCAAGTAGGTAGGGAGTCTGTTGGCCAAACAAAAGGGAAGGAAGATTGTAAATAGGGGGAATGTGAATGGGCAGTAGCTCAGAATTCCCACAATCCAAAATGTATTTTAAAGCTAGATAGAAGGTCAAATTTATGCACTTCAGACATCAACACCGTTAAAGAAACTTGGGGGCTTGAGAGGAAAAATAAGAGGTCACCTGCATAGGCAGATAGTTTGTGTTTTCCGTGGAATCAATGTGATTCCTGGAAATATCTATATTCCCCCGGACTGTCCTTAGAAAGGGCTCTAAGAGCAATCTAACAGCAAAGGGGACAGGGGGCATCCCTGCCTAGTCCCATTGCGTATGCTAAAATAATCGGAGAGCGTACTGTTGACTTTGACCCTAGCCCTAGGTTCCGTATAGAGAGCAAGAACCCATCCCATCATACGGTTACCCAGCCCCAAGCCCCTCAATACCTCCGTCATATAGGCCTAATTTACCCTGTTAAAGGCCTTTTCGGCATCCATTGCTAAAACTGCACAGGGTGTCTGATTCAGCCCTTTCTGTGCCCCATGTAAGGTCCAAATAGTGTTGTCTCAGGACCCACCATAAAACCTGTTTGGTCTGGGTGGACTGTTGTCTCAATGTGGTCTTGGAGGCGAAGAGCCAAATTTTTATCCAGTACCTAGGTGTCAGAGTTTAACAGGGAAACACTAAGGGGCTTTCCCCAGTTTTGGCAAAACATCACATGCCAGCAGGGCTTCGGGGGCAGAGGATTTGAACTAGTAATCAAACTGAAGTTGCTACAGAGAGGAGTGACCAGTGTGGAAAGGAATTTTTTTAAATGGCCTTCGTAAAGCCGTCACAGCCTGGGGCTTTTGCCTGGCGATGGACTAGCCACAACTTTGCCTAGTTCCTCAATGTAGATTCTTCCAGAACCTAAGAAGGTAGGGTCCAGCAGTTCAGAGTTTCTAAGGTAGGCCCAGATGCTGTCAACATGAGGTAGTCCCTCGGAAGAGGAGGAGGAGAGATGTTATACAGGGAAGCATAGAATTGATGAAACTCAGCTGCTATAGAGTTAGTATCAACTATTTGTCTATTGTGGACAGTCAGGCTTTGGACATGATGCGAGTCCTGTTGTTTCTTTAATTGCCTTGCCAGCAACTGCCCACACTTATTCCCTTGTTCATAGAAGTGATGTTCATAATACTGGTTTTTATCCTTGGCCCTGAGGTCTAAACACTGGGAAAGTGTCTCCAAGTGTTGGGCATCCGCAGGGTCAAAGCGTCTCTTATGTTTGACTTCAAGGGCATACATTTTCTCCAAAAGGTCTGTGATTTCTTTCTGTTTTTCTTTTTTGACACTGGAACCATGGGCAATCCATTCTGCCTCTAATGACCGCCTTATGAGCCTTCCATATCGCTTGATTGGGCACCTCCCCGGGTGTGTTAGTTTTCAAAATAAGATGCTAAAGATCGGGAGATGGCCTCAGAGACCGACTTATTTCCAGAAGGGTCTCGTTAAGTCTCCATATCCTCTCTAGCTGGTGGTAGTAACCTGACGGAGAGTCACCGTCACTGGGGAGTGATCAGAAATTGTGATAGCTTCAATAGTGGAGGGTAAAACATTGTTTAGGTAAAATTGGTCAACCAGCAATAAGTCTAGGTGGGAATAGGTGTCAAAGGCTTTGGAATAGTACCTGTAATCCTTGTCCCTGACATGCATTACAAGCCAGCTGTCCACCAGGTGTAGGGCATGTAGTAGTTGCTTTACGTGTTTAAGAGCCCTAAAATTTAAGCAGGTTTTACCCAAAGAGGTGCCCAATGCAGCGTCCCAAAATCAGAAAACGCAGAAAGAAAACAAACTGTGTGGGAGTTGGGAGCATAGATATTGGTGAATGTATGTCTATGATCGTTCAGCGTCCCCTTAATAAATATAAAAGGGCCCTCTGGATCAGCCAGAATGGACGAGAGGAAGAAGGGGCACAATTTACGTATAGCTATCGAAACCCTTCTGGCCTTGGGGATTGGGCATGAAACCATTGATTAAAGGTCATGAGGGGCATACGGGGTGTAAACTTGGCTGTGAAGTGCGTCACCTGTATAAATGTATGACATCTGAGGGCAGATGACACAGTTCCTGCCAGAGGCAGCCCTTTTTTTGGGGAGAGCAAAGACCCCTTACATTATTTGTCAATATTTTCAAATTACCAGTCATTTATAGAAGTATAGGGAGATCCTAAAGCCTAGACCAAGATACACCCTGCTCTCCTACAGCTTCCTGAAAATAAGAACCTAGAAAGAAGAAAACATGGTACCTCAGTTGGAGGAACAAACCCATTAAAAGGAGAGCGGTCCCAGGGGGAAAGAAACATCGCACCCCTAGGGCTGTCGTTCCGGCTGCAACTGTACAGATCAGAAAGTCCCACGCCAGGGGACCTTCCTAATTGAGGAGGGGGGGGATGGCTGAGAGCATGGATAGGGCACTTATACCCCGGGCAAAACTACAAAGGCCAAACAGATTAAATGCAAGTATAGCGACAATAAACAGAGCAATGCCCAACATGTGTGTCCATATCGTAACCGCAGAAAGTTTAAAATAAATGGTGAGGTGATCAAAACAATGTGGTGGGGAATCCCCGAAGAAGCCCTAGATTGAAAACTAAGATAAGTCTTAAACAAGATAGGCGTTAAGGCAATATCCAAGGGCAACAACCAGGCAGCTCCCACCATCAAACCAGCCTGACAACTTTATAAAAACTTTAAATGTCACTTTAAAGAGAAAAGGATTAAAAGCATAGACAATGGACTCCAGCATCTAGTGAAATACGTGTTAGTATTAACCCACTTATCATGGATGATATTTATCTATCTTTGGACCGCAAAAGCTTTTGACATAATAAACCACACTGTTCAGAGTTGATTTTCCATTATGCTGCTCAGTTCTGCAGGTTACCTTACTTGAAGTGCTTTGTTCACTTTTTCCATCAGTCCTTCAAATGACAAGCTTTGTAACAAAACTACAATGCTAACTGGATCTGACAAAACGCTTTATCTAGGGGAAACGTTGGCCTTTATATGATCTTATTCAGAACATCAATGTTGATGCATTTTAGAAAATATTCTAGAGCATGTCCGCATTATTTTCACAAAAAAAAAATTAAACTGAATATAGTTTTTTCACGTGTGAAATCATCATTCTATCTTATCAAATAAAATGATCTATTTATTTATTTATTTTTAAAGATAGCTTGTTATATATTAGCTTGTTTGTAGTATAATAGTTGGTTTTTATGTTATGTTAATCGTATCAGCAGATAAATTAGCAAAAAAAAATATATGTAACTGTGTATTTGTACTGTTATTTACTATCCTGCCCACCCCCATTACACTTCAGTTACACTGTCTTGCTTGACTCAAATAAATGGTTTAACTCACTAATACCAACGGAGGGGGTTAATTATAGTACTAAATCCTTTTTTAGACTATTCATTTCAGTAAATTGCCCAGCGGTTGACTACTTGTTAATTTTTTACTTTAAGCCGTGGAAGAGGTTATCCTCTTTATAGTGCATAGTTCCTTACAAAACACCTAATGGCAGCTATTTCCATAGGGAAGTTTTTGTATGCTGGAAGCTTTTTTAGTTGTAGCTGAAGTGTGTGCGTGTGGGTCAGAATATATCGGTAATAACCTAAACCCAGCATTTGTGGGGTGAAATGCCATCAGGGGATTATCTATAGTGCAGCTGGACCACTAGCTAGTTAAAAGAATGCCTTTCATTCAAGGCCAAACGCTAACCTACTGAACAGTAAAAATATACAGCAAAATGCTCTACATTAAAGCGGACTATTAAATATGTGCCCAATAATGAACTGGCTTAGTAGGAATGATTTTTGGACTGTCAACAAAGAGTAACACAGTGATATTCATTATTGCTAAATCAGGCAATAGTTTAGCAGAATATGTAGTATTTGGTCAAGGGAGCCAAAAGTTAAATAATGTTTAAAAGTTAAATACTGTAAACTGGTCATTGAGCTGGGGTGAGGGTTATAGGAGGAAGAGAGGGGCTGATAAAACAGCTAGATAGAGCTTTGAGCTTGGAGTTTAAGGTAGAGCTGCACGATTCTGGCCAAAATGAGAATCACGATTTTTTGCTTAGAATAAAAAGATCACGATTCTCGCGACGTAAAATCTTT
Organism: Lithobates clamitans; assembly: GCA_037952925.1. Classification (NCBI taxonomy): domain Eukaryota; kingdom Metazoa; phylum Chordata; class Amphibia; order Anura; family Ranidae; genus Lithobates; species Lithobates clamitans. The sequence goes on from JBBGZY010000050.1 coordinate 219,634, forward strand.
CACATTATACAAAAAAAATTGGGCTAACTTTACTGGTTAGTTTTTTTTTATTCATTAAAGTAATTTTTTCCCAAAAAAATTGTATTTGAAAGACCACTGCGCAAATACAGCGTGACATAAAATATTGCAACAACCACCATTTTATTCTCTAGGGTCTCTACTAAAAAATATATATAATGTTTGGGGGTTCTAAGTCATTTTCTAGCAAAAAAAAAATGATTTTAACTTGAAACCAACAAATGTCAGAAAAATGTTTAGTGTTTAAGTGGTTAAACTTTCCTCACTTACACACAAAGTCTATTCCTTTGACAAATTGTTACAATGTTTATACTTAGTTTCACTGCTAAAGAATGTTGTGATTCTTGGCATACTGCCTGTTTTTTTTTCCTTTCTTTGGCAGCTGTGGCTTCAGAAGAGCAGAGAGAATTCTTTGCATAGCCAGAATCGTGAAACACTTTTGTCAAGATCGCAACGTGGAAAAAAATTGCGATTCTTGACGATTAATCGTGCAGCTCTAGTTTAAGGCATTAAAAACGGTGGAGTAATCTCCTTGTGATCTGAAAGGTGTTTTAATATACAGTATCTCACAAAAGTGAGTACACCCCTCACATTTGTGTAAATATTTTATTATATCTTTTCATGTGACAACACTGAAGAAATTACTTTGCTACAATGTAAAGTAGTGAGTGTACAGCTTGTATAACAGTGTAAATTTGCTGTCCCCTCAAAATAACAACACACAGCCATTAATTTCTAAACCGTTGGCAAATAAAGTGAGTACACCCCTGAGTGAAAATGTCCAAATTTGGCTCAAAGTGTCAATATTTTGTGTTGCCACCATTATTTTCCAGCACTGCATTAACCCTCTGGAGTTCACCAGAGCATCAAGGTTGCCAATGGAGTCCTCTTCCACTCCCCCATAACGACATCACGGAGCTAGTGGATGTTGGAGACCTTGCGCTCCTCCACCTTCCGTTTGAGGATGCCCCACAGATGCTCAATAGGGTTTAGGTCTGGAGACATGCTTGGCCGGTCCATCACCTTTACCCTAAGCTTCTTTAGCAAGGCAGTGGTCGTCTTGAACGTGTGTTTGGGGTTGTTATGTTGGAATACTGCCCTGCGGCCCAGTCTCAGAAGGGAGGGGATCATGCTCTCCTTCAGTATGTCACAGTACATGTTGGCATTCATGGTTCCCTCAATGAACTGTAGCTCCCCAGTGATGCTAGCACTCATGCATCCCCAGACCATGACACTCCCACCACCATGCTTGACTGTAGGCAAGACACACTTGTCTTTGTACTCCTCACCTGGTTGCCTCCACACATGCTTGACACTATCTGAACCAAATAAGTTTGTCTTGGTCTCATCAGACCACAGGACATGGTTCCAGTAATCCATGTCCTTAGTCTAATTGTCTTCAGCAAACCGTTTGTGGGCTTTCTTGTGCATTATCTTTACAAGAGGCTTCCTTCTGGGACGACAGCCATGCAGACCAATTTGATGCAGTGTGCTGCGTATGGTCTGAGCACTGACAAGCTGACCCCCCACCCCTTCAACCTCTGCAGTAATGCTGGCAGCACTCATAGGTATATTTCCCAAAGACAACCTCTGGATATGACACTGAGCACGTGCACTCAACTTTTTTGGTCGACCATGGCGAGGCCTGTTTGTGCTATGAGGTGCCATGTGGAACTTCCAGTGACCAGTATGCGAGAGTGAGAGCGATAACACCAAATTCAACACACCTGCTCCCCACTCACACCTGAGAACTTGTAACACTAATGAGTCACATGATATCAGGTAGGGAAAAAGGCTAATTGGGCCCAGTTTGGAAATTTTCACTTAGGGGTGTACTCACTTTTGTTGCCAGCGGTTTAGACATTAATGGCTGTGTGTTGAGTGATTTTGAGGGGACAGCAAATTTACACTGTTATACAAGCTGTACACTCACTACTTTACATTGTAGCAAAGTGTCATTTCTTCAGTGTTTTCACATGAAAAGATATAATAAAATATTTACAAATATATGTGAGGGGCAGGAGGCGGGCTGGGCCGAGGGGGCAGGGATGCAATTGTGGCTGTGTTTAAAGAAATAACAGTGCAGCGCTGGACAAGTATGGCAAGTGAAAAAGTTGATTCAAAAAATTAAATATAAACTAAACAACAATAATAAATGATAATAAATAATCGTGACTAATAGATAAGCATCCAATCAAAGTCCATAGGTGATGAGAAACAAATGCAATAAAAACAAATAAAAGTTCTAAATATGGTGTAGGTGAAATCCAGAGATTATTCCATATGGAAATCTTGATCCATAATCCACCGTCAGTGCTGCCCACCACCTGGTGATAAAGTAGTAAAGGCTTACCGGAGAGCCTGCGACCGCCCTTATTCAGGGGGGTCAAAACGGGCTTAGTAGAGAGAGATGTGAGATGGACTTCAAGGGATGTCCCATAAGAGACTCTGTAGGGAATCTCGCCAGCTTCCTTCCTGGGCAGCTCCACAGCAACAACAGGGCGCCAATCCAGAAGATGTAATCCCAAGGACGCTTCTTGTATGGCGATCAGTGTTTATCCCCAGAGAGACCAGGCAGAGATGGGCCACGTATCCCAAAAAGAAAAAGAGGGGGGACTCCAGTAATGCAGATAAACCACAACTGCGTTTATTGTGTAAAATACAAATAGATAAAAAATATATATGTATAGCATAAAAACCCAGAAGGGACAGTGCATAAACTCCTCTGCTGTTTTAAAATAGAATTGCGCATGCGCGATGCATGCTAGCGTTGTGACCCTACACCTGTTTCGTCACAACTGACGTCATCAGGGGTACGCAACCGCGCATGCGCCTTATAAATGCGCTGTGAAGCGCCACCATTGGCTGACTAAAAACGGAACTAACGCTTAATTAGTTCAAAGCACACACATATAGTGATTGGTTAATAGAGCCTGAAGGTGGGGTTCACATTCTGTTGGCTTACAAAGAATGACTCCTTTAACCTATTAAGGAAATAACCGAGCAATATACATAAATGGATTGCAATCCAACCTATGCCATCTAGTGGCGGAATTAAATACTGCCCAAAATATACAGCTTAATAGATAAATGATATACTTAGAATACAAAAGAAAAATTCACAACAGGTGTGAAAACAAAAAGGCTAGTAGGTTAATAACACCCCAGCCATAGACAGGGAAGGAAAGGATACCATAAAACAAAAAAACTATTCTAATAAATGTTAATAGAAAAATTAGAACACAAATTCCTCATGTAATAAAGTGCAAAAAGAATGACAATATAAGGTAAAGAGTTACCTCAAGTAAGTAGCAATCAGAAATAGCTATATAAGGTGAAAAGGTTTCCACCTACGCAACCGCGCACGCGCCTTATAAACCCAAACAATGCGCTGTGAAGCGCCACCTTTGGCTGACTAAAAACGGAACTAACTCTTAATTAGTTCATAGCACACACACATTGTGATTGGTTAATAGAGCCTGAAGGTGGGGCTTACATTCTGTTGGCTTACAAAGAATTACTATTTAACCTATTAAGGAAATAACCGAGCAATATACATAAATGGATTGCAATCCAACCTATGCCATCTAGTGGCGGAATTAAATACTGCCTAAAATATACAGGTTAATAGATAAATGATATACTTAGAATACAAAAGAAAAATTCACAACAGATGTGAAAACAAAAAGGCTAGTAGGTTAATAACACCCCAGCCATAGACGGGGAAGGGAAGGAAAGGATACCAAAAAACAAAAAATGATTCTAATAAGTGTTAATAGAAAAATTAAAACAAAAATTCCTCATGTAATAAAGTGCAAAAAGATTAAGGAAGAATTGGAACCAAAACAAAAGAAAAGCAGGAAATATAACAGGGATGCCAAAGATTATAGGGATAATCTGGTATTCAAGTGGCAGGTCCCCACCCCCACTGATCCTCCCTCCACTACCACTACCCCAAGCGCTCCGCCCATGCCTATAACCCAAGAGATACAGGGTGGTAATCGCTCCGAAGCATTTTATATGCACCACACCTCTCCCCATCCCTCTAGAGGTAGGGGGTCTCAACGACGCCCTAACCAATCAAGATGTAGAGGCAGTAGGAACTCCATCTCTCGACCATACCATCACTCACCTCCACTTTGGAGACAACAGGATGGCCGAGGGACCTACCAGGGTCGAAACAGTGGTTATCATTATAGTGACCCATGTGACCACAGGACGGGGCGAGACCATCTCAATAGTGGCGGTGGATTTAGCCATTATGAGGTCAACGTTAACACCAGGAATAGATTTTCCCCCTTGCGAGATGGCATTAATGAAAATGCATCAAGCTTGAGTGGAAACCCTAATACCTCTGGTCCCCCTCATAATCAGTACACAGGAGAAAACCACCATAGTCTGGATTTTCAGCTGGCCAGCAGAGGAAGAAACAAGTGAAATGGAGACGCAAGAAAGGGTGCAGAGGGGGGAGGAAGCTTCACCCCAAAAAGGAGGAGACTATAGACGCAAATGGCATTATAAATCTGAGCACCAAAGAACTATCAAAAGAAGAACTCTTCACTCTTAATAAGGGTTTGAAGTTTGTTCCACCTCGAAATCTTAACAAATTCCAAACGTTTATAGATGTGCAGAAATACACGCGCAAGCTTAACATTAAAAGGTACATTTTAAGCAACCCTTCTAGGCAACTGAGTAGGGAAACTTCTGTAGTGGTGCATTCGGGACTGTCTAATGCCTCGCTCTTCAACCCCCCTGGCAATTCAGCACCGAATATTTCCATCTTTCGAGATCTAGTGTTGAACGATTTGGCTAACTTGAACACGAGATCGGTACAACCTCAACATAACATCAGAGTTGGTGTGGAGGCTTTGTGCAATAGGAAGGATATCATCATATGCCCCACAGACAAAGACGGGCTATTGTTATTTTGGATAAAGACTCCTATACCAACGAAATGCTAAGGATTCTTTCTGACACGGGTACGTATTCCCCTTTATTGTCAGATCCCACACCTAGTTTAAAAAGGGAATTGAATGCCCTGATTGATGAGGGATATAATTTGGGAATTTTAAATAAAAAAGAGAAGGAACATCTGGTCCCTCTAGCCCCCCGTCTGTCGGTGATGTATATATTGCCAAAAGTCCATAAGACTTTGATTAATCCACAGGGAAGGCCCATCATCAGTGGTATAGATTCCATAACCTCACGTGTGGGAAAATACATTGATTTTTTTCTACAACCACAGGTGATGGCCACCCCCTTTTTTCTTATGGACACTGAACATGTCCTCAACTTATTAAGTGAAATAAAATGGAAGGCCACATACATGTTGGTGACAGCTGATGTCGCATCACTTTACACGTCAATATCTCACACTTTAGGACATGATGCTGTGCAATATTTTCTCTATCGAGACTCCAGTATCCTCACCACGCAATGTAATTTCGTGATGGAGCTACTGGACTTCTCGATGGAACACAATCATTTTTGGTATGGTGGTACTCATTATCTACAAACAAAGGGAGTGGCCATGGGAGCTAAATTCGCTCTCAGTATGGCCAACCTCTTCATGGCCAAGTGGGAGGAAGATGTGGTCTTACGTGATAGACCACCACAATTGGTCATGTGGAGAAGATTCATAGATGAAGTCCTGTTTATATGGGACGGAGATATTGATTCTATGACAACTTACCTATCTTTTCTTAACAACAATGACAGGGGCATAGTGCTCACTTACGAAGCTAGCCTCACCCAGATCCACTTTCTGGATTTGGTTATCACAATTGTTAATGATACTATCACCACCTCCACCTACTTTAAGCCAACAGACAGAAATAGTTTCATTCCGCTTGATTCCTGCCACCATCGCTCTTGGCTGTCCCCAAGGGTCAATTCTTGCGTCTAAGACGGAATTGCTCTGATTTTTATAATTTTATAAGGAGGCCTCAACCCTAAAACCCAGATTTTTGAATAAAGGTTATGATGCAGCAACCTTGGATACCCTAATCATAGAGGTGGGAAATAAGGACCGTAAGGACCTATTATGTGCAGAATCCCCTCAGGCTGTCAACAGAGAGGATTTTGGATTAGCCTTCCTCACAACTTACTCCAGTCAGCATTGGGCCATCAAAAGATTTATTAAAAAACATTGGCCAGTCATAAAGAATGATTTAGGGGTGCTACTAATTTCAGACATATACTGGCACCTAACATTCCAGTTCCACCCACACGCCCAACCTTTCTTGGTGACTTAAAAGGTTTTTCCCCCTGCAGGAGATGTAAGGTTTCTAGGGTGAATGCGTTACAAGACAGGAGATTGACTGAGTTTACATCCAGCGGTACAGGTGTCACATATTCCATCAAATCACTCATCACATGTACCACAAAATGTGTTGTATACCTCCTTAGGTGTCCATGTCGGTTGGAATATGTGGGACGAACTGTCAGGAAATTGCAAGTCAGGTTGGGTGAGCATATCACCAACATAAAGCAGGGTTTTGACAAGCGTAGTGTCTCCAGACACTATGACCTCGTGCATAATAGGGACCCTAAGTGCACCGTCTTTATTGGCATAGAGAAGTACGTTCCTCATTGGCACGGCAGTAATGGTAGGAGAACCATCTCTAGATCCGAACAAACTGGATCTATAGGCTTGGCTCCCATGCCCCCAATGGCTTGAATATAGAGTGGGACATCAACTGTTTTATCAATAATAGTTGATGTCCCCCTCTGGCTAACATGATTCACCATTTGCTGTTTTTCATTGACTGTTTTTTGGGGCTGAGGTATACCATATTTGGTGTGGTAACCTTTTCACCTTATATAGCTATTTCTGATTGCTACTTACTTGAGGTAACTCTTTACCTTATATTGTCATTCTTTTTGCACTTTAGTACATGAGGAATTTTTGTTCTAATTTTTCTATTAACACTTATTAGAATAATTTTTTGTTTTTTGGTATCCTTTGCTTCCCTTCCACGTCTATGGCTGGGGTGTTATTAACTTACTAGCCTTTTTGTTTTCACACCTGTTGTGAATTTTTCTTTTGTATTCTAAGTATATCATTTATCTATTAACCTGTATATTTTGGGCAGTATTTAATTCCGCCACTAGATGGCATAGGTTGGATTGCAATCCATTTATGTATATTGCTTGGTTATTTCCCTTAATAGGTTAAAGAGTAATTCTTTGTAAGCCAACAGAATGTGAGCCCCACCTTCAGGCTCTATTAACCAATCACCATGTGTGTGTGCTATGAACTAATTAAGCGTTAGTTCTGTTTTTAGTCAACCCAATGTTTGGGTTTATAAGGCGCGTGCGCGATTGCGTACCCCTGATGACGTCAGTTGTGACGAAACGGTCGTAGGGTCACAACGCTAGCACGCATCGCGCATGCGCGATTCTATTTTAAAACAGCAGAGGAGTTTATGCGCTGTACCTGCTGGGTTTTTATGTTACATATATATATTTTTTATCTATTTGTATTTTACACAATAAACGCAGTTGTGGTTTATCTGCACTAGTGGAGCCCCCCCTCTTTTTCTTTTTGGGATACGTGGCTCATCTCTGCCTGGTCTCTCTTGGGATAAACACTGATTGCCACACAAGAAGCGTCCTTGGGATTACATCTTCTGGATTGGCGCCCTGTTGTTGCTGTGGAGCTGCCCAAGAAGGAAGCTGGCGAGATTCCCTACAGAGTCTCTTATGGGACATCCCTTGAAGTCCATCTCACATCTCTCTCTACTAAGCCTGTTTTGCCCCCCCCCCCCCGAATAAGGGCGGTCGCAGGCTCTCCGGTAAGCCTTTACTACTTTATCGCCAGGTGGTGGGCAGCACTGACGGTGGATTATGGATCAAGATTTCCATATGGAATAATCTCTGGATTTCACCTACACCATATTTAGAACTTTTATTTGTTTTTATTGCATTTATTGTTTCTTATCACCTATGGACTTTGATTGTATGATTATCTATTAGTCACGATTATTTATTGTAATTTATTATTGTTGTTTAGTTTATATTTAATTTTTTGAATCAACTTTTTCACAATTCTTTTTCACTTGCCATACTTGTCCAGCGCTGCACTGTTTTTTCTTTAAATCCATTTCTTGTGCCCTTGTATTGGGGTTACAGTGCCCAGCAGCAGGACCTCCTTCACGGTCACTTTATTATAATTAATTTTTCATTTATATAATTTCTTTTTTCTTTTTCCAATTGTGGCTGCGACCAAGTCTGGGCACAAGCCAGCACAGGCTCCTGGAATCACAGGAAGGTGGCCAGTAAGTTGAGAGCTGGGATATGACGTTACTCACATCATATCCCTGTCACTCCTAAAACTGTTGAACTGCAGCACCAAGCCCACAATGCCCTTTATTTTGCCGGTGCACTGGCCTTGGCCTGAATGTATTTTTCTCACTACCCGCAATTGACACAGAAGGAGCCTGCAGCCTGGGGAATCTGGTGGTTGTACCCAGGGAGACAGCAGTACTTGCGTGTTTAGCCTGCTGCGCTCCCTGTGACTCTCAGCTACTCTGTTTGCCCAGTAGTGTGGTTCTCTCTCTCTGTGTGGGCTGTGTCAAGCGGTCTCTCTCTCTCTCTCTCTGTGCAGGGATGTGAAGCGGTCTCTCTCTCTATTCAGTCAGCGTGAAGCGTTCTCTCTCTGTGCAGGCAGTATCAAGCAGTCTCTCTCTCTCTGTGCAGGCAGTATCAAGCAGTCTCTCTCTCTCTCTCTCTGTGCAGGCAGTATCAAGAGGTCTCTCTCTCTCTGTACAGGCAGTGTCAAGCAGTCTCTCGCTCTGGGCAGGCAGTGTCAATCGGTCTCTCTTTCTCTAGGCAGGCAGTGTCAAGTGGTCCCTCTCTCTGTACAGGCAGTGTCAAGTGGTCTCTCTCTCTGTACAGGCAGTGTCAAGCATCTCTCTCTCTGTGCAGGCAGTATCAAATGGTCTCTCTCTCTGTGCAGGCAGTGTCAAGCGGTCTCTCTCTCTCTCTCTCTCTCTCTCTCTCTCTCTCTCTCTCTCTCTCTCTCTCTCTCTCTGTACAGGCAATGTCAAGCAGTCTCTCTCTGTGCAGGCAGTATCAAATGGTCTCTCTCTCTGTGCAGGCAGTGTCAAGCGGTCTCTCTCTCTCTCTTTCCCTCTGTGCAGGCAGTGTCAATCGGTCTCTCTCTGGACAGGCAGTGTCAAGCGGGGTCTCTCTCTCTCTCTCTGGGCAGACAGTGTCAAGCGTTCTCTCTCTCTATCTCTGGGCAGGCAGTGTCAAGCGGTCTCTCTCTCTCTCTCTTTGTGCAGGCAGTGTCAAGCAGTCTCCCTCCCTCTCTCTCTCTCTGTGCAGGCAGTGTCAAACCGTCTCTATCTCTGGCAGGCAGTGTCAAGCGGTCTCTCTCTCTGGGCAGGCAGTGTCAAGTGGTCTCTCTCTCTCTGGGCAGGCAGTGTCAGGCGGTCTCTCTCTCTCTGGGCAAGCAGTGTCAAGCGGTCTCTCTCTGAGCAGGCAGTGTCAAGCAGTCTCTCTCTCTCTGGGCAAGCAGTGTCAAGCGGTCTCTCTCTAGGCAGGCAGTGTCAAGCGGTCTTTCTCTGGGCAGGCAGTGTCAAGCGGTCTCTCTCTCTCTCTGGGCAGGCAGTGTCAAGCGGTCTCTCTCTCTGGGCAGGCAGTGTCAAGCGGTCTCTCTCTCTGGGCAGGCAGTGTCAAGTGGTCTCTCTCTCTGGGCAGGCTCTGTCAGGCGGTCTCTCTCTCTCTGGGCAAGCAGTGTCAAGCGGTCTCTCTCTGAGCAGGCAGTGTCAAGCAGTCTCTCTCTCTCTCTGGGCAAGCAGTGTCAAGCGGTCTCTCTCTAGGCAGGCAGTGTTAATCGGTCTCTCTCTGGACAGGCAGTGTCAAGCGGGGTCTCTCTCTCTCTCTCTGGGCAGGCAGTGTCAAGCGTTTTCTCTCTCTCTGGGCAGACAGTGTCAAGCGTTCTCTCTCTCTATCTCTGGGCAGGCAGTGTCAAGCGGTCTCTCTCTCTCTCTCTTTGTGCAGGCAGTGTCAAGCAGTCTCCCTCCCTCTCTCTCTCTCTGTGCAGGCAGTGTCAAACCGTCTCTATCTCTGGCAGGCAGTGTCAAGCGGTCTCTCTCTCTGGGCAGGCAGTGTCAAGTGGTCTCTCTCTCTCTGGGCAGGCAGTGTCAGGCGGTCTCTCTCTCTCTGGGCAAGCAGTGTCAAGCGGTCTCTCTCTGAGCAGGCAGTGTCAAGCAGTCTCTCTCTCTCTGGGCAAGCAGTGTCAAGCAGTCTCTCTCTCTCTGGGCAAGCAGTGTCAAGCGGTCTCTCTCTAGGCAGGCAGTGTCAAGCGGTCTTTCTCTGGGCAGGCAGTGTCAAGCGGTCTCTCTCTCTCTCTGGGCAGGCAGTGTCAAGCGGTCTCTCTCTCTGGGCAGGCAGTGTCAAGCGGTCTCTCTCTCTGGGCAGGCAGTGTCAAGTGGTCTCTCTCTCTGGGCAGGCTCTGTCAGGCGGTCTCTCTCTCTCTGGGCAAGCAGTGTCAAGCGGTCTCTCTCTGAGCAGGCAGTGTCAAGCAGTCTCTCTCTCTCTCTGGGCAAGCAGTGTCAAGCGGTCTCTCTCTAGGCAGGCAGTGTTAATCGGTCTTTCTCTGGGCAGGCAGTGTCAAGCGGTCACTCTCTCTCTCTCTGGGCAGGCAGTGTCAAGCAGTCTCTCTCTCTCTGTGCAGGCAGTTTCAAACAGTCTCTCTCTCTGGGCAGGCAGTGTCAAGCAGTCTCTCTCTCTCTGTGCAGGCAGTGTCAAAAGGTCTCTCTCTCTGGGCAGGCGTTGTCAAGCGGTCTCTCTCTCTGGGCTGGTGTTGTCAAGCGGTCTCTCTCTCTGGGCAGACAGTGTCAAGAGGGTCTCTCTCTCTCTCTGGGCAGGCAGTGTCAAGCAGTCTCTATCTCTGGGCAGGCAGTGTCAAGCGGTCTGTCTCTGTCTCTCTGGGCAGCCAGTGTCAACCGGTCTCTCTCTGTGCAGGCAGTGTCAAGTGGTCGCTCTCTCTGGGCAGGCAGTGTCAAGTGATCTCTCTCTCTGGGCAGGCTGTGTCAAGCGGTCTCTCTCTCTCTAGGCAGGCTGTGTCAAGTGGTCTCTCTCTCTCTAGGCAGGCTGTGTCAAGCGGTCTCTCTCTCTCTGGGCAGTCTGTGTCAAGCGTTCTCTCTCTCTCTGGGCAGGCAGTGTCAAGCAGTCTCTCTCTTTGGGCAGGCTGTGTCAAGCGGTCTCTCCCTCTGGGCAGGCTTTGTCAAGCGGACTCTCTCTCTGGGCAGGCTGTGTCAAGCGGTCTCTCTCGCTCTCTTTCTGGGGCAATGCAATGTGGAGCAGTCTCCCTCTCTCTCTGTGCAGGGAATGTGGTGTAGATGGATGGTGAGCTAATTCGGTGGTTCAATGGGCCACTTGACTGGAATTGCCCCCCAGGCCTAAGGCTGCCAGCTCTCCCCTGGTGAGGGGTGTCCTCACTTTTATGAGATACTGTAGTTATGTATAGTTATGTACTGTAATTTAGTTCATAGCATTTACTGATTTTGGGTCTTATCTTTATCCAACACTCATGTGAAAAATACCACTTTCAGAGCGATCATCCGATAATCTGATTATTAGTACACAGCTTTCGAGAGATGATAACGGTTTATGCAGAAATATCCAAAGGGACAAGCACAAAAAGTTTTCTCGTACGATAACAGAACTTATGATTTACCTATAATTAGTATGGTATTTGTATGCAAAAAATTGTGTGACCAAGACCATGCATGCTAGGAAATGAAAGAATACATTACAGTACAATACATTACATCACTTCCGAAGTTGTATTCTGTTGTACAAGAATTTTCGTAAGTTTAGTAACCTATTCATTTTTGATATGAGACTAGCATGCAAAAGAAAAAGCAGACAATCATTCGTGCAATATTCTTATTGTGTGTACGAAGCTTTATGCCCCGTACACACGATAGGATTTTCTGACGGAAAATGTTCTATGGGAGCTTGTTGTCGGAAATTCCGACCGTGTGTAGGCTCCATCGGACATTTTCCATCGGAATATCTGACACACAAAATCCGTCCACTAAAATTTTCTGACAACAAAATCCGTTGTCATAAATTCCGATTGTGTGTACACATTTTCGACGCACAAAGTTCCACTTATGCTCGGAATCAAGCAGAAGAGCCGCATTGGCTATTGAACTTCATTTTTCTCGGCTCATTGTACGTGTTGTACGTCACCGCATTCTCGACGTTCGGAATGTCAGACAAGATTTGTGTGACCATGTGTATGCAAGACAAGTTTGAGCCAACATCCGTCGGAAAAAAACATGGATTTTGTTGTCCTATCGTGTGTACAGGACATTACTCTGTCATCAGTTTTCAGTGGAAGGGTTCCTGAAAGGATAACCTGCCAAAGTTAGTTGGTGGCTGTATATTGCCTGTCCTTGCAAGCTATGCTTTCTATTGAAGCATTGTTTGCAATTAAGCAAGAATCAGCCATCAAGGTTATTGATTTGCTAGAGTTGGACACTCATTGTTCCCTTTTCAGTGAGGGAAAAAAATACTATGCCAGCTGTGTTTGAGAGAATACAGCAGGTCCCTAGCCTTCTGTCATTCTCAGTGAGACTTCTTGCTGTGTTCTTGGAACCAGGGGTCAAGTCCTGGGAAAAAAGTGTGGGGACTCACCCAAGATTCCCCACCTCAAAAATAAAAAAGTGTGTGTGTGTGTGTGTGTGTGTGTGTGTGTGTGTGTGTGTGTGTGTGTGTGTATATATGGATATATATATAGATATAAACACATACTCCATGTGCAGACAATCAGAGAGTCAAAGAGTGTGCGGACATCAGAGAGGGTGCAGACATGGCACAGGAGACAGGAGACGGTCAGAGACTGTGCGGACATGATACAGGAGATGGGCAGAGAGTGTGCGGACATGCTACAGGAGATGGTCAGAGTGTGTGAGAGGGGGCAGGGTTCCATGGGGTGGGGGCAGGGTGAACAGTGAGGGGGGCAGGGTTCCATGGGGTGGGGCAGGATGAATAGTGAGGGGGCAGGGTTCCATGGTTGGGTGAATAGTGAGGGGGCAGGGTTCCATGGGATGGGGGCAGTGTGAATAGTGAGGGTGCAGTGTTCTATGGGGTGGGGCAGGGTGAACAGTGAGAGGGGCAGGGTTTCATGGGGTGGGGGCAGGGTGAACAGTGAGGGAGGCATGGTTCGATGGGGTGGGGACAGAGTCAACAGTGAGGGGTGCAGGGTTCTGAAGGGTAGATCAGTATGTGGTGAGGGGTGCAGGGTAGATGGGCGGTGCAGGAAGAAAAGAGGGCTACTGTGTAGGGCCAGGAGAGGAGTAGAGGACAGTGGAGACTGTCAGAGGTGGGGGTGGGGTGCAGATGGCCTGGCATGATCAGAGGAACACGGATGAGAACCCTCTGTACTACTGAGCAAGGCAGAGAGGAGAGTAGCTGGTACTCATGGTTTGATCAGCACACATTCGCTTGGCTGAGTCCATAGCGCAAGGGAGGGACCTGGGGACCAGGACACACAGGAGGGATCCAGGCACACAGACACAGCCAGCCGTGCACTTCACTCGTGCCCCGCCCCCCCATTTACTTCTGATTTGCCGCCACTGCTCTGTCAGTCACCAAGAGCCAGGCAGCAGGCAGAACTGGAGGGGGCCGTGCAGGGGCAGTAAAGGCTATCCCTCCATCACCCACTCCCGACTCACAGCCAGGATGCAGCTGCTAACGGGAACAGCGTACAAAAAGTACAGGAACGTCGTTCCCGCAGGACTCGAGCCCTGCTTGGAACACAAGCTCTCGTAGGGAGCAAGGGGTCGATAAACTGTGCTCAAATGGTCCAAGGAGTGAAGCAAGTGGCGCACCTGAAGGTAGGACCAGAGCGGTAAAGGAGTGTTTGGTCAATACTTTACCACTGCAGAAGAAATGGTGAGCACAGAGGAAGGGGTTGGGAGCTGCATCTATTAACAACTTGTCAGACATCCCTGGTGGGAAGTACGGATTAAAGCCAACAGGCGTCATGAGTCGACCAACCAAGGAAAGGCCATGCTTCAAGTTGACCTCTCGGAAACACACCAGTGTAGGACCAATGAGTGGGCGATCCTTAACAGAAGGGCGGTGACATGCTAACAGCCAAGAGGTAGACTAGGGAGAGAGTCGAGAAGGAGTCCTCAAGGGTTACATGAGAATTTTACCTACAATCAGCCCCCTGCACACTCTGTATGTATACCCTGAAAAGCTAAGACAGGGAGAGGAAGAAGCAGCACGAGGAATCGGTCAGCTGTGCAGAAGCTCTTATGTACTAAAAAGGAGCATGAGAGGAGGAGAGAGCAGAGTGACACATAAGTAGAGTGACAAATGATCTATTGAGTCTGCTTCTCTTTGCAGTATCTAGTCACAGGCTAGGGGAGGGACAAGACCTGTACTGTTAGTGTTAACTGTAGCAGTGAAAAATCAGGTCTTCACCCCTGCCAGACAAGTCTGTGTTTTGCAGCTGATCTGTGTAATTCTCAGGACTGGTTGCACAGAAATACAAATCTTTTGGTGGGCAAAAGAGCTCTCCTGTATGCATTTTATCTGTAAAAAGCTTTTTTCTTACGTTTTGCTTAAATAATAAGTACTTCTTCCAAGAGCAAGAATTTCCCTTAATAAAGGATAGGTTGCTGTATCAAAACTCAAATTTACAAGATTGTATGGCTGGCCTACATCTCTGTGTATAAGGACAAACAAATTTCATTTGGGTATTTTAAATTCCAGATGTAGGCTTTAAGGTCTTCCACCTATTAAATTGGCAAATTGAACCAGGTGTCAGACCTTGAGACCTGAGTCTTCAAAATGTAAGTGAAGATTGACCCTTAGCTGTATTGTAACAAACATAACATTTAATAATTGCTTTCCTTGAAGCTCCACATTCCTGCCTTTCTTCTTTTTTTTTTCATTTTCTTGCTTGTAAATAAAGGCCACTTGTTACACAATTGAGACAGATTCTCTGAAGGGGACTTCAGTTTGTAGTTGAGGCCAGTTTTTTGCTGCTTTTTGAAACCTTGTCTAACTCAAATAGGCGTAGCGAATGTGCAGCTCTTAATTGTTGAGCTTATATTCATAAACTGTTTGGGCTGCTTGATGCTAAAGTGTAACATTTCACTTCACAATTTGAAGCCAATGTTTCAGAAGTGAATATATGATGAATAAATATATATTGGAGTTCTGTGAGGGCATTGATAATAAGTCAAATAGTACATTTTTTTAATATGGTGTTTATATTTTTAAATCTGACCAATAATTTTATATAGAACCGAAAAGAGGTGTTCTCCTGTACTAAATAAGGGTTGGATGAAAACTTTTGAAGTGTTTTTCAGAATGGCACTATCCAAAACCTGCTCCTGCTATTCCAAACCTATCTACACATGTTAGCACTGCTGTAACTACTTATCAAAAAAAAAAAACAATTAAAAGTTAAAGAATTAAAAGTTTAGTACTGATAGCAACCAGTCAGATCCCATATAATGCCACTCTGGCTTCAGAAGAGTAAACTCTGTTTGCTGGTAGCTTTAAGTCCTGAACTTTTCTGCCTATACTGTTTGTATAAGGCCAAACCATTTGATAATCTGACATTATGTAAGTTTACAGATGCTTCTTGTCCTGTGTAATAGTCTACCTTAAACATCACACTTCCAAAATAAACATAAACCTTCACAAAAAAGAACCTGATATCTGTAGTGTTCCTTTGTGGCATGTTACTTGCTGCATAATTATTGGTTAAAAAATAAATAAATACATTTATTTATTTATTTATTTATTCTTAAAGCGATTGCAACAGTAGCAAAAAATAACGTGCAAATATATGACTACAGTTATGTGAGTGTTAGAAAAAAGTAGGTGTAATTTTGCATCTAAAATGATGATCAGTGTTGCTAACAAATAAATGTTGGAGTAGCAAATGATCACTAAACAGATGGAATATATGGTTCTCTGTGGTGTACACTATACAGGAAGCCTGTAGTAGCAATGATATTACATTGCTTCAGTTGTGTGCGATTGATTGTAGTATATGCTACTTATGTAGCTTACACCATAGGGCAGGCATATGCAATTAGCGGAACTCCAGCTTTTGCAGAACTACAAGTCCCATGAGGCATAGCAAGTCTCTGACAGCCACAAGCATGACACCCAGAGGCAGAGGCATGATGGGACTTGTAGTTTTGCAACAGCTGGAGGTCCGCTAATTGCATATCCCTGCCATAGGGTGTCACATGATGCCTCTGTTTAATGACTAACTATTACTTATATGCGTTAATCGCTAGAAATTATATTTGTTTGATTGGGCTAGTACAAATAGTCTGTGTAACTTTAGCCTAAAGCTCCATTCACCCCAATGCGTTTTTTACTGTTTTTTGCAGAAACGCAGGACATATTTTTTTTGTTTTTTAACCTGTAGTTTCTATGGAACACGTTCACATCAGTGCATTTTTGTGCCTCTGCGTTTTTGGAAAGGGTCAGGGACTTTTTTCCTGCAGCATTTTGCATGTAATAGACTTCAATGGACACCGCATCCAAAATGCAAGTACCGTGTTTTAACCGTGATTTTATTGCGATTTGGTTTTTTTAGGGGTTTTTTTTTTTTACATTCACTGTATGTAGCCAGTTGCTAAGGAGCGGGCCAGGTTTTAAAAAATTCAAGAAAAAAATGGGATAGGGTTCCCCCAAAATCCATACCAGATCCTTATCTGAGTACGCAGCCTGGCAGGCCATGAAAGGGGGGGACGAGCGAGCGCCCTTCCTGAACCATACCAGGCCACATGCCCTCAACATGGGGTGGTGGGTGCTCTGGAGCAAGGGGGGAGCCCTGCCTCCCTACCCACCCCAAAGCACCTTGTCCCTATGGGACCTCATCCCCTCAACCCTAGGCTGTGGTTGTGGGGGTCTGTGGGCAGGAGGCTTATGGGAATCTGGAAGCCCCCTTTAACAAGGGGCCCCCCAGATCTCAGCCCCCTCAACCATGTGAATGGATATGGGGTACATTTGGGTACGCCTACCCATTCACCCAAAAAAAAGTAGTGTAGTGTGCCAAAAAACGAGACAGTTTTTGACAAGTCCTTTATTAAAAATGTCATCTTTCTCTGCTCTTCTTCTTCCTCCGTTCTTCTTCTTCCTCCGTTCTTCTTCTTCCTCCGCTCTTCTTCTTCCTCCGCTCTTCTTCTTCCTCCGCTCTTCTTCTTCCTCCGCTCTTCTTCTTCCTCCGCTCTTCTTCTTCCTCCGCTCTTCTTCCTCTGCTTCTTCCACAGCTGCCGCCACTGACCTGCTGAAAATAAGTAAAAAACGATCATCCTCTAACTGGCTCCCGCCTTTCTGTCCGCTCTGACGTCAGGGGCATGGTGGGTCTGTGATGTCACAAGGGCGGGGGTCTGCAGATGACATCACCCGATGGCCAGCTCCATAGTTATATAAGAAATGTCAGACATTGGAGCGGACAGAAAGATGGGAGCCTGTCGGAGGATGATCATTTTTTTTTATTTTCAGCGTGTCAGTCTCAGTAAGAGGATGACTGGAGGAAGAAGCGGGGGAAGAAGACATTTTTAATAAAAGACTTGTCAAAAACGCTCTTTGTTTTTTGCTACACAATGCTACTTTTTTGGGGGGAATGGGTAGGGGTTGTTTAAGGGAGCTTCCAGATTCGGTTAAGCCCCCTGCCCGCAGACCCTCACAACTACAGCCCAGGGTTGTGGGGATGAGGTCCTTGTCCCCATCAACACGGGGGACAAGGTGCTTTGGGGTGGGGGGGTCCAGAGCCCCCCCTTTGTTGAGGGCATGTGGCCTCGTATGGTTCAGGAAGGGGGGGGCGCTCGCTCGCCCCCCCTTTCTCTTTTTGGGGGGGCAGACCGAAGGGTCTGGTATGGTTTTTTTGGGGGGGGGTCCATGCCAATTTTTTATAGAATTTTTTTTTTTTTTTTTTTATGCCGGCAAATCTGTTAGCTGGGAACCCGCTGACAGCTGATGACTCATCGGTTGTTGAGGATGTGGTGGCCGGCCGGCCTCCCCAGCTCACTCCTTAGCAACTGGCTATATACAGTGAATGTAAAGAAAAAAAAATCCTGCAAATCGCGGTAAAAAAAATCCAGCGGAAAGCACAGCAAAAAGCACTGCAGAAACGCTGAAAAGCAACTTGCATGATGTGAAACGAGCCTTATGTTCTACACAACACCATTTATCTGCTGCTTACCATGCTAAGGGCTCATGCACATATGGCTTGATTATATCGCTACAGTTTCACTTTTCCCTGCCCGGATCAGACCGATTTTGCATCTAAAGTGTAAATGTAAAAGAATGCATCAAATTTTCTATCATGACATCCTAAAAAAAAAGAAAATAGTGGAAAATAGATTAAAATGCATAATGACATTACCTTAAAAAAGGGATCACATTGAGGCTAACCTGATTTGTAATAGTGTTGCATTGTGCTATTAAGTTAGAGCCTAATTTCAGTTGTAGTTGATTAAAATGTTGATCTTTCCCTGCTACAGCGCATACAGTCTGGAATTTTAAAAGCATTCAACAACCCAACAACTAAAACAGCAGATGAGGATACAAGGAGAAAAGTTAAAGGTAAGCTTTCACATGGACTGCTTTTAAATTCTGTATGAAGGATCATCGGTTAGGAGGGGTGGGGGACAAATTACAAATGTGCTCCCTGCTTTGTGCCTCAATAGCTTGTGATTGAAATAGTCTGTGCTTTCCAGGTTACCTCCTCGGATTTCCTTAAAACCAGTACAGTATTTGAGACATTGGAAGGGAAAGGTCTGATCTAGTAACTATGGAATGGTCTCATTTATCATGTGTATTAAAGAACACCTGTCTAACCTTGTCTGTGGATTTTTAGCTTTTTAAGTCTCTAAAGATTTTGTTAAAGATTGTGTTTCTTATTTCTTATTTCTAAAATCTGAAAGGGTGCAAATATATACAAAAGCTGCTACCCTAAAGCAGACACCAAAAATAATTTGTTGTCTGTATGTGTCCAGATCATTGGAAACCATCACCACCACTGCATTGTCATGACTGATATGGCACAAATATAACTTCTTTTGGAGCTCATGACAGCAGAGCTTTGTCAATTTGTTCAAATCTGCTCAGCTATTAGCTGATGAAGAAAAGTGGTTACACAGAACCCCTGCTTCCTTAGAATTCTTTCACGTATGTGTGGACTGCCAAGCTGGACCTACACGTGGTGATTTAATAGAGCAATCAAACTTTCATTTCAGTCGGAATGGGAACAATATTGCCTTGATCGAACCCAGTGTAAACATTTCTGTAAAACAACTATATTAAAGTTGTTCATTTTTTTTGCCCACTTTCACGGTTAAATAGATTCTGGTAGTCAATCACACTTGTGGGTGGTAGATTGCTTAGTTTCTGGGGATTACTTGTAATTCTAGTTGCTATTTATTGTGGATGGAAATTGAAAAGAACTGAAAATTGCTATACTTGTTTGGTGAGCTCTAAAGCAGCCACATGAGAAACAGTCCTCTTTCAATTTCTTTTATTGTCACTCATAACCTTTGATCAGCCTATGAAAAAAAAAATCAGTTGTAAACACAAAGCCATTGGGTCCTAATAAATGTGCTTACTTATTCCTTGGTACTACAGCCAACAAGGACTCTTGACTACCTGGAATTTAAAGAGAAAAAAAAATAGCATTTTTTTTTTTTTTACAGAGCAATTGTTTTCTGAGAGGAAACAAGAATTAGGTTTTATAAACAATATAGTTGTATCATACAGAGTTTTATTTGAAATGACATCTGTAATAGAATGCTAAACTCCTCAAAGTAACCGCCTCTATTCCCACTTCTTACTTAAACCTGTAGCAGAGGCCGACTCCCTGCAATGGGTATTTCTACTCGATCTGAAATCTCCTTTCTGGCACCCTGCCCCCCCAACTTTAAAATTTAAAAACACACCACTGTGCCCCGTGCATACCTCTGCACCCCCCAATATCTTTGTCACTACTGTGTACCCCCTCTCCACAACTGCACCTCTGGACCCCTTTACACTACACAGCCCTCCCGCCCCACAGTTAAGTCCAGCAGTTGCCGTCCTCTATTCAGCACTGCTCACTGTCTCTCCCCTGCTGTGAGCAGCAGAGTGAATCCGGCGGCCGGCCAGCCAGCCCTGGGTGTCAGTCACCTGGGTAAGGTCCGCATCCTGTCACAGTTTGCCTCTCCCTGCCCTGGCTATCACAGTGCTGCTGCCTGAGCCCGCTATCACTGCTTCACTCGCGGGGGGCACCGGTCTGACACCCCCCCAATGTGTGGCACCCAGGGCGGAAGCCCCCCCCCATTGGTACGCTACTGCTTCCTGTGCATGCCTATGAGAGCTCAGTACACAGGCATGTCTGGCACCAAACAGGATTTTTGAGAAAGAAACATTTTAATAAGGGAAACAATTCTAGTTAATTGGAAGCTAGGGTGGGGCATAGTAATGCAGGCTAATTCAGGAAAGGTGGGGGGTTAATTGAGTAAATCCTCAATTTAGGTTATGAGAGCTGGTATTGCTAATTTTATTTTGGTGGTACAGTTGTGCAACTTTCAGGGCTGGAATTTTTATCCTGGCTTCACTACTTTGTAACTCATTGACGTGAAACAAGCTTGGATCCGTTAAGGTCCTGGGATTCATGACCTGTATAATTGTTCTTGGTCGTTGGCTAATAAAATTGTGAAGAAAGGATAAAGATGACAGCCCTGGAGGATGCACATTCCAAAAGAAGTCAGTAATATCAGTTATGCTATCCAAAAACCCTAAAAATAATTTGTTTGGCTGGACTTACACTTTAAAAATGTACCTGTTTCTACTTACATACAAATTCAACTTAAAAACAAACCTACAGACCCTATCTTGTTTGTAACCTGGGGACTGCCTGTATTACTATCCTTGTATATACTATTTAAGAGAGGGAACAGGGTTAGTTAGTTATATAGGGTTGGGGATATACAGGTGTATCTAATAAAATTAGAAGATCATCAAAAAGTTAATTTATTTCAGTAATTCAATTCAAAAAGTAAAACTTATATATTTTATATAGATGTGTTACACACAGAGTGATATATTTCAAGCATTTCTTTCTTTTAATTTTGATTACTATGGCTTACAGCTAGTGAAAATCCCAAATTCAGTATCTCAGAAAATTAGAATATTACATAAGACCATTAAAAAATAAGGATTTTTGATACAGAAATATTGGCTTACTAAAAAGTATGTCCATGTACAGTATAGTATGCACTCAATACTTGGTCAGGGCTCCTTTTGCATGAATTACTGCATCAATGCAGTGTGGCAGGAAGGCTATCAGCCTGTGGCACTGCTGAGGTGTTATGGAAGCCCAGGTTGCTTTGATAGTGGTTGTCATCTCGTCTTCATTGTTGGGTCTGGTGTCTCTCCTCTTCCTCTTGACAATATCCCACAGATTCTCAATGGGGTTTAGGTCAGGCGAGTTTGCTGGTCAGTCAAGCACCATGATACCATATTCACTAAACCGTATATTGGTACTTTTGGTAGTGTGGGCAGGTGCCAAGTCCTGCTGGAAAATAAAATCAGCATCTCAATAAAGCTGGTCAGCAGAGGAAAGCATGAAGTGCTCTAGAATTTACTGGTAGAGGGCTGCGCTGACTTTGGACTTGATAAAACACAGTGGACCAACACCAGCAGATGACATGGCTCCCCAAATCATCACAGACTGTGGAAAAATGCCACGCAGCATTGATGGAGTAATTTATGCAAAAGGAGCCCTGACTAAGTATTGAGTGCATACTATACTGTACATGGACATACAGTAAGCCAACATTTCTGTATTAAAAATCCTTTTTTTATCGGTCTTATGTAATATTCTAATTTTCTGAGATCATG
This sequence comes from Lithobates clamitans, assembly GCA_037952925.1. Taxonomy (NCBI): domain Eukaryota; kingdom Metazoa; phylum Chordata; class Amphibia; order Anura; family Ranidae; genus Lithobates; species Lithobates clamitans. The sequence goes on from JBBGZY010000050.1 coordinate 241,534, forward strand.
AATTTAGGGTTTTCACTAGCTGTAAGCCATAATCATAAAAAGTAAAAGAAAGACGTGTCTGCAATGTTTTTTCTCCCTTTTTTTTTATTCTAAAGAATTGTTCATTAGCATTTTTGGACAAATGTTATTAATAATTATAGAATTATTGAAAAATAATTTAGAAATACTGGTAGGATTAGTTTCTTTTACTGTTTTTTTTGTTTTGTTATCATTTAATCCAAACTGATGCCCCTTGCTAGTTAGAATGTGGAGGCGTTCACATTAGTTTGACAAGTGATGTTTTATTGCAGTCAGACTATACTACATAATAGCACAGTGCCATCTTGTGGCATGACTTATTAAAATCTCCAATTTGCCTGTGTCACTGGTAATGGGTTTAAAACCAGCCTTGTTTTTTTCCTGGAACAATGGAAGTATGTAAAATAAATATTACATACAGTGCATCCGGAAAGTATTCACAGAGCTTCATGTTTTCAACATGTTGTTTTTTACAGCCTTATTCCAAAATGGATTAAATTCATTATTTTCCTCCAAATTCTACAAACCATACCCCATAATGGCAACGTAAAAGAAGTTTGTTTGAAATCTCTGCACATTTAATAAAAATAAAATATGAAAAAATCACATGTACATAAGTATTCACAGCCTATGTGCCATGAGACTCACAATTGAGCTCAGGTACATCCTGTTTACATTGATCATTCTTGAGATGTTTCTACAACTTGATTGGAGTCCACCTGTGGTAAATTAAGTTGATTGGACATGATGTGAAAAGGCACACACCTGTCTATATAGGGTCTCATAGTTAACCGTGCATGTCAGAGCACAAACCAAGATATGAAATCCAAGGGATTGTCTGTAGACCTCTGAGACAGGATTGTATCGAGGCACAGATCTGGGGTAGGGTACAGAAAAATTTCTGTAGCAATGAGCACAGTGGCCTCCATCATCCGTAAATGGAAGAAGTTTGGAACCACCAGAACTCTTCCTAGAGTGAGTTGCCCAGCCAAACTGAGCAATCAGGGGAGAAGGGCCTTAGTCAGGGAAGTGATCCAGAACCTGATGGTCACTCTGACAAAGCTCCAGTGTTTCTATATGGAGAGAGGAGAAACTTCCAGAAGAATAACCATCTCTGCAGCACTCCACCATTCAGGCCTGAATGGTTGAGTGGCCAGATGGAAGCCACTCCTCAGTAAAAGGCACATGACAGCTCGCCTGGAGTTTGCCAAAAGGCACCTAAAGGACTCTCAGACCATGAGAAACAAAATTCTCTGGTCTGATAAAACAAAGATTAAACTCTTTGGCCTGAATGGCAAGCGTCATGTCTGGAGGAAACCAGGCATCACTGTTAACCTGGCCAATACCATCCCTACAGTGAAGCATGGTGGTGGCAGCATCATGCTGTGGGGATGTTTTTCAGCGGCAGGATCTGGGAGACTAGTTAATATTGGGGGAAAGATGAATGCAGCAATATACAGAGACATCCTTGATGAAAATCTGCTATAGAGCGCTCTGGACCTCAGACTGGGGTGAAGGTTCATCTTCCAATAGGACAACAACCCTTAGCACACAGCCAAGATAACAAAGGAGTGGCTACAGGACATCTCTGACTGTCCTTGAGTGGCCCAGAATTGAACCCGATTTAACATCTCTGGAGAGATCTGAAAATGACTGTGCACCCGATGCTACAAAGAAGAATGGGAGAAAATGCCCAAAAATAGATGTGCCAAGCTTGTAGCATCATACTCATCGTCATTATGGGGTATTGTTTGTAGAATTTTGAGGAAACTAATGAATTTAACCCTTTTAGATATAGAGCTGTAACATACCAAAAAAGTGGAAAAAGTGAAGCGCTGTGAATACTATCCGAATGCACTGTATGTGTTCAGTGACTTAGAAAATATATATATATGATAAAGAGAGTGTTCCGTAATCAGATGGAAGCAATGGAAATCTTTAAATCCTCCTATTTGCCAAAGAAAACATTTTTGTTAGTTATCCAGAGATTCAGACTGATGGCATGTGGTCTGGACCACTTAAAGTTCTTAAATGCATATGTATATTCCCTATGACCAGTTCATAGTCGCCAAAGTGCCATTAGCTCTGTTGTAAATCACAATGTATTGGGTCTGATATCAGCAAGCAAGATCATGCAAACATCAGACTGGCTGTAATTGGGAATTTACTTTCACTTGTTACTATATCCCACTGTTTCTCAGTTTGAGTTGTAAATCCTATCTGTATGCCTGTTCCTGGTTGGAAACTTAGTAAATATTGAGGACAAAGCATCAGCATTAGTGCCAAATAACTAACATTTTGGGAGGTCAGCAATGGCAGCTTACATATTTCTTTTATGACTGGTATAGTTTAAAAAATGATTCCACTTTGCTCTAGAAATAGAATATGGGAAAACACTAGATTTCTTAGTTGCAATACCAAGACCCTGCAGAATAGTGCTGAGTTAATGGTCTTGCGATGCACTTTTGCAACCTTTTCATTATGTACAAAAGGATTCTCATTGTGCTTCTGTTTAAACTTAACATTTAAGTAATAGGCTAGACATTATACTAACACATTTTTCAAAAACTCTTGTGACGATATATTGCCTCAGGTACTTGTTAATAAAAATGTATTTGATTTGTGTCCCTAGCTTACGGAAGAGAAGGAGTAAAGACAAATTTCATAGATAGAGTGTTTGTTGGTGAATTAACCAGCACAATCATGTGTGAGGAATGTGAACAGGTAAGTATATCTTATTCGTGTGAAAAGTCACTGTGGCTTAACAGCTGTGGAATCTGTTATGAAGCAGTGAAAAGAAATATACGGTAATTTAATTGTGTCTGCAATGTAGGGCTACTTCAATGCAGTAGTGAATAACAAGTATAGCCAGCAGAGTTTAGTAACCCATAGCCACCAATCAGATTAGCACTTACTGTCTTTATAACAGTGAAATATAAATTGTGGTTTCTGCTATTTGCTTTGTTTTATAAGCCCAGTAGACTTTGTCTGAAACTGGATTTCGTCCTTTTTGAAATGTGTTAGACTAAATTACAGACCTGCATGTATGTTAAGCACTGTGGCTGTTTTATAAAACTGGTGAAAAGAAAAATGGAACAATTATCTATAGCAGTGTTTCTCAACCTTTTTTCAGTTGTGGCACTTTTAAAAAGTATGTGTAATCTCAAGGCACCTCCATCTAAAATGTAAAAAATGTAAATGTTAGAAGTCAATATGGAACCCGAGCCTGGATTGATGTACACCGCCACCTTGATGAAATTACCTTCACATCAGAGGCCCCCTTTCACCACCTTCATATCAGAGTCGTCGTCCCCCCCCCCCCCACAATGACATCAGACCCCCCACAAATCACCACAGAGTCCATCACTGAGTCAGAGTCCCCCTATATGTAGGTGCCCCCACATCACTTCAAAGTCTTTTACCACCAAAGAGACCCCTCCTGATCACAGAGCCCTCTCATCCATCTCTGTCCCAGGTTGAGTCTTGTGCTTGCAACTCTCTGGAGGAACGGCACCCTGGTTGATAAACACTGACTTATAGTATACTTTTTAATACCTTGATTTATATCAGCGATAAAAAATGATGAAACCTGATTGGTTGGTCTTTGACCGCTCCAAAGGTTTTAAAAGATCCTAACAGTCCTGAAACCTGACATTAGAACAAAAAATGTTTAAAGGCAGAACAAAAACCCCACGGCCAGTGTGTTCAGGAGCAGTGGCATTTTGGCAGCAAAAATGCTTGACGAGCCTCATGAAATGAATTAACGCCCAAGCGCTTCACGGGCCTAAACGGGCTACACACATTTACAAGCGTCAAGCGTTTTTTTTCCTGCCAAAAAGCTGCTGCCAAGAGGAAATAAATTTAGGAGAGTTAGCAAAAAGTAAGCATGAGGCCTTAGTGTTTAGAAACATTGAACCAGTATGTCACTTTTCTTTAATTGTTCTCCAGCCTTGAAAAGCTAACTGGCGAACAGATCTCCACAATTTGCCTCGTTTTCAAGAGCGGGCTGTGTACTTTTTTAAAAAGGTGAACAGAAACTCAGTACTAGTCAGTCTAAAGACAACTGGACTTATGCATGTTTCTACGTCTTCCATCAGCGTTCTAATTTTCAAAAAGCAAATATTGTGACACACTTTTTTAGTCTAACATTGTGGCAATATTCTGTGGTGGGAACTGACATCTTGGTATTTTCATACCCCTTATCTTCCACACTTGCAGCAAGTTGTACCATATTAATAATGTAGTCCTCCCTGTTTAAAAACGTCAGCCATATTAGTTCACTTAACAAACTTAGGGCTATTGTCTGTCTAACTGCAATAAGGATATGCCATTGAAAAAATTGTTGGGTTGTTTACAGATATGCTCAATCAAACTGAAAACTCATCAAACTCGTCTTTTGTTTTTGCTCCCAGGTACTCCTCCAGGCCCTCTCCATAGTTTTCTCTACATTCTCCACTCCTACCTGGAAGGCCAGGCAGTGTTTTCCCATGCAGCTCTACAATGGGCCCTGATTGCTTTAGCAAGGGCATAATTTATATCTGACTCCTCAATGGCAGTTGAATAAGTCCCTGTATGAAGATGTTTTTGTAGTTATTGACAAAATAGACAAAAGCAAGTCTTGGCACATCCACCATTAACTAGTTACACAAGGTAAATTAATATAGTAACTAGCAGCGCTGTGAGTTAAAGTGACTTTAAATCATAAATAACAAATCACCCAATGACAAGTGATAATCAATAACATAAATTAGTAATTATGAATTGTATGAATGAATGACCAAAGTCCACAAATGAACAGTCCATTGAACAAGCGTGAAAGCTCAGTGTGATTCAACACTGTGTAGAGTATACAACAATGGGAAAGATCCTGTGAGCCACACAAAACTTAGTAAAGCACTACTCAGCTGCGTGCGTTAAACATGTCTCATAAGCGTGCAAAATGACAATGTAAAAAGGATTACGCTGTGCTAGAGTGTGTTAGACATGCTACTAAATATTAGCATGATAGAACAACTGCGTCTAAATAAACGCATGTGGATGTGGGAAACACAATACCTCTACAAGGTAAGCGGACCTAATAATAGATAAATACTCTGAATACAAATGTGAAAATTGACAAATGCAAATAAACGCATCAAAGTATAAATGCAAATTCAAATATGAAATATGATAGATTAACGCATCAAAGTGCACAGGTACCAATAAGCATAACTGAATCACAACATTACTAGATAATGAAATGAAGAAATGAATATAAACGCATCAAAGTGAAAATTGACAAATGCATATAAACGCATCAAAGTATAAATGCAAATTCAAATGTGAAATAAAGCAGATTAACGCATCAAAGTGCACAAGTACCAATAAGCATAACTGAATCACAGCATTACTAGTGCAATGAATATAAACGCATCAAAGTGCAAATGTGCCAATATGCATAACTAAATGACAATATTGCTCAAATTTGCAAAATATAAACGCATAAAGTGAAAATAAACATACTTATTACAATATAAATATATATATATGAGCATGTAAAAAGTGCTAAGTGCAAAAAACACAAAACAAAAAGTAATTTGGTGTCACACAGTTCATGTGTAAAAAAGTCCTCAATGGAACCAAAAAATATTGTCCACTATGAAGTCCCACTAAAGGTATAAAGGTGCCTAAACGTGATGTCCACTGGTGATACAATCAACTTGCTAGTAACTCTCAAAGTTCCACAGACCATGCAATGGTGCGATTCGATGACCCCAAAGGTAATGCGCTCACCTCAGAGCGTGTGACCAAGTCGCTAGACAAAGTCAAACCACGCTTGTGAGCCACCCCGGGTTCTAAGTAGATCACAGGATCCCAGGCTCCAATACAGTAAAGAGTATATAGATGGGAAGAAAAAAAACTACATAGTATATTACCGTTTTAAAATGTATTAAAAGATATAGATACTCACCCCAAAAAGGGGTACTCACAATATATAGGCGCGTCAGTGCACCGCTCTAAACATGGCAAGTATGATATTTTTCGTGAGGGTATGGTGTGCGTCTCCTCAATAGGCAGCTCAGCTGTCTCTCGCTCCGTCCTGGCCCCTCCCCTACGCGTGTTCGACACAGGGGTCACGTGTCATCATCAGGGGGATACCTTGTAGAGGTATTGTGTTTCCCACATCCACATGCGTTTATTTAGACACTGTGTAGAGTATGACCGGATTGACTTAAAAAATCATCCACCACACCACGTGCAAATGGTGACTCCGCTCCCCTTTAGATGTACACTCACCAAATGAAGTTGCCTTGCACTTTCATGCTTGGCAAATACACGACAACCCACAAAAGGTTAAATCAATCTAAATCAATCAAATCAACCTGATATCAGTGAAAGTAGATCTCATGGAAAATTCACATATAAAGAAACAAAGTGCTCCAATAGTGCAGTATTGTTTCATGAAAATTTATTCAAGTTAAAAAACGCTTCAAACATTACACTCACATGGAATCAAATGAATAAAAGCATGTAACAGATCCACTGCAACAGCAAGGAACTGGCATGACATGGTCACAGCGGACCAGCCTGTGTGAACGGTATCTCACCCACATGAAATCGTAACCCACGGAACCTCAATTCCGGTATTACGTTCAACGGCACTAATGGTTGCCGTACAGCCACGTTCTGACACATTTAGTCATCACAACCTCCTCCCCAGGACCCTCGGAACATCACTTCCGGTATTACGTCCAATGTCACTAATGGTTGCCCTACAGCCACGTTCCGACGCGTTTCGTCATCACGACTTCCTCCCCAGAGAAGTGGGGATGAGATACCGTTCACACACGCTGGTCTGCTATAACTATGTCATGCCAGTTCCTTGCTGCTGCAGTGGATCTGTTACATGCTTTTATTCATCTGATTCCATATGAGTGTAATGTTTGAAGCATTTTTTAACTTGAATACATTTTCATTTAACAGTACTGCACTATTAGAGCACTTTGTTTCTTTATATATGAATTTTCCATGAGATCTATTTTCACGAGTGGATATCGATGGATGATTTAACCCTTTGTGGGTTGTCGTGTATTTTCTGAGCATGAGAGTGCTAGGCAGCTTCATCTGGTAAATTTACATCTAAAAGGGAGCATTTGCACGTGGTGTGGTGGATGATTTTTGAAGTCAATCCTGTCATACTACAGAGTGTTGAATCACACTGAGCTTTCACACTTGTTTAATGGACTGTTCAGTTGTTGACTTTGGTCATTCATTCATAAAACTCATAATTACTAATTTATGTTAACGATCATTACTTGTCACTGGTTGATTTGTTATTTATGATTTAAAGTCCCTTTAACTCACAGCGCCGCTATTTACTATATTAATTTACACGGTAAATGCTTATGATTATCTGTTCAATTTAAGTGGCAGCCTTTAACACTATATTTCCTTCTGGCGCAGTGTTGGTACCATAGGTGTGCGCAGCCTATTGCATTAGGGTGTGCACCCCAAAGCTCAAACAAACTGAAGCATAGTAAATTCATTTAGCTTTTGGACTTTCTGATTTTAGTTACACAAGGTAAAAACAAAATTCCTTACCTATTTCATATAATTTAGTCTGACTACATACCTCCAAACTTTCTGAGACAGGAAAGGGGAACATCCTTTTAGCACAAAGTTTGCAGGCATAGGACACACACCCTGCACCAACCCAGTTATATGCAGTATGAAAAATGATTAGCTAAACCAAAAGTTTTTTTTTCATTATGTTTCCTTTATACTGGCATTTTAAAACAATGTGATACTTAAAAGATCTGTATAAAAGTTTTAGTGTAGTGTAACACTTTTGGTAGTGAATTGTTGCATTTAGTTCCAAAAAAGGAACTATTTTTGCCATTTTTTTCTACAATTTGCCATCACCAAGTCCTTTCCTTTCCTGGAAGTTTCTGAATGTAAAAGGTTTACCAGACAATCCTTTTTATTAGTAAAAAGAAAGGGAAACTAGATAGTATATACTTTCCTTACGTGCGCAGGTGTTTTTTCTGGGGGCTGCACGTTGTAAAGGTGATACCTTATGTGTGTGATAATTTGTGATAAACCGCGCACCCTATATATACAGCAAATTTTAAATGCACAATCAGAAAATATCGTGAACAACCACTAGATGTCTCCAGTGGATGACCATAGGTTAATTAACATGTGAAATCTTATACAATATTCACTGTAAAGTTCTCAACCTCAGTCCTCAAGTACCCCGGGCCATGTTTTGGGAACTTCCCTTAGATAAAATAGCTCTTATCAATACCATGTCATTGATATTGATTTAAAACATGCTGTGCAAAGTAAGGGAAAACCTGAAAACATGGCCCATTGGGGGTACTTGAGGACTGAGGTTAAAAACCACTGCATTAGTACATACTAGAGGAGGCACTCTTTTGTTTCCAAAAAAAAGAGAACCCCAGTTTATTTTTATTTTTTTATTGTACTTTAAGGGCCCAGTTACATTATTGCACATTTTATGTGATGCACACTAGTGTGCGTTGTAATACGCTGCAAGATATGGTACATGAGCCTTTTTTGGTGTGTTAGGCAGCCCATTCTAATTAATAGGCTGACTTAATAACACAATAAATGAGATCATGTGAGCTTACGCAGTGTAATGTGTGAATGGGTCCTAAAACTCTGCATTCCTCTGGCTAGCAAGGTAGCTCTTATCTGAAACCTTGCAGGATCTTGTGTTTCTTTCCCAAACTAAATTCAGTTATTCAGCTCTGAACACGCATATTGAAGATGTGTTCTAACTAGTTAATTATACTGATGACAGGATTTTGTTGACAGTTGTTTAATGGCAGTAAGTGTGTTTTTGTATTGTTCTTTGTTCTAGATTTCCTCTGTGAATGAAGCATTTATTGATCTTTCACTGCCGATTATAGAAGGAAGGGTATGTGAGATACATTTTTTTGTTTCATTTATTGTAAAGACAGCAGGGGGTTATACATAATTAATAACCTACTGCTAGATAATGTTTCATGACTGGCTCTGTATTGTGTTGTTTACTGGAAAAATAAGGCTAGGTGTACATTTGAGGCTGGGTGGTAAAAGCACACAGTTCAGCCATGGTTTTGCCCTCCCTTAACTGCTCCCCCTTAAACTGCAAACGTAGCCAACAAAGGTGTACGTTTGGGGCTGCCCAACAGTTACCCTCCAGTAGTAATCAGAGGGCAATTCCACCAGCCAAACATGACCCATTCACCCACTTAGGGGTTAAAACAGGGAGTGAAGAGATGATATAATGCCTCCTCGCCACCTGTTAAACGCCCTCTGAAAAGTGATCCAACATGAATCATTCTTCTGAAGGTATAGCTAGTGTAAACGAGCCCTAAGGATATTTTTTATTTTGGATGACTATCGTTTTACCATAAAATATAGTCATGACACACAATAATGCAGCCAGGTAATAATATAGCATTAAATGTATTGTTTTTAATATGTTCTGCAAGTACCTGAAATTAACTTGATAACAGCCACTTGAAACCCCCTATACAGCAGCAATCTGACAGGAAGTAGAAGGACATCTGGGAGCGAATAGGATGTTCTGAATGCATGTGTGCTAATAAAGAGTATACTTGGGTGATGAAGGGTGACCTCATCATTCCTCTGCTGCCCTTTCACCGTGCAGTCAGCAAGTTAGGGGTGAAATGAGGACATCATTAAATTTCTTCTACAGTTTATAACTGTAGTAGATATGTTGGTGTCATCCACCTGGATGTACTGTGTGGCAGGGCTGTGTAAGTCTCAGGACAGAGTGGAAAGAAATAGCAAATACTTTGGCAGGTAATCTTATATGTTATTTTACAGTAGTTGACCATGATATTGTGTCAATCTCGCCGCTGTTATCGGCAAGATTTGACACCTGCGAGCCCCGTTGCGGGAGCCAGCGCCGAGCTGGCTCGCTCATTGGGTAGGGGTACCATGTACCCCATACTCATTCACACGGTGGGGGGCCGGGATCTAGGGGCCCCCTTATTAAAGGGGGCTCTCGGATTCCGATAAGCCCTCTGCCCGCAGACCCCGACAACCAACGGCCAGGGTTGTCGGGAAGAGGCCCTTCTTGTCCTCATCATCATGGGGACAAGGTGCTTTGGGGTGGGGTCGCCCCCCTTCCCCGAAGCACCCACCCTCCCATGTTGAGGTCATGCGGCCTGGTTTGGTCCAGGAGGGGGGGAGGAGCGCTCGCTCGTCCCCACCCCCTTTCCTGACCGTCCAGGCTGCGTGCTCGGATAAGGGTCTGGTATGGATTTTAGGGGGGAGCCCACACCGATTTTTCGGCGTAGGGGGGTTCCCCTTACAATCCATACCAGACCTAAGGGCCTGGTATGCCCCTGGGGGGGAACCCACGCCAGTTTTTTATTTAAAATTTGGCGCAACGTCCCCCCTCATGAGTCATGCCAGACAGCTGTCAGCACTGCCTATCGCTCATCGTGAAAGGAAAAAAAGTTTTCCTTTCCCAATGAGCGAGCCAGCGCGACATGCACAGTACCCTGTCGCCGAGAACCAGCACGATGGGATCGCGCTGGAAACAATCTCGCGGTCAGGTACTGTATGTGTGCATTTTGCTGTTTGCCCGGAGATTAGACCTAAGTTTTATATTGTGAAGCCAATGACATTTGTGCTAACTTTGCATCATTTGTGGTCCAATGTACATTAGGTATCCAAACCTGTAGTTTACGGAAAAGGAAGCAAAGTCAGAAGTAACCAGGGAGATGAGAGTACTGTGTGCAACTGTATGAACAGTGTATCAGGAAGGATACAGAGGAAGCACTCGCCAATAAAAGACAGTGTAAGTATATATCATGACCATATAACAGATGTTTCTTTATCGTACATCACCGGACACAGAGCCATAGTAGTTACTATGTGGGTTATATAGGCCACCTTTAGGTGATGGACACCGACACACCCTAAGACAGGAAGTTCACTCCCTATATAACCCCTCCCATTACTGGGAGTACCTCAGTTTTTTTTGCCAGTGTCTTGGGTGTTGGTCACAAGTAAGGATGTGCTATGCTGACCTCCACTGGAATAATCTTTGCTGGGGCAAGCTATGCAGCCGGATCCATTCAAAGTTTCTTTTCAGGCCAAATTGAATGGTACCCGGGCCTCGTGGTGGAAGAAACGAGGTTTAGCCCGTGACGCTTCTCTTTTTTTGAGAGCTGGACCCCGGGATCCAGTGCTTTGGTTTTTTCAGCCATAAAGCTTCATGGCAGGGTACTATACGGGTCCAAGGGAGCGGAACCCCCGATAAAAAGGTGCCCCGGTCCTTGAAGGTTTAACGGAGCCCACCGTGAGGGGTGAAGATTGGGTCTGTTTGGTTTTACCACAGAATCCCTGCAGCAGGATAAGGTAGGTGGAGATTCCTAAGGAATTTTAAATTTTCTTATGGATTTTCTCCTTGTAGTAAATGTTGCCATGCCTAAAGTCACCACCGGGGGCTGTAAAGAGCACGTACCTTGTTCATGTTTTCCATAGCTCGCTCGGTGTCAGCAGAAGCTGCAGGCTTCCTTCGGCTAAGCAGTCCCAAGCCTCCGGTAAGATGTTGGAGGGGTTTTTTTTACCAAAACACCACTCACCTGGGCAGGAGTTTTTCTCCCCTCTCCCGGATTAGGCAGGGGGAGCCCAGAACGATCGGCGGATGCTGCTCCACTTCCCCTTCCACCGCCTCAGCACGGCAGGTCTTCATCTGCTCTCCTCCTCTCCACCACACGCCCACACACACGCCGATCCCGTGGGATCGGAGGCCTGCTCGTGCCCGTGAAACAATCTTTTTTGAAAAGAGGGGGTGCGGTAGGTAGACGGAGGGGGGCATGGCTTAGCGCGGCGTTGGCGTGCCTCAACGTCCACAGCGCAGGTGCATAATAAAAAGCTCCATTTGCCGACTGCAGGCTGACGGATGGACACGAGCAGATGGGGGCATGTAAGTGGTGACACAAGCATTCTCAAGGCACGTTTACTGAAGCATCAGGCTGAACATTAAATAGCAGTGAGTGCATTTTTTTCTGGCAGTACCTCTGCGTTTGTGCATTGAACTATAGTCAGAAGGGGAGGTGGAAACACCCTAAAAAGGGCCCAAAGGTGGGTCCCTCAGGCTCTGAGGACCCTAGTTTCACCTCTACAATGCCATCCTCCCCTGAGAGATCTGGGGTGGCTGTCAGGGTGAGCCATCGGGGCCATCAAGTGTTGCAACTGTTTCCAACATTGCAGCCCCTGTCTATATTACTGAGGAGTTTTTTTCCTCAGCTTTGGTGGGATTGGAAGAAAGGTTAGCAGCTTTACTCGCATCTTCCCAGAGTGGGAGAAAACGCGACAGGTCCCCTTCTACTACCCAGGACCTTCAAACAGAGGAACTGGGGGCAGAAGAAGATTAATTCCCTTCAGGGGACCATGAAGAGGCTGATGACTCCTCTTCTGAGGGTTCAATTGCAGAAGGACCTCCTTCAGCTTCACAATCTGAAAGATTGCTGGTGCAATCTCTTACTGAAATGGTCCGCTCCACATTTATGCTACCCTTAACTGAGTCGGTTGGTAAGCCCACTTCTTGTTTGGGTTCGCTAAAGCCTCCCCAAGCTGTGCATGCCTTTCCTGTCCATTCATTGCTGAAACAGCTTATGTATTCTGAGTGGCATCACCCAGATAAGCATTTTTTTCCTCCTAAAATATTCTCAGCACTTTATCCCACCGAGGAAAAATTCACTAAAAAGTGGGAGATACCAGCAATTGACGCTGCTGTATCCTCTGTGAATAAAAGTTTGACTTGTCCGGTTGACAACGCTCAAATGCTTAGGTATCCAACTTATAAGAAATTGGAATTCCTGTTGAAAAATGCATTTTCTTTGGCAGGTTCAGTGACTCTACCTGCTGTGGCAGCAATTGGAGTCCTGGGGAAGGAAACCTACAAAACAAAATACTAAAGCCTCTTTATGAAGGGGCGCCCCTCGCTCGAGTGGGGGAAAGACTTCTGCAGTTCTCAAGGATCTGGCAGGAGGAGTTTCGAGACAGATGGGTGGTCTCCACAATAGCCCTAGTTTACAAACTAGAGTTCCGAGAGTTCCCCTCTCCTCGTTTTCTCTGATCAAACATTCCCAAAGATCCAGAGAAAAAGAAGTCTCTCTTTCAAGCATTAAACCGGCTTTTGTCTCAAAGAGTGATCATGGAGGTTCCCATGGAAGAGCAGGGGTTGGGGTTTTATTCAAACCTCTTCACGGTGCCAAAACCAAATGGAGATGTCAGACCCATTCTAGATCTCATTCTAGATATTTAGGAACCGATTCCTAAATATCAGCTTGTTTCGCATGGAATCAATCAGATCAGTAGTCTCCATCCTGCAAGGAGGAGAACCTCTGGTGTTAATCGACATCAAGGATGCATACCTGCATGTGCCTATTTTTCCCACTCACCAGAAATATCTATGTTTCGAGGTAGAAAAGCTCCATTTTCAGTTTGTAGCTCTGCTTTTTGGTCTAGCTACTGCACCTCGGGTGTTTACAAAGGCCCTGGCCCCTCCTCTGGCCAGATTAAGGGCTCAAGGTATAACGATTATAGCTTACCTAGACGACCTGCTCTTGATAGACCAGTTGGTAGCCCGCTTAGACCAAAGTATGGTCATCACAGTCAACTGAAAAAACTCTCTCCTGCGCTCGGGTATCTAGAACCTCAGTGAGTGGTAAGGCCAGAATGCTTCAGTGGTGTCTGCCGTCTTGCAGCCCTCTTCAGAATAATGGGTATTCATGGGCTACAAAAAAAGAAAGGAAAGAAGGCGCACTGACCTAGTGCATTACCACTGATAGCGTTTATTAAAAAAAGTAAAACAGCAAATGGATACTCACAAACGAGCATGAATGACAAGCATGGACAATAGCTGCAGGTGCGCAGTGAAGTAATGGCTGACTCGTTTCGGGGGAGAACCCCTTTCTTCAGAGTCATTACCCGCTTAGGCTCTGAAGAAAGGGGTTCTCCCCCGAAACGCGTCAGCCATTGCCTCATCCACTTGATGTCCGGTCCCGGTTTCTTTCTGATGTCTGTCACTGCGCACCTGCAGCTATTGTCCATGCTTGTCATTCATGCTCGTTTGTGCGTATCCATTTGCTGTTTTACTTTTTTTAATAAACGCTATCAGTGGTAATGCACTAGGTCGGTGCGCCTTCTTTCCTTTCTTTTTTTGTTCACCACAGTCAACTACCTGGAATACCTAGGTTGGATTCTCAACTTAGAGAAATCTTCTTTAAATCCATCAAGGAGATTAGAATACTTGGGTCAGATCATAGATACAGCCCAGAAAAGGGTATTCTTGCCCCAGGCAAAGATCAGTGCCATAAAGGAGCTGATTCAGGTGGTTAGAGCAAAGAAGAATCCTTCTATTCGGCTTTGCATGACGTTATTGGGAAAGATAGTGGCTTCATTCGAAGCCGTTCCTTATGCTCAGTTTCATTCGAGACCGCTGCAAAACCGCATCCTATCAGCTTGGAACAAGAAGGTCCAAGCTCTAGATTTCCCAATGCGTCTGTCTCCAAAGGTGCTCCGGAGCCTCAGTTGGTTGTGGATAACCAATAATCTGCAGAAGGGAAAATCCTTACCAGTCACCTGGAAGGTAGTAACAACAAATGCCAGCCTTTCAGGTTGTGGAGCAGTCCTGGAAGAGGCGACTGTCCAAGGGAAATGGTCCAGAACCGAAAAGACCTTGCCCATCAACATTCTAGAGATTCGGGCAGCGCGCTTAGCCCTGAGGGCCTGGACATTCAGGTTGCGGAATTGTCCTGTCAGGATCCAATCCGACAATGCCACGGCAGTGGCCTATATCAATCACCAGGGGGGCACAAGAAGTCATGTGGCCCAGAGAGAGGTGAATCATATCCTAACTTGGGCAGAAACCCATGGACCTTGACTATCGCCAGTCTTCATTCCAGGAATAGAAAATTGTCAGGTGGACTACTTGAGTCGCCAGCAGTTGTTCCCAGGAGAATGGTCCCTTCACCCTGATATCTTCCTGGCAATATGCCGGAGATGGGGATCTCAGACGTAGACCTATTTGCGTCCAGGTTCAACAAACAATATAAAAAGCGTGATCACGTAAAAAAGGTAAAAACAAGTGTAGGGAAGAGTAAGGCTCGAGCGAGCCTTACTCTTCCCTACACTTGTTTTTACCTTTTTTACGTGATCACGCTTTTTATATTGTTTGTTGATTATTGGTGATACCCAATAAACATACGTCATTTGATCTACACTATTGGCGTTTTTTACATCTTTTTGGGAACCACCCATACTCTGGAGACTCTCCTGTGGCCGTGACCCTTCCTCAGTCCTTGGAATTGGCAGCCACGACAGTGATTACAGAGGAAAGATCCCCCTCGAGATCCGGGGTTCCTGCGAACAACCATCGTCCATCAAGGATCTCTGAGCCTGTTTGATTCGGTGTCACCGGCATCCGAATCCACTTCCTCTGGTAAGCGTATTTCATCTATTCCCATTATATGATCGTATTATCTATGAGACACAGAGGAGAAGATTCCTGCACCAGTGCAACATTCTGTATACAGTTTATTCTTGGACTTTTCATTGTCTGACCCATGGCCACACATTGGGACATTATTATATCTTAGTCACTATTCACCTTATACCACGTCAAGCCATGGGCCTTTACTAATGGCTACCATTACTGATGTGTTTTTTATTATTGGTTACTTTTATTAGCGCTACATTTCATTTCTATCTACTATGGATTAGTGTATTTGTGATCAATCAATCACTTTTTAGAGGGCATTTGACAGGCAACGAGGAAGCATTACATTGCTTCCTCGCCGCCTGGATTAAACCTCCACCATTACGCTGCAACTGCGTGGATTGTATGCAGTTGCGGGCAGCCCCATTTAGTTTAATAGGGTTGCGTTCAATGACCGAATGCAATAGGAGGATCATTTTTGTCCTGCAGCATGTGTGCACTTCTATCCACTGACTTTGCAGCTTTTGCCCCATCCACTCACTTTACAACTTTGCTTGTGCATTACCCTCTCCTAACCCTTGCACTCTGTACACACTCATGACCCCTGCACTCTGTACATCAGTGTTTTTCAACTCTAATCCTCAAGGCACCCCAACAGGTCATGTTTTTAGGCTTTCCATTATTTTGCACAGATGATTTGATCTGTTTCACTGCCTTAGTAATTACCACAGCCGTTTCATCTTAGGGAAATCCTGAAAACATGACCTTTTGGGGAGCCTTGAGGACTGTAGTTAAGAAACACTGCTGTACATTACCCAATCCTGACCCCTGCACTGTGGACACTGAGGGGAATTTATAAAACTGGAGTAGCTGTGCATGACAACCAGTCGGCTGCAATCTTTCACTTTCAAAACTGAACAAGCTGAAGATAAAGGCTGATTGGTCGCCATGCATGGCTGCTCCAAATTCTGGCTGCTGCAGTTTTGGTAAAGTCCCCTCACTGTGTTTTACATGAAATACTTCTGACCACTGCACTCAAAGTACATTACTCCTGAAGTTCTTCTTTAAAGCAGATCTTCACTGCATATGAGGACCACAAACCAAAAACACTATTTAATTAATTTTTATTATTCAAAGCAAACTCCTCCGTTTATCTCCTCTCATTATGTAAGGGCAGATGATTCATGTAGCATTTACTTCCTGGAATCCACCTGCCCTTAGTTCGGGCATGCATGCAGGACAGTGTGCTTAGCTGAGAAACCCGGTCCCACCTGAAAACGCCTGGAATGTATGACATAATTTGCCTAGGCAAGGAAGTAACTAAAAAAAATAAAATAAAAATATGATTTACTTTCCTATCTATTTACTAATGCTAGCAGCATGAGGATTAAAAATAATCAATGTTGATTGGGAGAAGGAAGTTCCACTTTAAGGTAGGCTGTGTGTAGAAAGCATATGTAATGGAACAGTCTTATTTTATTAAAATGAGTGTGCTGAGGTTTGTACGTGTCTGTTACACTCTTGCTGTGTCACAGTCATTAAAGCATATTTTGTGGATAAAAGAACTAATGCGAATGTGTGCTGAGTATAGGGGAGTATGCTCAAGTTTTATAGAACTATGCCCCTTTAGGTCTCCGCCACTATCAATGCAATTTGACCACATCCACAGTTCGGTGCAACAGGCTGAGCATACCGCATTACTTGTTGGCATCATTTTTTTGGGAAGGAGGGGGTTGGGGTTTAAAAGAAATGACTGGCCCTTGGTGCCAGATGTGCTAGATACACCACTGCCAAATAACACTATAATTTCCCTTTAGCTGTTTAAAATATAATCTTTTCATTTTACTTTAGGACCGGTGGAGAAAAGAACAGTCAGCCTTTGAATCCACATCTAATGACAACAAAAACCTTACATTATTGCAAGAAAACAGAGAGAAGTCTCAAGTTGGTTCAAATAACAATGTTCCCAAGACTCTTAAGACTGGCAGCCAGTCAGATGGCAGTGAAAGAGACAAAGATAGCCAACTGGAAAGCAGTGGAGATGCAGATAGTGAAGCTTCCGATTGTGAGAATTTATTAGCCCAAACAGAAATCAACAGAGAAAACAACAGTCACACAAATCATATAACTGCTGGAAATCATTCTGCCATTAATGATTTCTTACGCTCATCACTTGATGCTGTCACTGGGCCTCTGTCAAAGCTCAGCCTGAATCCTATGGAGGAGAACATAGGTTCATGTGAAGAGGAATCTTGTTCACATCCAAAGTGTATGCTATCCCAGAATCCTCAAACTGCTTTCCAAACACTCTCCCAGGGTTATGTAACCAGCTCCAAAGAATGCTCTGTGCAGTCCTGTCTCTACCAGTTTACATCTGTAGAGCTCTTGATGGGGAACAACAAACTGCTGTGTGAGAAGTGTACTGAAAACAGGATGCAGTATCAATGGAAAACTCATTCTGCTGGTAATGCTTGTTGCACACTATTGATAAAAATGTTTTTTTTTTGTTTTTCTTTGCTGCCGACAGACTACAGTCTTTACAGATGCGCTGTCCTTTTCCTCTAGTGGAAGTAGTGGTATTCACTACATAGTTCACTGTAGTACATCAGTCATAAAATTGTCATTTTTCTGTAGTCTATAAGAATGAATAAATGCAGAATTCTCTGAACAGTTTGCATACTTTCTGTTGTGATTATAATTAGGGATGGGCAAATGGTTCAGCCCGGGGAAGCCATTGGGAAGTCCCTGTGCATCAGAGGGGGGCGGGGTCACCAGGGTACATCACCGTGTGGCCCCTCCCTCAGTTATATAAGAACTGTCAAAGACGCTGAAGCGTCACATGGCGGGAGCCTCCCATGAAGGCGGATCAGTGGCGGGTTTTTGGTTTGTTTTTTTCGGTCCGTCAGCGGAGCGATAGAAGAAGATGAATGGACTTTGTGGGACATTTTTATTTTTTTATTTTTTAATAAAGGAGTTGTTCCAAGCTGTGTCTTGTTGTTTTTTTGTTTTTTTTTTTCAACATTTTGACACTTTTTTTGTGAAATGGTAGGGGTACAATGTACCCGTTACCATTTCACATAGGGGGGAGGCTGGGATCTGGGGGTCCCCTTGTTAAAGGGGGCTACCAGATTCCGATAAGCCCCCGCCCGCAGACCCCCACAACCACCGGGCAAGGGTTGTGGGGATGAGGCCTTTGTACCCCAGAGCACCCTCCCCATGTTGCGGGCATGTGGCCTGGTACGGTTCAGGAGGGGGGGCGCTCTCTCATCCCCCCCTCTTTTCCTGCGGCCTGCCAGGTCATGTGCTCAGATAAGCGTCTGGTATGGATTTTGGGGGGACCCCTACGCCATTTTTTTTAATTAAATTTTGGCGCAGGGTTCCCCTTAAAATCCATACCAGACCCTTCAGGTCTGGTATGGATTTTTGAGGGACCCCTACGCCATTTTTAAAAAAAAATTGGCGCAGGGTTCCCCTTAATTTCCATATAAGACCTGAAGGGCCTGGTATGGATTTTAGGGGACCCCCACGCAATTTTTTTTTTTTAGTTTTGTTTCGGGGTTTCCCTTAATATTCATACCAGACCCAAAGGGCCTGGTAATGGACTGGAAGGGATCCCATGCTCTTTTTTTCTATCTATATTGCCGAGACCCGACAATTCATTACAGCCGCGAGTAGTTTTAAATGACAATTTTTACTTTAGAAATGTCATTTTGCTGCGGTACTGTTCTAAACTTGGGAAATATGCGCCATTTTACAGGCATACTATAGACACCCCCAGGAATGATATTTAAAGGAATATTTCATTTTTATTGTTTTACTTTAAGCATTAAAAAAAATCACTTCTCCCGAAATTTAAAAAAAAAATGTTTGCATTGATACCCTGGGGCAGGACCCGGGTCCCCAAACACTTTTTATGACAATACCTTGCATATAAGCCCGATTTTTTTGCCTGTTCGGTATGTTCTGGTGCGAACCGAACCGGGGGTGTTCGGCCCATCCCTAATTATAATGTAAACTCCACAGTGGGGAGAGTATGCAGAGTATGCGTGTAATTTACTCATTGCTGTTGTCCTAAGCAATTATCTAGTTACATAGTTACATAGTAGGCGAGGTTGAAAAAAGGCACAAGTCCATCAAGTCCAACCTATTTTTTTTTTAAATGTTTGCATTGATACATGTCCCCTGGGGCAGGACCCGGGTCCCCAAACACTTTTTATGACAATAACTTGCATATAAGCCTTTAAAATGAGCACTTTTGATTATTCATGTTCCTGTCCCATAGACTTTAATCGTGTTCGTGTGTTCTGCCGATTTTTTTGCCTGTTCGGTATGTTGCGGTCATTCAGGTGCTTATCTAATAGTTTCTTGAAGCTATCGATGCTCCCCGCTGAGACTACCCCAGTGTTCTCCCCCCAGTGTATAGATTGCATTCATATTTTTGCCACCCAAATGCATTATTTTACATTTTTCTACATTGAACCTCATCTGCCATGTAGTTACCCACCCCATTAATTTGTTCAGATCTTTTTGCAAGGTTTCCACATCCTGCGGAGAAGTTATTGCCCTGCTTAGCTTAGTATCGTCTGCAAATACAGAGATTGAACTGTTTATCCCATCCTCCAGGTCATTTATGAACAAATTAAATAGGATTGGTCCCAGCACAGAACCCTGGTGAACCCCACTACCCACCCCTGACCATTCCGAGTACTCCCCATTTATCACCACCCTCTGAACTCGCCCTTGTAGCTAGTTTTCAATCCATGTACTCACCCTATGGTCCATGCCAACGGACCTTATTTTGTACAGTAAACATTTATGGGGAACTGTGTCAAATGCTTTTGCAAAATCCAGATACACCACGTCTACGGGCGTTCCTTTATCTAGGTGGCAACTCACCTCCTCATAGAAGGTTAGTAGATTGGTTTGGCTAGAACGATTCTTCATGAATCCATGCTGATTAATGCTAATGATACCGTTCTCATTACTAAAATCTTGTATATAGTCCCTTTTCATCCCCTCCAAGAGTTTACATACTATTGATGTTAGGCTAACTGGTCTGTAATTCCCAGAGATGTATTTTGGGCCCTTTTTAAATATTGGTGTTACATTGGCTTTTTTCCAATCAGCTGGTACCATTCCAGTCAGTGGACTGTCTGTAAAAATTAGGAACAACAGTCTGACAATCACTTGACTGAGTTCCCTAAGTACCCTCGGATGCAAGCCATCTGGTCCCGGTGATTTATTAATGTTAATTGGATGTGTTTGATTTCCCTTTAGACGTCTATAGGTGCAAAAGCTCAAAAATCTCCACAATAATGGAATGGTGTAGCTAAAACCTTGTAATCATAACTGAAAATATAGTATCAAAGCAATTTATTAACATCAGACAAATAAAAGTCTGGTCACCTTATCGTGTATAATTTATGCCTTAGGCTTTCTGATAGTGATTGCTGCTGCATTTATTATTTATCTTTGTTACGATTGTTTGCTGTTTTATACTCATAAACCTCCAGGTCGTTCTGTTCAGAATTTTCAAACAGTGGAACAAGGGCATAGAAGTGAGTCTAATATCTATACTGCAATTAATTCCTAATACTTACATTGCATACTTATAAAAATGTTAGTTGTCTACATGTTTTTGGCTTTAGTACTCTGAACTTAGAATTCCTGTTCTCAGGAAGCACTAAAACCAAATGATCTACATGACAACCAGGGGGTTAGTATACAGTATCTCACAAAAGTGAGTACACCCCTCACATTTTTGTTAATTTTTTTATTATATCTTTTCATGTGACAACACTGAACAAATGATACTTTGCTACAATGTAAAGTAGTGAGTGTACAGCTTGTATAACAGTGTACATTTGCTGTCCCCTCAAAATAACTCAACACACAACCATTAATGTCTAAACCACTGGCAACAAAAGTGAGTACACACCTAAGTGGAAATGTCCAAATTGGGCCCAAAGTGTCAATATTTTGTGGGGGGGGCACAATTATTTTCCAGCACTGCCTTAACCCTCTTGGGCATGGAGTTCACCAGAGCTTCACAGGTTGCTACTGGAGTCCTCTTCCACTCCTCCTAGACAGCATCACGGAGCTGGTGGATGTTAGAGACCTTGCGCTCCTCCACCTTCCGTTTGAGGATGCCCCACAGATGCTTAATAGGGTTTAGGTCTGGAGACATGTTTGGCCAGTCTATCACCTTTACCCTCAGCTTATTTAGCAAGGCAGTGGTCATCTTGGAGGTGTGTTTGGGGTTGTTATCATGTTGGAATACTGCCCTGCGGCTCAGCCTCCAAAGGCAGGGGATCATGTTCTGCTTCAGTATGTCACAGTACATGTTGGCATTCATGGTTCCCTTAATGAACCGTAGCTCCCCAATGTCGGCAGCACTCATGCAGCCCCAGACCATGACACTCCCACCACCATGCTTGACTGTAAGCAAGACACACTTGTCTTTGTACTCCTCATCTGGTTGCCGCCACACACGCTTGACACCATCTGAACCAAATAAGTTTATCTTGGTCTCATCAGACCACAGGACATGATTCCAGTAATCCATGTCCTTAGTCTGCTTGTCTTCAGCAAACTGTTTGCGGGCTTTCTTGTGCATCATCTTTAGAAGAGGCTTCCTTCTGGGATGACAGCCATGCAGATCAATTTGATGCAGCGTATGGTCTAAGAACTGACAGGCTGACTCCCCCACCCCTTCCATCTCTGTAGCAATGCTGGCAGCACTCATACGTCTATTTCTCAAAGACAACCTCTGGATATGACGCTGAGCTTAAGCTGCATTACTTCAACAATTCCCCAATTTCCCTTTGAGATTCATAAAGTATTCTGTATGCTACATAGTCACTATATGGTCTGTTTTTTTACTCACTTGGGACAGTTAAGCTGAAACAGATGACTTCAGCTCAAAAGTACCAGGACTACTTTACGTTGTCTTCTAAAGGTGTCGATGCCTGCAACCTTGAATCCTGTTATCCTCTGCTCCTAGAGTTTATTTTGTCATTGGAATCTTCCCTAGCCAGGTGAGACCAAGTTCCCTGCCTTGACCATCAGGGCTCCTATAACAGTCATTAAAGACTTTGTGGGCCAATTCCCCCAGTTCTTTGCTGACCCTATATATGGCTTCTATGTCTTTCCCAGCAGATTCTGTAGCTGATCTGCCTGCAGCCTTACCAACTTCTGAGTCTTTGGTCACAGTGGATATAACTGGTAATTGATGGGTTTAGTTGAATAGTCTAAATTTTCTGTTTTTATTCCTGAATGATAAGAATTGTTCAGCTCTTAATGATATGGTGCACACCACTCTGAATTTTACCCAGAGGTATGTTTGTCTAGGCTTCTCAAACATTGGTTTCTGGACACCCACAAATTCTGGGGTAAAAAGTCTGCTAAACTCTCAGAAAAACCTTCATCTGCATTATTAAGGTGTGCCTCCACTTTCCAAAGTGGGGGGGGGGGGGGGGGGGGGGGCGTTTGTTAACCTTTGCAAACACCTGCATACTTTGCCTCTCAGGGACTTGGGTGTAGGGAGTGATAGTCCAGGGATGCAAACACATTCTTTTCCCTTTTCGGTTCCTCAACCTCAACCTTCATGTATTACCACAAAAATTAGCAGATTTACATCTTGCTCTTTTGGGTCTTCAGGACCACTGTGTCATTACCTGCCTTTCCTGTGGTTGTAAGGTTTCAGGAGTTGCACATTAACTCAGTCACGGTTCTTTTTTCCAGTGGGAACATCTGCCTCATCCAGGGTATGTAAGCCCTAAAATTTAGATGGTAACCAACTGATCTACCTTTTGCTTCTCTTCTCCAGTGTTACCTTCTGACTTCAATCGTCAGTTAGGACTCATACTGTACCTACAGATCCCCATCTTTCTAGAGTTCTGAATTTTCCTTCTCGCCTCTGCACCCTGAGTGTTCACCAGATGTCACAATGATTCGGTTGGACCTGAACCTTCAGAAATTGGCACTGGAAATGTCTCATATTCTAGCTCTTTGTGTTGAAAGTCATCTGCCTTTCAGCTGTTGCATGAGAGTCATGGATCAGTGGGTAACACTCTTCGAGGTGGCACCTCTTGTTCAATCTCCCCCTAAACTCAGCAGTACACTCTTGTCTTGGGATAAGTTGGCCACGTTTCAGAGCAGACTGACTTGTCTCACTCTGAGGCCTCGGTAGTTCTTTGTCTGGTGGATCAGTCTTTTAGCACTGGAATCATAGAATTGCATCTTTTCCCACATTCTAGAAGATCCTGTCATTGGATGTCAGCCTGTTGGGCTGGGGAGATGGCACCTTCCCACTCCAGGGAGTTTCAGTAGGCATGGCTATTTCTATTTTGCTGAACCATCTCCATGAAATGTCACCTGTATCCAGTTGAACAATGCCATGGTGTGGCATAACTCAACCATGAAGGAAGATGTTGGTCTGTCACTGTATTTGCGCAACGGTCTTTCAAATACTATTTTTTTGGAAAAAATTACTTTAATGAAGTTAAAAAAAAAAAAACTAACCAGTAAAGTTAGCCCAATTTTTTTTGTATAATGTGAAAGATTTTACGTCGTGAGAATCGTGATCTTTTTATTCTAAGCAAAAAAATCGTGATTCTCATTTTGGCCAGAATCGTGCAGCTCTAAAGCTTATGTTCTTAAGGATTTTTTTTCTTCTTTTCCTGTCCAGACATACTTCACTAGTTATGTGAGAGTTTCTTTATGCATCTGATGGCAGTAAAAGGTCCTTCAGGCAGCTCTTGAGCTGTAGGTAGTCCTCAGTTTTATGTCTACTGCAGGGGTGTCCAAACTTTTGACCTTCTTGGTCCACAGAGGAAGAAGAGGAATGGTGTTGGGCCACACATTAAATACACTAAGAATAAGGATAGCTGATGACCAAATAGGCAGATCACACGTTATCGATCACTGATATAGATTATGGACCTGAGTTGGATCTGAGTATTAAAGCTTCATTTTTTGTAATATTTTTTATTAAATAAATAAAATAGGGTAACATAAAACTAGCGCAATATTTGGCACTGTTTTTGAATTTTCAAGGTGCTCATCAGATATTTTGGTTCTAATTTTTCCCTTTGTGTGTTTCATTCTTGAAAGTAGTTGCTTACAAATATAGGTTTTACCGGAAACTGATAGCATGAATAAGGCGTGATTGTAAAGAGTAGGATATTTTTCTTTGGAAACATAAAACCTATAAAAGTGCAGCAAAGGGACACTGTCACATTTTTTTGACCACGTGTTCTCAAAGTGTACACATTTTTACAAAACAATTTCGCCCCAAATAATCAACATTTTTAAAATGTAAAAAAAGGACTTTTGTACTAACTTCAGAATACTTTTCTTGGCATCCATTGTGGGACATAGCTCCTGTCCCTCTGTGTATTTGCTCATGTGCTTGGTACTTCTTTGCTACACAACTGAGGCATGCTGGTAGTAGAAGGGGTTATCTTGAATGGTCATACAGTTTAATTTTCAGTGTCCAATCCTCCTGTAGGTAGGTAGTTATATCACCAGTGCTTTCCAGGAAGCTTTCATAAATCTGTCAGATCTTGGTAGAAAGAGGGAGGCTGCTTGTCACAGAAAAAAGAAGTTTACAATTAACAGTGTAGTAGCAGCTATTGCTACAGTGATTGTCACCTTCCACAGCGTGCATCAGGTATGAAATATGTATATTAACTTTGGTCCAAGCTGGACCAATGTAACTAGGCAATAAATGTCATACTTGGACGTCAGCTTTAAGCTTTTGTTCCTGTATTTTAGATACTGGAATAAAGATTTGGTTTTGTCCAAGTGCTTCATCATCCTCTCAAATCTTTAGAACAGTATTGGATCTAATAACTTGTTGCTCCTCATTTTAAACATTCTGATAGTTGATTATCACTGTTTACATAAAAGTGGTCAGTACATACTGCAGTACACATGCATAGTTAACATTTAAAAAATACATTTACAACAGTGCCACCCAAAGTCTGATTTTAGGTACTACAGTACTACTTACATTTAAGTCAAAGATTTATTTTTTATTTTTTTCATATAAACTGACCCAGAGTAATGCCCTGTACACACGGTCGGACATTGATCGGACATTCCGACAACAAAATCCATGGATTTTTTCCGACGGATGTTGGCTCAAACTTGTCTTGCATACACACGGTCACACAAAGTTGTCATAAAATCTGATCGTTCTGAACGCAGTGACGTAAACACAGTAGCCAATAGCTTTCATCTCTTAATTTATTCTGAGCATGCGTGGCACTTTGTATGTCTGATTTGTGTACACACAATCGGAATTTCCGACAACGGATTTTGTTGTCGGAAAATTTTATAGCCTTCTCTCAAACTTTGTGTGTCGGAAATTCCGATGGAAAATGTGTGATGGAGCCCACACACGGTCGGAATTTCCGACAACAAGGTCCTATCACACATTTTCCGTCGGAAAATCCGACCGTGTGTACAGGGCATTAGTGTGCAGATCAGGAGTTCGGGCTTCCCTTACTTGTGGTTAGGTTAGCGATTCAGAATATTGGTGTCAGGGACATTCAGGCATCTAGCACTTTTGTTCTTGTTCATCAGCATATTTGTCCCAATACATGCTTCCATGCAAAATGACTATGCTAGCTGCATTTTATTCACTGAAAATTTCAGGTTGTGCATATATACATATATTTTGGGATAGCTTAGCTTTTTATATTAGTTAAATAATATACACTATACTTGTTCATTTAAATCGCATATTATCCTTGCATTAGCTTTTTTCTAAAGTAACTATCAACTTTTTTACTCCTAGAGGATAAACAAGGTAGTGTCTATACAAATGCCAGGAAACAGCTTTTGATTTCTGCATTACCGGTTGTTCTTATTCTACATTTGAAAAGATTCTGCCAGGTAAGCTACATCACTGTAGGAAAAATGTGTTATCTTAATGTTTGTTATTAAAGTGTAAGTATGGCCTAAATAGTTTTATTTTATTTTTTTGTTCATTTAAAAATACGGCTCTGCTTTATGTAGATAATCGCAGACTGTGGTATAGGTGCACTAAAAAAATAAAAGATAACTCAAGAAATGGCCCTGCTGGTGACCAAAATTCCCTCCACGATTGTGGACAACTCTGTTATTAGCCTAATGCAGACTTTCTTAACTTCTTTACCATGGAGGAGCCCTCGAAAAAAAAATCATCTCTCAGGGAACAACTGAAATGATTTTTAAATCCTCAGTTTGAAGTATTTTAATGAAATCAGTGAGTTTTTAAAGCGTAACTCCACTTTTGTTGCAGATTCCTACCTTTTGTTATTCTGAAGTAATCCATATGTGTTTGTCTGTGCCTCTGTACTGAGTGGGAGTGGTTTCATAATTAACTGTCAGGTGTGCATCTGCAGAGCACTAATGAGGAAATCTGCTGGCCTGCATCCATTTAGACGTGTTCCTATTGGAAGTATCTCTCCAAATTTTTGTCACAGGGTATGCCTGAAATCTGACTTGTATCTTAGGCAGTCTTCTGGGAAAATTGGTAAGCCAATCACACAAGCAGGAAATGATGTTTCTGGGGATTGGTCAGTACACACTCTGCTTACATAACAACTCCATGTAGCCATATTGCAATGCATTCTCAGAAAATTAAAGCGACTGCAGAATAAAAAGGCAGCATTTTTAATAACATTCAAATACAATATGATTAGTGTCGCAATTATATGCGCTATATTATTTTTTCTTTATTTGCTATTCCCCCCCCCCAACACGAAAGTGGAGTTACCCTTTAATGTAAGAATAGATAAAGGAGTAAATATTAACATTCTTATTTTTTTTTCAGGGGGCATTTTTATTGTTAATTTTATATAAAATTGCAGATTATACAGACAGACAAAAGGTGACTTGCATGTAGAAATTCCAAGAAAGCAACAAGTACGTCAGCAGACAAAAAAATGCACAGCATAGAAAAGCATCTTGAATACAATACATCTCCTTATGTCTGGCAATGTATTGTGAATACATTGCCAGACATCCACTTCTGTATTTTAAAGCCTTGCATGCTTGTGTAAAAATTCATGGTGATGGTGTCCCTGCATGAGGTAGGGGATGAGCACTACCAATTTGCAGTCTTTACCTTTCTGGTGTTAACCAAAACACCAAGACAGGCACCAGTGTTACCTTCCCTGGGATCGAGAGGGATACCAATTGTCCAATACCTGGATGACCTAGGATTATGTGCAGAGTCTTGTTCGGAACTGAAGTTCAATCTATCCATTACCATTTAGAGGAATTCAGGTGAATCATGAACTTACAGACATCCTCCCTGATTTCATCGCTGCCTGGAATACTTGGAGCTGGTCCTGGATAAGGGATGAGCCCATTCGGCGAATACTGAAGATTATGGGGCGTTTGAGGGCTGCGGAATGCCCTATAATGCACTGCGAAATCGCAGTGCATTGATGTCTGATGATTGGCCAAAGCATGCAACTGACCTGCATGCTTTGACCAATCACAGCGTGCTCTGCTGTGAGAGCCATGATTGGCCAAAGGCAGGGTGCCTTTAGCTAATCATGGCTCAGGGGGCTAAGTCCACGGCCCACACTATATAAGGCTGCTTACACAGCGGCCATATATAGTGTAATGATTGAGAGAATGTTAGCTAGAGGCATGTTAGTTAGTGGCGTGCAGGCAGTTTAGTATATATTTATATATACATACACACAGTGTAGTGCAGACTATATATATATATATATATATATATATATATATATATATATATATACACACCGTATAGTGTGTATGCATATATATACACCCTGCATGCAGTGTAGACTATATATACAGCGCAGGTAGTCTATACATATATATATATATATATATTGTAAATATTTTATTATATCTTTTCATGTAACAACACTGAGCAAAGGATACTTTGCTACAATGTAAAGTAGTGAGTGTACAGCTTGTATACCAGTTCTGAAGTAATCCATATGTGTTTGTCTGTGCCTCTGTACTGAGTGGGAGTGGTTTCATAATTAACTGTCAGGTGTGCAGCTGCAGGGCACTAATGAGGAAATCTGCTGGCCTGCATCCCTTTAGACGTGTTCCTATTGGAAGTATCTCTCCAAATTTTTGTCACAGGGTATGCCTGAAATCTGACTTGTATCTTAGGCAGTCTTCTGGGAAAATTGGTAAGCCAATCACACAAGCAGGAAATGATGTTTCTGGGGATTGGTCAGTACACACTCTGCTTACATAACAACTCCATGTAGCCATATTGCAATGCATTCTCAGAAAATTAAAGCGACTGCAGAATAAAAAGGAAAGGTCATTTTTAATAACATTCAATTACAATATGATTAGTGTCGCAATTATATGCGCTATATTATTTTTTCTTTATTTGCTATTTTTTCCCCCCCACGAAAGTGGAGTTACCCTTTAATGTAAGAATAGATAAAGGAGTAAATATTAACATTCTTATTTTTTTTTCAGGGGGCATTTTTATTGTTAATTTTATATAAAA
Source organism: Lithobates clamitans (assembly GCA_037952925.1). Classification (NCBI taxonomy): domain Eukaryota; kingdom Metazoa; phylum Chordata; class Amphibia; order Anura; family Ranidae; genus Lithobates; species Lithobates clamitans. The sequence continues at coordinate 270,534 of JBBGZY010000050.1, forward strand.
TTGCAGATTATACAGACAGACAAAAGGTGGCTTGCATGTAGAAATTCCAAGAAAGCAACAAGTACCTCAGCAGACAAAAAAATGCACAGCATAGAAAAGCATCTTGAATACAATACATCTCCTTATGTCTGGCAATGTATTGTGAATCAATTACTAAACATGTGCGTGATGAGCATTCGTCACTTCGATAAACAGGTTTTCAAATGTATCATGACCAATCTTTTTTTCAAGCAATGTCTCAGTATCATATCAAACAAGGAAAAAACTATGCAAAATAGGAAATTAGATCCAAAATAGTTACATGTGACATCCACATATAGAAGTTTCTATTTCTCAGTCCTAATGTGATGATAATTATACTGACACAATTACCAGAATTCTAAAACAAACAATGATGGGAATAATGCTGGTCACGGACTATAAGATAACCTCTCCCCTAGAGAAATCTCCAAATTCAGCCAAACCATGGTTAAGAAATCCTGACCTAGTACCTATGATTTTCCTACTCAAAAATTCTAAGATAATAATGAACGTTTAGGAAAAAAAGTTCTAAGATCTTTGTTTTTTTGGGCAATAGGCTGGATAACTTAGATCCTCATAGCACCCCCAGTTACAGCCATCAAGCACATGCAGTTTTTTTGTTTCGTGTGGGTTCAGCTGTGACAGCCCAGTTTCCTAATGGGCAGCCTGTGGGGTTTTTGCCTTAGAGAACACATATGACCAGCCAAACTGCTGGTTTGTCACAGTGTCCCTATACAGGCCTGTAGCATCTTGGCTCTGACCGATGGTTGTTTACAGTACCATGATGGACGACTGTGGCTCCTGGCAATTCCATTTTATGTATTAATGAGGGTAAATATGTATGGGTGAATGGAGGCTCCACGGATCTCCCTTAGAGCGTTTACCTGCTGGTGTCAGGGGTCACTATGCTTTTGGGGCCTCTGCCCCTTTAGCTGACAGTGGTATATCATCTGGTCAGATCTGACCAAGTGGTTCCCCTTAATGAAGCTACATCTAAAACCTGGTGTGCTTTGCTGTTTGAACATATATTGGCAGTGACCTGCTATCAGCCAACTCTGGGTCACAGACAAGCACAGGAGAAATGTACTCTGTTTACCCCAGAAGACCATTAAAGCCAGAAAGATTTGGCAGTCCTTCTCCAAAGCCCTCCTTCACGTGAAGTTTGGCCTAACCCAGTGTTTCCCAACTCCAGTCCTCAAGGTGCCCCAACAAGTCATGTTTTCAGGCTTTCCATTATTTTGCACAGTTGATTAAATCAGTTTCACTGCTTCAGTAATTGCCACATCTTTCATCTGAGGGAAATTCTAAAAACATGACATGTTAAGGGCGCCTTGAGGACTTGAGTTGAGAAACAACTCAGTATGGGAGGATGACTTCTAACATTCACAGACTTTTGGTTAGCTCATGTGTTGGACAAATATGTTCACAAATTGGTAGCCTCAGGATACAAAATTGAATTTGATAACCCCCTCCACAGCAGTTTTTTACTTCCAGCCTGTGTCTGAAGGCTGGCAGACTTACATTTAACTGATGAGAAACTACTGGCCCAGGGGTAATGATCCCAGTACCTACCTCAGCAATATTTTAGGGTTTTACTCAAACCTATTAACAGTGCCTAAGTAGGGCAGGATTCATCCACTTCTGTATTTTAAAGCCTTGCATGCTTGTGTAAAAATTCATGGTGATGGTGTCCCTGCATGAGGTAGGGGATGAGCACTACCAATTTGCAGTCTTTACCTTTCTGGTGTTAACCAAAACACCAAGACAGGCACCAGTGTTACCTTCCCTGGGATCGAGAGGGATACCAATTGTCCAATACCTGGATGACCTAGGATTATGTGCAGAGTCTTGTTCGGAACTGAAGTTCAATCTATCCATTACCATTTAGAGGAATTCAGGTGAATCATGAACTTACAGACATCCTCCCTGATTTCATCGCTGCCTGGAATACTTGGAGCTGGTCCTGGATAAGGGATGAGCCCATTCGGCGAATACTGAAGATTATGGGGCGTTTGAGGGCTGCGGAATGCCCTATAATGCACTGCGAAATCGCAGTGCATTGATGTCTGATGATTGGCCAAAGCATGCAACTGACCTGCATGCTTTGACCAATCACAGCGTGCTCTGCTGTGAGAGCTATGATTGGCCAAAGGCAGGGTGCCTTTAGCTAATCATGGCTCAGGGGGCTAAGTCCACGGCCCACACTATATAAGGCTGCTTACACAGCGGCCATATATAGTGTAATGATTGAGAGAATGTTAGCTAGAGGCATGTTAGTTAGTGGCGTGCAGGCAGTTTAGTATATATTTATATATACATACACACAGTGTAGTGCAGACTATATATATATATATATATATATATATATATATATATATATATATATATATATATATATATATATATACATATACACACCGTATAGTGTGTATGCATATATATACACCCTGCATGCAGTGTAGACTATATATACAGCGCAGGTAGTCTATACATATATATATATATATATATATATATATATATATATATATATATATATATATATTGTAAATATTTTTATATCTTTTCATGTAACAATACTGAGCAAATGATACTTTGCTACAATGTAAAGTAGTGAGTGTACAGTTGTATACCAGTGAAAAATTGCTGTCCCCGCAAAATAACCCAACGCACAGCAATTAATGTCCAAATCTCTGGCAGCAAAAGTGAGTACACCCCTAAGTGAAAATGTTCAAATTGGGCCCAATTGTCTCGGTAACAGTGGTCCCCAGGACAGACAGAGGTGTGTGAATCTCACCATTTCCAACACAGACAGCCATACAAACCTGGCAGAGGCTCTAACTATTCCTTATTCTATTGAAAAAAAAATAACTTTAAAGGCTAAGTTCACCTTTGTTCACCTTTGTTCACCTTTTTTTTTTTTTATTCCAGGTCTCCTATGTACCAGTATAGCAACAATGTACTTATTTTGCAAAAATAAAACCACTTTCCATTGTACACAAGCTTACCTCACTCTCTTCATAGTTGTTTAAAAACACTGCTCAATTACTTCTGCCTTACTTCCTGGTCAGACTTTAGGTCATGACACAGGAAGGAGTTGACCAGCTGAGGGTACAGTGAGGGAAAAAAGTATTTTTTACCCTGCTGATTTTGTACGTTTGCCCACTGACAAATAATCAGTCTATAAATTTAATGGTAGGTTTATTTTAGCAGTGAGAGACAGAATCACAACAAAAATATCCTGAAAAACGCATTTCAAAAAAGTTCTAAATTGATTTGCATTTTAATGAGTAAAATAAGTAATTGATCCCCTATCAATCAGAAAGATTTCTGGCTCCCAAGTGTCTTCTATACAGGTAACAAGCTGAGACTAGGAGCACTCTCCTAAAGGGAGTGCTCCTAATCTCAGCTTGTTACCTGTATAAAAGACACATATCTACAGAAGCAATCAATCAGATTCCAAGCTCTCCACCTTGGCCAAGGCCAAAGAGCTGTCCAAGGATGTCAGGGACAAGCTTGTAGACCAATGTCTGCACAATTGTCTGTCTCCCAGGGGCATGCTGTTTACATGAACTTCTGATATACAGTGACTGGCTGTCAGGCTCTACTTAACCACTAGGATTGTTGAAGTCTAATTAAGCACATATGTCTCATGTATTGTGGACGCCACTCTAACCTTGCTGGCCCCTTCCTGATTAGGAATACAAGTTGTTTTTGCCCCTGCTCACAGACTTAGCCAAACGAACCGTTTTTTACTCGTAGCTTCAAAACGTATCGCCTTTCTGATTCTGGGTATATTTAGAATGTAATCCAAACTAAGATAGAGAAATATTTCTCTTATCTGTTTCGTGTTTTAACCTTGGCTGTGTCCTGAAGAAGCCTAACGGTGAAACGCGTAGATGTACCAGGACTCACTGCACATAAACATATTTATACTAATATACATTGTGTACTCTCTGAAGGATTACATATGATCTTTGGTTTTTGTAAAGTGAGTAAATAGTATGTTGTATTGGTTAAAATGGAGTTTGAGCAGAAAGCCAAGTAAGAGGCTACACCACAGAAAATAATGTAATGCCATTTGCTAGACATTATATACCTAAACCCTGTGAATGTAAAGTTTTGCTTTACGGTCTTGGTTATACAAGGTAAAATTCAAGTATCAATATACGCTATTATATTTAGACAATATTTGCTTATCCTGGAGTTCAGCTTTAACACACTGGAAGGTTGGTTTAACCACAGGTGTTGCCTATGGGACTGTTTTATCCAGATTCCTATTGATCCTTTTTTATTTTTTATTTTTTTTAAGTGATTTTTTAAAAATATTTTGTGTATATAGTATAGCATAGCATTTTGTGGGTGTAGAAAAACAATGTCTCTGGCTTGAATTGAAAAAGACATTGGTAGTAGAAGATATGCCTTAAGATGTTATGAATAGCTTTAATACATTGGTGTATTTCTAAAGTACCAAATTCCATCTGTTTATGCTGTTTTATATAAGTACTGCATCTCAAAATATAGACTCTATATATTGCTTTTTTGTGAATGTAAATAGTAGTATTTAGTGCAAAAACATAAAAATTTCAGTTATGCTGACCTTGCCATGAAAATCATTCACCTATATTTTATTTCAGAATGGGCTAACACTGCGTAAAATCAATCGGCATGTGGATTTTCCCTTCATTTTAGACCTGGCACCCTTTTGTGCTGCAACTTGCAAGGTATAGTAAAATCGAGAAATAAATTATGTATATGACAGACCCAACCGAGACAGGGGCTTTTGCAGGGGACTGCAGGGTGGCCTCTTGCCTACTGACTATGGGCCCTGGCTTTTAAGGGAACAGTACTCTTTGGGAGGTGTGTGTGCCTGGGGGACCCTTGGAGTGGTCTTTCTTCTGATTTGGGTCCATGTCTCCCCGTAACACACTCATTTGGGTCATTTGTGCCCAAACCAGGAATGACTGTTTTGTATTTAATGTAAGGGGGTGCTAATTAGTGGGCTATAGCCCAATTAAACAAAGTGCATTCTACTAAGTGCAAAAATAGGAGTATGTATTAAAAATGTGCTTTGCTGTTTTAGACTGAGATTTAGAGCAGATGTTAATATGGTCAGCTCAAAGCAACCTGATACTAGGATCTCCTGCTATAGTCTGTTTACTAAGGTGTTTATTGTTAGGTATGTCTCTCTCATTGTGTGCTTCCTAGGTGTGCTTTCTCATTGTTAATTGGGCGACCTATTGTTTCTGTCTGCCTGATCATCTCTTGGAGATGTGATTAATATTGTGACCACTTTAACTTGTTATCGAACCATTGTAGGATGTTATGTGTTCATGCTTATAATAATGTGTAATGTACTTGGTGCATCCAGGGTTGTGGGTTGGGTGCTGAACGGTCTGGGTACCTCAGGTTGTTTAAGTGTCTAGTTATTAATTAGATAACTGTCACCTATTAGTTGCTAGCGGCAGATTAGCATACTGTTTATGTTGGCTGGACCTTAGCTATGTTAATTATATTCCTGTTTACAGTTTGTACTGTTAGAGTAATGAGTATCAAACTCTTATCTGATCTTGCATGGTATATATTCTCTGTGAATTAACGGTTCCAGTATGAACCTAACCTAGTGTTGTCTAGTATCTTGGGTGCAATATTCTGCAAAAATTCCTGGCTCCAAACTGGAGGTAACTATATCTTGACAGAAGCATCCAAGCTGGGTGCTGGACTGTTCCATCACAGTGTAAGGTTCAACCTCGACGTGTGCTTACAGCTCTAAGCAATGTAATTTTATTTCAAAACATACAATAATCTACAATGTATTCTTGCATATTAAGACTTTGTTGGAGGAATGAAATGTGTTCCTTATATTAGAGTTCCACTAAGGACAATTAAAAATATTTAGGTATTTAACTACTTGCCGACCGCCTCACGCCTATATACGTGAGCAGAGCGGCACGGGCAGGCAAAATCACGTACCTGGTACGTGATTGCCTTCCCGCGGGCGGGGGGTCCGATCGGACCCCCCCCAGTGCCAGCTGCGGTCGGCATTTGGCTGGGAGAGTTCAGAGACGAGGGGGAGGCCATCCGATCGTGGCCCCCCCTCGCGATCGCTCCCAGCCAATGAGAAACATCCCCTGCCTCTGTATAGTACACAGAGGCAGAGGATGTGATGTCATCTCTCCTCGGCTGGCCAGTTTCCGTTCCAGCGCCGAGGAGAGATGACATGTAAGTGCACCAACACTCACACACACACACACACACACACACACACACACACAGTAGAACATGCCAGGCATACCTTACACCCCCGACCCCCCCCCCCCATTCCCCCCCCCCCCCCTGTCACAAACTGACACCAAACAGGTTTTTTTTTTTTTTTTCCTGATTACTGCATAGTGTCAGTTTGTGACAGTTAGCAGTGGTAGGACAGTGAGTGTTACCCCCCCTGTAGGTCTAGGGTACCCCCCTTACCCCCCCTAATAAAGTTTTAACCCCTTGATCACCCCCTGTCGCCAGTGTCGCTAAGCGATCATTTTTCTGATCGCTGTATTAGTGTCGCTGGTGACGCTAGTTAGAGACGTAAATATTTAGGTTCGCCGTCAGTGTTTTATAGCGACAGGGACCCCCATATACTATCTAATAAATGTTTTAACCCCTTGATTGCCCCCTAGTTAACCCTTTCACCACTGATCACCGTATAACCGTTACGGGTGACGCTGGTTAGTTCGTTTATTTTTTATAGTGTCAGGGCACCCGCTGTTTATTACCGAATAAAGGTTTAGCCCCCTAATCGCCCGGCGGTGATATGCGTCGCCCCAGGCAGCATCAGATTAGCACCAGTATCGCGAACACCCACGCACGCACCGTACACGCACCGTACACCTCCCTTAGTGGTATAGTATCTGAACGCATCAATATCTGATCCGATCAGATCTATACTAGCGTCCCCAGCAGTTTAGGGTTCCCAAAAACGCAGTGTTAGCGGGATCAGCCCAGATACCTGCTAGCACCTGCGTTTTTCCCCTCTGCCCGGCCCAGCCCACCCAAGTGCAGTATCGATCGATCACTGTCACAAAACACTAAACGCATAACTGCAGCGTTCGCAGAGTCAGGCCTGATCCCTGCGATCGCTAACAGTTTTTTTGGTAGCATTTTGGTGAACTGGCAAGCACCAGCCCCAGGCAGTGTCAGATTAGCGCCAGTAGCGCTAACACCCACGCACGCACCGCACACCTCCCTTAGTGGTATAGTATCTGAACAGATCAATATCTGATCCAATCAGATCTATACTAGCGTCCCCAGCAGTTTAGGGTTCCCAAAAACGCAGTGTTAGCGGGATCAGCCCAGATACCTGCTAGCACCTGCGTTTTGCCCCTCCGCCCAGCCCACCCAAGTGCAGTATTGATCGATCACTGTCACTTTTTTTTGTAGCGTTTTGGTGAACTGGCAAGCACCAGCAGCCTAGTACAACCCGGTCGTAGTCATACGAGCACTGCAGTAACACTTGGTGACGTGGCGAGTCCCATAAGTGCAGTTCAAGCTGGTGAGGTGGCAAGCACAAGTAGTGTCCCGCTGCCACCAAAAAGACAAACACAGGCCCGTCGTGCCCATAGTGCCCTTCCTGCTGCATTCGCCAATCCTAATTGGGAACCCACCGCTTCTGCAGCGCCCGTACTTCCCCCATTCACATCCCCAACCAAATGCAGTCGGCTGCATGAGAGGCATTTTCTTTATGTCCTCCCGAGTACCCCTACCCAACGAACCCCCCCAAAAAAGATGTCGTGTCTGCAGCAAGCGCGGATATAGGCGTGACACCCACTATTATTGTCCCTCCTGTCCTGACAATCCTGGTTTTTGCATTGGTGAATGTTTTGAACGTTACCATTCACTAGTTGAGTATTAGCGTAGGGTACAGCATTGCACAGACTAGGCGCACTTTCACAGGGTCTCCCAAGATGCCATCGCATTTTGAGAGACCCGAACCTGGAACCGGTTACAGTTATAAAAGTTACAGTTACAAAAAAAAGTGTAAAAAAAAAAAAAAAACACAAACAAAAATAAAAAAAAATATCGTTTTATTGTTCTCTCTCTCTCTATTCTCTCTCTATTGTTCTGCTCTTTTTTACTGTATTCTATTCTGCAATGTTTTATTGTTATTATGTTTTATCATGTTTGTTTTTCAGGTATGCAATTTTTTATACTTTACCGTTTACTGTGCTTTATTGTTAACCATTTTTTTGTCTTCAGGTACGCCATTCACGACTTTGAGTGGTTATAACAGAATGATGCCTGCAGGTTTAGGTATCATCTTGGTATCATTCTTTTCAGCCAGCGGTCGGCTTTCATGTAAAAGCAATCCTAGCGGCTAATTAGCCTCTAGACTGCTTTTACAAGCAGTGGGAGGGAATGCCCCCCGCCCCCCACCGTCTTCCGTGTTTTTCTCTGGCTCTCCTGTCTCAACAGGGAACCTGAGAATGCAGCCGGTGATTCAGCCAGCTGACCATAGAGCTGATCAGAGACCAGAGTGGCTCCAAACATCTCTATGGCCTAAGAAACCGGAAGCTACGAGCATTTTATGACTTAGATTTCGTCGGATGTAAACAGCGCCATTGGGAAATTTAGGAAGCATTTTATCACACCGATCTTGGTGTGGTCAGATGCTTTGAGGGCAGAGGAGAGATCTAGGGTCTAATAGACCCCATTTTTTTCAAAAAAGAGTACCTGTCACTACCTATTGCTATCATAGGGGATATTTACATTCCCTGAGATAACAATAAAAATGATTTAAAAAAAAAAAAATGAAAGGAACAGTTTAAAAATAAGATAAAAAAGCAAAAAAATAATAAAGAAAAAAATAAATAAATAAAAAGCACCCCTGTCCCCCCTGCTTTCGCGCTAAGGCGAACGCAAGCGTCGGTCTGGCGTCAAATGTAAACAGCAATTGCACCATGCATGTGAGGTATCACCGCGAAGGTCAGATCGAGGGCAGTATTTTTAGCAGTAGACCTCCTCTGTAAATCTAAAGTGGTTACCTGTAAAGGCTTTTAAAAATGTATTAATTTTGTTGCCACTGCACGTTTGTGCGCAATTTTAAAGCATGTCATGTTTGGTATCCATGTACTCGGCCTAAGATCATCTTTTTTATTTCATCAAACATTTGGGCAATATAGTGTGTTTTAGTGCATTAAAATTTGAAAAAGTGTGTTTTTTCCACAAAAAATGCGTTTTGAAAATCGCTGCGCAAATACTGTGTGAAAAAAAAAAAATGAAACACCCACCATTTTAATCTGTAGGGCATTAGCTTTAAAATAATATATAATGTTTGGGGGTTCAAAGTAATTTTCTTGCAAAAAAAAATAATTTTTTCATGTAATCAAAAAGTGTCAGAAAGGGCTTTGTCTTCAAGTGGTTAGAAGAGTGGGTGATGTGTGACATAAGCTTCTAAATGTTGTGCATAAAATGCCAGGACAGTTCAAACCCCCCCAAATGACCCCATTTTGGAAAGTAGACACCCCAAGCTATTTGCTGAGAGGCATGTCGAGTCCATGGAATATTTTATATTGTGACACAAGTTGCGGGAAAGAGACAAATTTTTTTTTTTTTTTTTTTTTTTTTTTTTTGTACAAAGTTGTCACTAAATGTTATATTGCTCAAACATGCCATGGGCATGTGTGGAATTACACCCCAAAATAAATTCTGTTGCTTCTCCTGAGTACGGGGATACCACATGTGTGGGACTTTTTGGGAGCCTAGCCACGCACGGGACCCCGAAAACCAAGCACCGCCTTCAGGCTTTCTAAGGCCGTAAATTTTTGATTTCACTCTTCACTGCCTATCACAGTTTCGGAGGCCATGGAATGCCCAGGTGGCACAAAACCCCCCCAAATTACCCCATTTTGGAAAGTAGACACCCCAAGCTATTTGCCGAGAGGTATAGTGAGTATTTTGTAGACCTCACTTTTTGTCACAAAGTTTTGAAAATTGAAAAAAGAAAAAAAAAATTTTTTTCTGGTCTTTCTTCATTTTCAAAAACAAATGAGAGCTGCAAAATACTCACCATGCCTCTCAGCAAATAGCTTGGGGTGTCTACTTTCCAAAATGGGGTCATTTGGGGGGGGGTTTGTGCCATCTTGGCATTTTATGGCCTTCAAAACTGTGATAGGTAGTGAGGAGTGAAATCAAAAATGTATGCCCTTAGAAATCCTGAAGGTGGTGCTGGGTTTTCGGGGCCCCGTACGCGGCTAGGCTCCCAAAAAGTGCCACACATGTGGTATCCCCGTACTCAGGAGAAGCAGCTGAATGTATTTTGGGTTGCAATTCCACATATGCCCATGGCCTGTGTGAGCAATATATCATTTAGTGACAACTTTTTGTAAATTTTTTTTTTTTTTTGTCATTATTCAATCACTTGGGACAAAAAAAATAAATATTCAATGGGCTCAACATGCCTCTCAGCAATTTCCATGGGGTGTCTACTTTCCAAAATGGGGTCATTTGGGGGGGGTTTGTACTGCCCTGCCATTTTAGCACCTCAAGAAATGACATAGGCAGTCATAAACTAAAAGCTGTGTAAATTCCAGAAAATGTACCCTAGTTTGTAGACGCTATAACTTTTGCGCAAACCAATAAATATACGCTTATTGACATTTTTTTTACCAAAGACATGTGGCCGAATACATTTTGGCCTAAATGTATGACTAAAATTTAGTTTATTGGATTTTTTTTATAACAAAAAGTAGAAAATATCATTTTTTTTTAAATTTTCAGTCTTTTTCCGTTTATAGCGCAAAAAATAAAAACGGCAGAGGTGATCAAATACCATCAAAAGAAAGCTCTATTTGTGGGAAGAAAAGGACACAAATTTCGTTTGGGTAGAGCATTGCATGACCGCGCAATTAGCAGTTAAAGCGACGCAGTGCCAAATTGTAAAAAGTGCTCTGGTCAGGAAGGGGGTAAATCCTTCCGGGGCTGAAGTGGTTAAATGCTTTCCAAGAAATAGCTGACAAGTTAACCTATCAGGCCAATAGATATACTGTAGAGAAAAATCTGAAACCTATTAGCCAACAGCTCTTAGACTAACAAATGAACAGACATTTATCTTTTTCTGAAACACTACTGTTCCCCTCAACAAAACACCCTACTTCCCTGGTCAGCAGCATCGTCACTCCACTGAAATAAATTTGTGTGCTTGGCTGAGCTGATCATAGATATTTATGGAGCACTTTGCATATACAGTGCATGGCATGAAGGGTAGTGGGACTAGGACTAGCTTGCACGGATGGTAGGGAGATTATGTTAAGCTTAGTACACATGATCAGAAAATTGTACGAAAAATACCACTTTCTAAGTGATCATGCGATAAACTGATCTTTAGTACACAGCTTTCGAGAGTCGATTAGGACAGGTCATGCAAAACTTTCCAATGGGTCAAGCACGAAAATTTTTCTCGTACGATTTTCGTTTAATCCGTACAATTTTCGCCCAACAATACAATACATCACTTCTGATTTATTTTCTGTCATACGAGAATTTTTGTAACTTTAGTGACCTCTTCATTTTCAATGAGACTAGCATGCAAAAAAAAATGGATGATCATTTGTCCTATATTCTCACTGTGTGTACCAGGCTTAAAGCGGAAATCCACCCAAAAGTGAAAGCTCCGCTGATCTGCTTACGCCTCCCCCCCCCCTCTGGTGCCACATTTGGCACTTTTCAGGCCTCCACTTCCGGGAGACTGCACAACCTCCTTTCTCTGCCCCCAGGCCAGTTAGGAAAGCACAGCGCACTTCACGCATGTCCAGTGGGGCTTCCCTTATCATGAATAGCGGCGGCAGCACCTGAGAGCCGACCCAAAAATCGTCTGGGGTTTGGACATCACGGGCTCCCTGGGCAAGTCAGTGTCCTTCTATTTTAAAGCCAGCAGCTGCAGTATTTGTAGCTGCTGACTTTTAGTTTTTTTCCCCGGTTAGAATACTGCTTTATGGCACCCTCTAACAATCTATGGTTGACCGTAATTGAATATTGTGTTACCCTGGCTGCAATATTGTTCAACCAGGGGCTTCTGAGGTACTTACTAAGGGTGGAAATGGTTAAAAACGACACACTTGGGCATCTGTCGTCTATTGATGGTACCCCCTACAATAAGTCAAACTGTGGCTGGCTGGATGCCTTGTTTTGCATGGAGAGGAAGCAACTGCCCTAGTTCAACACCAACCTCCTTTATGAGCACTATTTAAATTAGCCTTGATATATGTTTACCACAAGATTTCTTTTTTTCTTTTTTTTATTAAAGTGTTACTAAACCCAGGATCCTGCATTCACTATACACTATTGGTCTCCCGCAGTACACAAAAAATGGAAATGCAATTATTTTAGTAAATATAAACTGGTAAATACCTTCTCTCATCAGCAGTTAGAGCAGTCTTTTGATTTCTATCAGTGTCTGGTTAAAGCTTGTAAGAGGAGTTTTCATTCTGCTCTGACTATCCTATCGGGCTGCAGGACCCCTGACCCTCTGTACAGTGCTGATTGGCCCTGTTCTGATCACATGCACCCTCACAGGGAAAAAAAAAACCTCTCTAGCAATTCACACCAAACCGAGCATGTGCAGCTTGTCCCCTAGCCTCTGTTCTATCAGGAGATGGATTGGGGACTGTGGAAGAAGGGGAGGAATAGAGAAAACAGGAACAAACAGCCTTTTTACACAATGAACAGAATTAACCCCTTAGGTTCCACAGTGAGTATAACAAGCGAGCTTTACTACATATACAGACTGATTTTACTGTTGTGGGTTTAGTAACACTTTAACTTTTAAAGAGAATGTAGTTGTTTTGCCCAACACATAAATGTGATAACTGTAATAGTTAATGTAGAATGAACTAATGATGGATCTTTCCGTTTTCTTTCAGTTTAAACCTGTAAAGAATGTGTTAGAAGAAAAAAGTGTTCTGTACAGTCTCTATGGAATAGTGGAGCACAGTGGATCTATGAGAGGAGGACACTATGTAGCATATGTCAAGATCCGAATGCCTTCTAAAGGACCAGGTGAAAACATCACTATTGCCTTTACATTTACTGTATATTATTATATGTGCAACAGTTTATCCTAATGTACAAGAATGAAGCCATTTGCTTTTTTTTGTAACTTTCCTTTCCACAAACATGATTCCTGCCTCTGTTCTGAATAGATTTATTGTTTCCAGCCACATTTAAGGCTCACCCTATACTGATAATTTTTCTCTAATTATATTATCTATCTACTGTATGGCAAGCCCAACTGGGAACAGTTTAATTGTAAACTTTCATAGTAAGCACCCTAAGAAAAATATAGTGTTCAGATTGGTTTGCTTCTTCATGTGGTGGACAACAGCTAAAAACGAATGCAGACTGAAAATGTGTATAATACATAATAATTGTAAATTGTTAACAAATCTGGCAGGAGCTAAAAAAACCTGCAACAACTATCCCCTGAACAACGGCCTGGTCTCTGTAGCATATCACTTTCTGAAAAAATCCTTGATTTGCGATGTTTGTTTTTTTCTATTTGAAGATTTGTGTTCTGCTATGGCAAATTATGATAGCGCTTAAAGTGACATTAACCCTTTCACTGCCAAGCCGTGTACAGACTTACAGACGCACCTGTTGGTGCCCATCTCATTTCCCCCTCTCCTATAAGCTCATGATCACTTCAATGACCATAAACTTATAGCAGAATTTTTCAGCAGACTCTAGTGAACAATTCTATAACTCTGATCAGCGGATTACAACAAGTTGATGAGAGTTATTAACCTCAAATATGGTCTCTTCGACCCAGGAGAGCTGCTACTCTCATGCACATGCATGCTGGATCGAGATGGGGCTCAGGTAAGTATTACGGGGGCTGGGGGGGGGGAGGGAAATGTCGTAAACTGAAATTTTTTTTAACCTTAATGCAAGGTAAACAACTTTGTGCCTTTACAGCCACTTTAATTAGCAACATATTTGGCCCAGATTTGTCCTTGACTGGGAAGTTGGATGCACTGCATTTTTTATAAATAGACCCTATAGTCTAGAACTTAAAATAAAATAATAAACATAGGATCTTTGTTGGTAATTAAATGGACACATATCTCCCATTAGTATAGAATGTTTTGGCTAAAGTATTCACTATTTGACTCAATAATGTCATAAAACGAGTGATTAGTAATAGTTATCAGGCAGGGTTAAACTCTGAAAGAGGCACAAGGAAATAGAATGGTATCTTTGGGCCCTAAATCGATATTGAACATGTAACATGGCCCTGCCTGTGAACAGTTCTTGAGAATTTCACATCTGGTCTAACATGTGGAGGCTAGTTTAAAGTAAACCTAAAGTCACGGTATGTAGTTTAAACAAGTTCCAAATTCAGTGTCTATGTGATGCACAAGCCTCAAAAAGTAAACCAAAAAATTATTTTACCCTACCTGAATGAGACAGATCCCTATCCCTACAAATACCTATACCTTTATTCAAACTATTGAGCAGTCCAACTTTGTTCCTTGTTGCCCTATGTGTACCAATACTGCTGTGTTTGTTACCGTAGCAAATTACTGTTGTTGTTTTATATTTTGTATTTTTTATATCTTGAAAAGAAAAACCTAATAAAAATGATTGAAACAGAAACCTACAGTCTTTAAAATGACTCTATACCATCAGGGATAGGTAAGGTTTGCGTTAAAGGATAAGTCTAGCCTGAGCTTGTTTGCCTGGGCTTTACCTATGGGTCACAGGAGTGCAATTCGTTTTGCATTCCTGTGACCTGTTTTCAGTGGAGAGCGGTCTGAAGTCCGCTCTCCACTGATGTTACTGGAATCAGTCCAGGCAGCACGTCACCCCAACTTAGGAAGTCTGGATCCGCCCACTGACTGTACTAATGGCAGTCTCAGCCTCTCAGCGAGCCGCTGAGACGGCCGCTCCCCATCCCTCCACAGTTTAGTGTTCCAGTGAGCGTGGAGGAGCAGAGAGGAGAGCTGCTGATTGACAGGCAGCATCTCTCTGCTCTTGGAAGTGAGAGAACTGAGCCATCGGCGATGTTCGGTGGCTCAGTTCTCAGTGAAGAGGCGGCGGGGAAAAGATGCAGCAATCGGTCCGATGCTGCATCCACCGAGGTAAGTATGAATCTCCAAAAAAAAACATACTTCTTTTTTAAATATTTTTTGAGAGTGTAAAATGTTTAACTTTGTCCTAGATTGAATAAAAATGGCCCTTGCAGAGGTGATGTCAGTACAATTGTACCTACTGTATACCTTCAATTAAGAGCTGAAGTGGCTCATAACCAATGCCATCCATAACTATAAAGCGAACTTGGAATGCTAAAGGGACTTACTGTACCATTGAAGTTATAAAAAAAAAAAAAGGTTGTATGCAAATGAATTATACAATATCTCGCAAAATTGTGTACACCCCTCACATTTTTGTAAATATTTTATGATATCTTTTCATGTGACAACACTGAAGAAATGACACTTTGCTACAATGTAAAGTAGTGAGCTATACAGCTTGTATAACCGTGTAAATTTGCCGTCTCCTCAAAATAACTCAACACACAGCCATTAATGTCTAAACCGCTGGCAACAGAAGTAAGTATACCCCTAAGTGAAGATGTCCAAATTGGGCCCAAAGTGTCAATATTTTGTGTGGCCACCATTATTTTCCAGCACTGCCTTAACCCTCTTGGGCATGGAGTTCACCAGAGCTTCACAAGTTGCCACTGGAGTCCTCTTCCAGTCCTCCATGACGACATCACAGAGCTAGTGGATCTTAGAGACCTTGCGCTCCTCCACCTTCCATTTGAGGATGCCCCACAGATGCTTAATAGGGTTTAGGTCTGGAGACATGCTTGGTCAGTCCATCACCTTTACCCTCAGCTTCTTTAGCATGGCACTGGTAGTCTTGGAGGTGTGTTTGGGGTTGTTATCATGTTGGAATACTGCCCTGTGGCCCAGTCTTTGAAGGGAGGGGATCATGCTCTGCTTCAGTATGTTGGAGTACATTCATGGTTCCCTCAATGAACTTTAGCTCCCCAGTGCCGGCAGCCCTCATGCAGCCCCAGACCATGATACTCCCACCACCATGCTTGATTATAGGCAAGACACACTTGTCTTTGTATCCCTCACCTTGTTGCCGCCACACATGCTTGACATCATCTGACCCAAATAAGTTTATCTTGGTCTCATCAGACCACAGGACATGGTTCCAGTAATCCATGTCCTTAGTCTGCTTGTTTTCAGCAAACTGTTTGCGGGCTTTCTTGTGCATCATCTTTAAAAGAGGCTTCCTTCTGAGACGACAGCCATGCAGACCAATTTGATGCAGTGTGCAGCGTATGGTCTGAGCACTGACAGGCTGATCCCCTTCCCCTTCAACCTCTGCAACAATGCTGGCAGCACTCATATGTCTATTTCCCAAAGACAACATCTGGATATGACGCTGGGCATGTGCACTCAACTTCTTTGGTCGGCCATGGCGAGGCCTGTTCTGAGTGGAACTTGTCCTGTTAAACCGCTGTATGGTCTTGGCCACCGTGCTGTAGCTCAGTTTCAGGGTCTTGGCAATCTTCTTATAGCCTAGGCCATCTTTATGTAGAGCAACAATTCTTTTTTTTCAGATCCTCAGAGAGTTCTTGGCCATGAGGTGCCATGCTGAACTTCCAGTGACCAGTATGAGAGAGTGAGAGCGATAACACCAAATTTAACACAACTGCTTCCCATTCACACTAATGAGTCACATGACACCAGAGTGGGAAAATGGCCAATTGGGCCCAATTTGGACATTTTCACTTAGGTGTGTACTCACTTTTGTTGCCAGCGGTTTAGACATTAATGGCTGTGTGTTGATTTATTTTGAGGGGACAGCAAATTTACACTGTTATACAAGCTGTACACTCACTACTTTACACTGTAGCAAAGTGTCATTTCTTCAGTGTTGTCACATGAAAAGATAGAATAAAATATTTACAAAAATATGAGGGGTGTACTCACTTTTGTGAGATACTGTATTTACAAAAATAAAGGGCAAGTGACCAAGGAGCTGATGGAAGACAGGTTTTATATAAATATGTACTACAAATAAATTTACACTAGATTGTAAGCTCTAACAGGCAGGGCCCTCTGATTCCTCCTGTATTGACTTGTATTTTAACTGTACTGTCTGCCCAAACATTGTAAAGTGCTGCGCAAACTGTTGGCTCTATATAAATCCTGTATAACAATAATAATACACTAAGCATAGAGATAGAGCTGTCAGCACAGGGTATGTTAGACGTTGATTGGCTGCTATCAGGTTACACAAAGAACACTCTGCTAATGTAGGCCAGTTGCTATATGTAGTGTTATACTGTATATGTACTAGTAACATTTGTTTGGCCATTGTTGTTTTAATGCTCACATTTTTGTTTGCTTTACAGTACTGAAAGATGGAGCAACGTCTTCTTCCAGCCAATGGGTGTATATTAGTGATACACACATACAGATGGTGGATGAATCCAGGGTGCTAGCTGCTCAAGCTTATCTTTTATTTTATGAAAGACTGTAGTGAAAGTTCTTTTGAACTTTGCTCTAAAACACATTTTTACTCATAGGTCTACACCAGGATTTGCTAAAGAAAGGGTAATCTAGGAAAATATGCTCCTACATGTCTTTGTAATATGACAATAGTAATTGGTTTTCAGTTCATGCTTTTTTATTGGCAAGGTATAATAACAGAGTGTAAATGCATATTAGGTCAATTTGGACCTAATCTAATTATCATCGGCCAATGTATCCCATTTTAATAAAATGTATCTGGAGGAATGTGGCCAGAAATACTGCTTGAGCTACTGCATTTCTGGTTTTAGGTTTAACCACTCAAATCCCCGCTCACTTTGACTCACATCACTCCTCTCTTGGTCAGCTCACTCCCACTCATATCACTCCCCCTCTGCATGCTACTTTCCTCCTAACCAGCTCCATCTGCTCAGTGTGCCCCCTGCTTTGCCAGTGCACCCTTGCTCCAAATAAAATGATGTACAAAAAGGCCAAAGTAAAGATAAAACCAAATCCTAATGCCAGTTATAGCATGTTACCATGGAAATGCAAGGGCAGCAGAACCTGGTAGAATGCTGATGAGATACAATATATATGTGGCTGATGGCAGTAAAAGTGGGCCATAACAGATCCTATACTAGCAAGTGATGCTTCTCCTGTATATTACTTGTTAAAATTAGATAACCTTTAATTTCCTGCGATATAATAATAAGTACCTCCAATGGATGGAGTGCTCATTATCACAGTCTGTTGGAATATCTGTCTGCCTATAAATGTGTCCAATCCCTCACTCTTTAATGCAGAAGAGTCAAGGATCAAATGGCTGGATGTGTATTGCTGTCGTTGCTGAATTTCAGCGCTCTAATATTTTGTGAGAGGATATGCCAATATCTCCCTGCCTGAAATGTTTACAGGAGAGCTCCTGGAGACCTTTCCAGAAAGGCCAAATGGTCTTCCTAAAAATACATGGGACAACATTACTCATGAGGCACCCAGTCTAAGCCCTATTACACTTGTCCCTAGCAAATACAGTTGTGCATATTAAAGGAAATATTATTTTTTTAAAAACTTTTGTGTCTAGGCGCCCTCTAGGTAATGTAAACAACAGTGGGAATTAGTTCTAATATTATTTAGAAGGGTTTGTAGGTAAAGGGCAAGGAGATATATCTTTTGGGGCTTCCTCTTTACTATCATATACAATACTATTACATCATACATTGTCTTTGGCCAGTAATTTAGTTAATTTTTACAGGTTCTGCATTTTGCTGTATTAGAACACTATTTATGAGCACAATGAGGAGAAGCCAGAATCCGTAGCAGCTGTGCTTGGAGACCTGTCAGCTTCTATATTTCTTTGTCAAACTGAAACTGAAGAGGCTGAAGATAAAACTGAAGATAACGGTTGATTGGTTACCATGCAAAGCTTCTTCAGATTTTGATAAATCCCCCCTAATCCATTTAATCATTAAATATGGTGGCATGGTCTATATGGTACAAAAATATGAAACCATTTAAAACTGGTGGAATAATATTGAAGAGGTGGAAGAAGCGCAGATCCAAAGAAGTAGAATGTATAGGCTGCAGGTCTTTAAATACAAGCTTCCTCTCCAGCAAGGAGAACAGCAAACCAAATCAGACTAGCATTTAGGCACACATTGCCTTAAGTTAGCTGTACATTATACAATCTGATTCTATACTGTCTTTTAGATCTACTATTAACTTTATATGCAATTTACAGTAAATAGATTGTTTAGGTATGTCTTTATATTACAACATTTTAAAACTTAAGGAGATTACACAAAGATTGTACAGTCTGACGGTATAGTGTATGGTCAGCTTTAGATAATTTCGCACTGCAGATATACAGCTACAGTATAAAGCTCTACACACAGGAAGTAGAGTGTCATATTTTTTTCAGGAGGAATTTAAGGAAGAATGTACAGTTTTCAGGGTTTTGTTTAGGCACAATTACATTTCTAGATGTTCTCTATAAGAAAGCAGATATCCACTTTTTTCTGTATTGCACAGGCTGTTTTATGTTATTGCCAGTACTTTTGTTTATGCTTTCAGGCATTATAGTCAGCCTGAGTTCATTTTTGATTTGCAACATTTATTGCTACTGTATCCTGCAGTGTACTCCTGTAAATATGTTTTTTATTTTTACTTCCTTTTTTTGTACCCTATACATGTCAAAAGAATATTGATAACATACATGTATGATAGTGTTCTATTAGCAGAAATGTATTTATTTATAAGCATCACTACTGAGATGTGATAGTTTGCTTATGTATAACAGTGCTGTTTGCTTTTGAAGTTTACAGGTCTTGTGTGTTCTTTTGGAACCACATGATATTTTTTAAACTAAAAGGAATTCTATTTTAATTTTGCATGAAGTTGTGCCAAAGTACCCAGCGCAAACAATGATTTTAAGCGCTATACATTTTACTTTCTTTTATTTCCATACATTTTTATTAGTTATACATCTTACGCTTGCCTAATATTTTTACACACAGACATGACACAAAGGAGAGAAGACAAACTAATAGGGGTACGTACCCAGTAGTACTTTACACCTTATTTAATCCAGCCCTCCTTATTGGCCCTATTTTCAGGGCTGCTGTTAGAAAGGTTGTACAGGGGCCCATGATTTCTAACAGGGCCCTGCCTAACCCCCTACCCCTTGGGGTGCAGCAGAACACCAGCACTGACTTTATCCGCCTATGTCTTAAAAAATTAAAATAATGTCTTACCTCTGCTCCCACCTCCTGGGCCCCTTTGTTGACTTGATGTGGCCCAGGGAAATGTAACATTAGCCTTGTTAAAGGAGAAGTATAGCCAAAGCTTGTTTGGCTGTACTTCTCCTATGGATCACAGGAGTGCAATTCGTTTTGCTTTCCTGTGATCCGTTTTCAGCAGAGAGCAGGCTGCAATCTACTCTCTGCTGACGTCACCAATGTCAGTCATTATACAATCTGATCAATCCAGGCACCGCGTCATCACGACCACGGAGTCAGGAGATCCACTAGGTGCCTGGACTGACACACCCGGCTCAGCCTCTCTGAGAGCCTTAGATGGCCGCTCCGCTCCCTCCACAGCTCAGCGCTCCAATGAGCGAGGATGGGGCAGAGCAGAGAGCTGTGACTGACAGTCTACAGCTCTCTGCTCACAGAGCTCTGAAAACTGAATGATCAGCGGTGTTTAATCACTCTGTTCTCAGTGCAGAGGCAGCGGGGGACCGATGCAGCAATCAGACTGATGCTGCATCCACCTAGGTAAGTATTAATCAGGGAAAAAAAAAATCATTTACTTCTCTTTTAAGGAAGTAGGAGTGAAGGTGTGGTCTAGTATAAGCCAATTATTAGTTTAGGCAGAATTGAACAATAAATCTGTTCCAGGTCCCCTGTTTAGCTGATGGGGCTTGGGCCCAGTACAACAGGATCGGTTGTACTTCATATCAGCAGCCCTGCCTATTTCACTTCAAATACTTTCTTTTATTTTTTTCATATTCCATCCTTATCCCCCTTGTACTTTTCTAATTCTTTGGCATATTAGGAAAACATTGTCAACCATCAACAACATAATGTTTCATTTCTGTACCACAAGATTTGCATACAATTATACAGGATTTTAGAAAGCTAAAAGAGTTACATATAAAACTTCTGTATAGTGATTAAACACAATTCTTGCATCCTTGATCAGGTTTACAGCCCATATCTTGTTATGCGAAACACGCTACCTCCCCCTTACACCCATCCAGCAAATTATACTCAAATAACTATCCCTCACTGGTGCCACTTTCAGTAGTCACAACTGATTATCCAGAGCTGCAGTAGACCTGTCACCTTTTTCTGACATCTCTCCACTGGAGTTTTCTGAGGACCCTGTCACTGGGCAACTAAAAGGAAGTGTCCACATCACCTAGGCAGTGACGTGGACATCCAAAGAAAGTTTGGCTTTAGGTAAACTAATATCAGATTGCAGTGGGCGCTTTGAACATTTTCATTGGTTCTCTTCATTGTTTTACTAAATAAACCCACTACAGTACAATCAAACACAACCAGACTTGCTTTATTTGTTGTATATGGTGGTTCTGATTACATAACTTTATACATATCTTATTGTTACAATCAGGTGTAATTGCACCTTCAGTGGGGAATTCTGGATCTGCACAGAGCATGGCTTGTATATATGTATAAGCATAGGGGTTTATTTACTAAAGGCAAATAGACTGTGCACTTTACAAGTGCAATTGCACTCATTTTCCCTAGAGCTTAGTGAAGGGGGTGAAGCTTTACTTTGCAAAGAATATCCAATCAAATGCAAGGAAATTAAACAGCGTTTTTGTATGCACATGATTGGATGACGGAAATTAGCAGAGCTTCACTACATTCACTAAGCTCAGAGGAAAATGAGCGCAACTTATCTTGCAAAGTGCACAGTCTATTTGCCTCTAGTAAATCAACCCCATAGTTCATTTGTGCTATCTCCAGTAATACATTATATACAGCTCTAAAGGAAAATAAACAAAGAAATCCTGAAAAGAATAATACTGTATACAATCTATACTAAAACAATGTCACAGAAGTATATTACTTTTAAAGCAGGGGAAACTTGCTCTTGTTATAATCCATATTTCAGGGATGGCAAATCAGTTACTTTACTGAGTGCATATATTTTTTACATTTAAATAAAAAATAAAAATAGATTTGTACACTGTTTACTTTGGAACGGTTGCTAAAGTGTGTGTGTGTGTGTGTGTGTGTGTGTGTGTGTGTGTGTGTGTGTATATATATATATATATATATATATATATATATATATATATATATATATATATATAATATGATATTGCAGGTAAAATAATATGCCTTCAAGATGTGGCACCCACAATCAGTGAATTGCAGGTGCAATGTCAGGCTCCTACAGATCCTGCCTATAGCTCTCTGTCTGAGCTGTAGGAAGAGTCTGCGTGCTCGTAGTCTGTTGAGAACTACAAGTGTGTTTGCCTCAGTGGTAGAAGGGAATTGTGTTGTTTTTTTTTCATTCACAGATTGCTGTGAATGAATCCTGAATTTAAGTGTGACAACGGCTGTGCTGAGAAGAACCCCATGCCTGCTTTTAAAGGGGAAGAATCTCTGGGGTTGAGGGGGCTGGTAATTTCCAACATGTTACATGTTACACACTAAATACGGATGTATCATGTTGATAAAGGTGAACCTTCTCTTTGAATATTTGTTTTCAGCAGTATGCACAGATGAAAATACATATGATTTGGCTTTTATTTACCAGAGAATGCATAACGTTTATTCACAAATATTGATAAATGTTCTATAAATTATATTTTTACTTCATGTTATTCTTTATGTGCCTTGGCAAATAATGATATGTGATGTAAATAAAATATATTTAGACTATAGTTATGGACTGCTTTTCTTTTTTCAAATAGGGGCACGATGTGAGCCTCATGGGTACAGGGGGCCTTAATGTGGGGGTGAGCTGGATACAAACACACTTTACCACCTTCCTTTCCAATAAGGAGCATACATCCCTTTAGCTCTGGTAATAGTTTGTGTTTAAAAGTATAGATAAGCAGATTAGCCACTAAAATGAGCTACATATTTCACCACTGTTACTCCCTGATTAACAACTGTTGAGATAAGATATCAGCTGCATAGGAAGTGCATAGGTTTTACAGAGTTGGGAGACTATAGACTCGCATTGTGAGAAGGAGCAGTAAAGCAAAACTATTGTGTAGCACTGTAAAGCAGGAAGCCGAGTCTGCATATGTGACCGCAAATAATGCTTACCACATGGACATATAAAATTGCAAACTATTCATAGCAAAAGATTTTAAGTACCTGGCTAGAAAGCTGATTGCCAGATTTTGCTTGGCAGCCACCGTGCCTCCTAAGGAGCAGTGGATCGATCGCCTATGTTAACTACCTTCTACCTAGAGAACAATTAGCTTATCACCATCGAAAAGAAGATAATACATTTATTCTCATTTTGGCAGAGTTGACTTGATTACCCAAGTCTCGCCCCACCACATTTAGTAATGGATAGGCTGTTACAATTTTGAACCCACCAAGAGTTAAAATGGTTTTGGCCTGAGCTTGGGAATTTCCCAGAGTTTTATATTCAAAAGTAGAAAAAATATGCCATTCTGAGCAATTGTCCCTTAACAAGCCCTAGTTGTTTTGTTTGTATTTTTTATTTTTTCTAAATTATTTTTATTCCTTTACAAAACTTTGTATATGTACCAAATATGATGTGACAATCATATTTTCGCTATTTACCTTATGCACAATGTTTGTGCTATTGGTTGTCCTGTATATCCTTTTTTACTGTGATGTGCCAGTCACTTACTATTCTTGTCAAAAAAAAAGTTTTGATTTAAAGAAATAAGACTAAAAAAAAAACGATCACATATTTAAAAGATCTTTTACATCAATCTGATCTCTTTTGAAGGTTTACATAAATATATTATGAAGACTCTACTTTAGGCCTCATGCACACGGGACGTGTGCAAACTCTGCTGAACACAAGTTTTTAAAAGCTGAAACCAGCATTTAGAAACGCCGTTTTGCCGCGTTTGCATACCGCGTTTGCGTCTAGAAGCATCTACAGACTTGGTGCTAGGAACCCCAAATTTGGTATGCTAACACAGTGGAACTAGCACTACAACATATCCAATTTGGGGTTCCTAGCACCAAGTGGCCCCGAGATATAGGGCCCCAAAATGTCAAGCACTTTTCTGCAGCAGAGAACGACATTTTGTGACCCGACTTTGGGGCCCCATATCTCAAGGCCACTTGGTGCTAGGAACCCCAAATTTGGATATGGTATAGTGTTCCATTGTGTTAGCACACCAAATTTGGGGTTCCTAGCACCAAGTGGCCCCGAGATATGGGGCCCCAAAGTCGGGTCGCAAAATGTCAAGCACTTTTCTGCAGCAGAGAATGACATTTTGTGACCCAACTTTGGGGCTCCGTATCTCGGGGCCACTTGGTGCTAGGAACCCCAAATTTGGATATGTTGTAGTGCACCAAGTGGCCCCGAGATATGGGGCCCCAAAGTCGGGTCGTAATATGTTCCTTTAAAAACACTTATATAAATGCGGTACCGGCATTTAGCCGCGTTTGGCGTCTGAAACGTGGAAAACGTTTGCGTCTGAACCCATTTTTTTTCTTCTGGAAAAACGAGGTTAAACGCAACTGCCTAAAAACGAGACTGTGTACATGGACACATAGGATAACATTGAATGGGTTCAGGGGCAGTTAAAAAAAAGTGTCCAACTGCTTCTGAATGCGAGTTTAACAGCGTCTTATATGCATAAGGCCTTACCGTTAACAGTAAAACCCTAGCATTATCCCCAAATAATCTTTTATCTGATCTGTTAGTAACACACATACTGTAGCTAAACACCTGCCTTTTTAGCACCACAGTGGAGACCCGTGTGACCTCACACAGCATTTGCACAAAAAAAGCCCCAGTTAAGCCTTGCTCCTACTGTGGAGGGAAATTGGGTATATGGGTTGAAAGGCAGGGAGAATGTAGAGGGCTCAGTATGATCCAATATGGAGGCCCAAGATGTAAGGTAAAACCTCAACAATATACTTGGACCATAGAAAATAGGGGCATATATAAGCAAGCCATTTTTTTTTACAAAATGTAACCAGGGCCCATTTGGAGTTTAGGATTGTTTCTGCTATGGATCAAAGGGAAAATGTGATCTCTGGAAATCATTCCAACTTCTGACTGAGCTTACAGCTGAACTCTAGGAATTTAGCCAATCTGTAAAATGTGCTGGCATATTATAAGTTAAGGCCAACAAATTGCATGCCACCTTATGAACGTATCTCTTTAATTTAGATCTGACAGTTTTATGGAGCTCCAAGGGCACAGCTATCAACTACACAGCAATCATGTGACCCAGAATCGGACGTTCCAGGTCCCAATTGTTAGAACAAATGGAGGTACGCAAATATGTGGTCTCATAGCAAAAAGCCCAGTGCAGTGGGACCACATATTTGTGTTACATCTGCACCAAGGGGTTAAGTAACTGGGCCTGACTTATTACCAGTGCCATTGTCATTTACACAGCGATCGATGCTATACAAAAGCATTGATTACTGTGTAAATGACACTGGCAGTGAAGGGGTTAACCACTAGGGGGCAGTGAAGGGGTTAAGTGTATCCTAGGTAGTGATTCTAACTGTGAGGGGGCTGGACTTCAACACACAGGACAGTGATCACTGCTCTAGGTGAGAGAGAGCTGTGATCACTGTCCTGTCACTAGGCAGAACAGGGAAATGCTTTGTTTACAAAAGCATCTCCCCGTTCTTCCTCTCCATGACACAATCGCAGGCACCCGGCGGACATCGAGCCCGCGGGACTTATGATCACAGAGACCGCAGCGGGCGCTTGCCCGCGACACCTCTTCTTAAAGGGGACGTACCTGTACGCCCTTTTGCCTACCAGCGCCATTCTGCCAACGTACATCAGTGTGCGCTGGTCAACAAGCGGTTAAAGCCCAATTTGTCCTGAAAAAAACAAGGTATAATCCATCTGGATGTGCAAAGTAGCTGTGATGCTACGTACGGTTTTACTAACACATGTCAAAGTTGCAGAATTGGGCTTAGGCATTAAAGCGGAGTTCCACCCAAAAGTGGAACTTCCGCTTATCTGATTCCTCCCCCCCTCCGATGCCGCAATTGGCACCTTTCAGGAGAGAGTTGGGGTGCAGATACCTGTATTAGACAGGTATCTGCACCCACTTCCGGGAATAGACTCCCGCGGGAGTCAGGCCCCCTCCCGCACCCCCGCCCCCCCGCTGTCTCCTGGGAAACACACAGGTCCCAGGAGATAGTGGGGACCACTTAGGATGCGCAGAGCGATTCACGCATGCGCAGTAGGGAACCAGGGAGTGAAGACGCAACGCTTCACTTCCTTATTCTCTCACCGAGAATGGCGGCGGCAGCAGCCGAGAGCCGAGTTATTTCTCGGCTTCGGCTGGCGACATCGCTGGACTCCTGGACAGGTAAGTGTCCTTTTATTAAAAGTCAACAGCTGCAGTATTTGTAGCTGCTGGCTTTTAATAAATTTTTTTCAGGCGGACTCCCTCTTTAAGATTTGTTTTACTCTGCGGTACGAAGGGGTTTAAAGACTTTCTCATTTTCTGCCATACCTCATTAGGACACCAAGGGGTTGATTTACTAAAACCAGAGAGTGCAAAATCTGGTGCAGCTCTGCATAGAAACCCGTATATACAATGAACAGTGCAACTCTGGACATATATCAAAGTATAGTGTTATATCAATCGGACATATATCAAAGTATAAATAGTGTTATATCAATCGTTATTAGTGATAAAGTGCCAGTAAAATACTATGAGCAACCAGTAACAGTGATGAACCACCAATATATTGCTACCAATCAATAGGAAATGCGTGCTCATTAATACCAAAAAATAGTGATAAGAATGTTCAAAAAAAGTGAAAAAATACAAAAACTGAGAAGTGCAAAATCCAGGTTCGATGTTCCACTTGTTAGTGTCGCCCACCACCGGGTGATAAAAATGGAGGCTTACCAGAAAGCCTGCGACCGCCCTTACTCAAGGGGGTCAAAACAGGCTTAGTAGAGATTGGCATATGTAGATCACATTGGATGTCCTACCAGGATTACAGCTGATGTCCCTCCGACCTCCTTCTTGGGTGGCCCGTCAACAGCAGCAAGGGACGCTCAGGAGAATGTAGTCACAGGATAACTCATACAGCAATCACTTCAGCGAGGGTGAGCCATATCAAAAAAGAAAAAGGAACTCCAATAGTGTAGAAAGCCAAGTCCCATTTATTAAAACAGCAGAAATACACTGCATAAAATAGCATATAAAAACCTAGCAGGGATATGATAGAAAAACTCCACCGCCGTTAGAAATAAAATTGCGCAGTTGATGACGTCAGTTGTGATGAAACGGCCGTAGGGTCACAACGTGAACTCGATCGCGCATGCGCGATTTTATTTCTAACGGCGGTGGAGTTTTTCTATCATATCCCTGCTAGGTTTTTATATGCTATTTTATGCAGTGTATTTCTGCTGTTTTAATAAATGGGACTTGGCTTTCTACACTATTGGAGTTCCTTTTTCTTTTCTGATATGGCTCACCCTCGCTGAAGTGATTGCTGTATGAGTTATCCTGTGACTACATTCTCCTGAGCGTCCCTTGCTGCTGTTGACGGGCCACCCAGGAAGGAGGTCGGAGGGACATCAGCTGTAATCCTGGTAGGACATCCACTGTGATCTACATATCCCAATCTCTACTAAGCCTGTTTTGACCCCCCTGAGTAAGGGCGGTCGCAGGCTTTCTGGTAAGCCTCCATTTTTATCACCCGGTGGTAGGCGGCACTATTAAGTGGAACATCGAACCTGGATTTTGCACTTCTCAGTTTTTGGATTTTTTTCACTTTATTTGAACATTCTTATCACTATTTTTTGATATTTATGGGCACGCATTTCCTATTGATTGGTAGCAATATATTGGTGGTTCATCATTGTTACTGGTTGCTCATAGTATTTTACTGACACTTTATCACTAATATCGATTGATATAACACTATTTATACTTTGATATATGTCCGATTGATATAACACTATACTTTGATATATGTCCAGTGCTGCACTGTTCATTGTATATACATCTTATTTGCCCTTATATCGGGGTTATAGTGTTCAGCAGCAGGACTCCCGTCACGATTGTTTTCTTTACAATCAATATACATTTATTTTCATTCACTGTCTATGCACCTAGCGCAATTCTTTTTTATTGTTTTTTTTCTGCATACAAACCCATTTAGCTTGCAATTTTTCTTTTGTTTGTTTTTTTGTCAAAGCTCAATTGAACAAGCTGAAGTTAGAAGCAGATTGGCTACCATGCACAGCAGCACTAGATTTTACCCTCTCCAGTTTTAGTAAATAAAACCCCAAGAGTTTCTGCGCTTGGATGCCATAACATCTCCCTTGTTTTCTGTTATCATTGGCATACCCTGATGGCGCATAATACTTTCATTGATTGGTCTATCCAGGAAGTCATCTTCACATCCAGCTACTGCCAGACTCACTTTATTCAGCCTATATTCTTCTTGACCCCTCCTCTCCTTAGTATGTATCCAGATTCAGAATCAACCAACCTGGCTTCTGCCTTTTTATGAAGAATATCTGGATGTCTTTAACAAGAGAAATGCAGGCTCCTCTCCACATCATTGAACTTATGATTGTCTGATAGAACTGCTGCTGGGAGCGGAGATTCCTTTTGGCCAGATATATCCTCTCTCTGAGCCAGAACTGGAAGCCTTTTGCTAATGTATCAACGAGAACAATGAAAGGGGGTTTATTTGGCCCTCCACCTCTCTGGCAGAAGCTGGAATCTTTTTTGTTGGAAAAAAAAAAAAAAAGAGATCATGCCCTTCGGCCTTGTGTAGACTATTGAGACCTTAAAAAAAAAAAAAACTATTAAAAATCGATACCCCCTGCCTCTAAACCCTGAACTTTTCTCCCAAGCCTTACTTGGGAGGTGCTTACCATTTACTCAGAATTAGAGAAGGAAATGAATGTCGTGCTTTGGGTACTTCAAATATCTGGTCATGCTGTTTGGCCTTTGTAATGTCCCGGCAGCATTTCAGCATTTTGTGAATGATATGTTCTGGAACTATCTTGATCTTTTTATCATCATCTACTTGGACGACATCCTTCTTTTTTCTACTTCACTAGAACTTCATTGTATCCATGTGAAAAAAAGTGTTGGACAGGTTCTGTAAGCATCGTCTTTATGCCAAACCAGAAAAGTGTGAATTTGAAAGGCAGACCATTAGGTTTTTGAGACTTGTCATTTCTGCCAATGGAATTGCCATGAATCCACAGAAAGTTGCTTCAGTAGTAGAATGACCTGCTCCAGTGGACAAAAAGGCAGTGCAATGATTTGTGGGCTTTGCTAACTTCTCCAGGAAGGTTATTTAGAACTTTTCTAGTATCATTTCACCCATCACTCAGCTGACTAATCGACATGTGCTTTTTTGTATGGACCCCAGAGGCTGAATCAGCTTTTGAACGGGTAAAAGCTTTATTCATCTCTGCTCCCATCTTAAAACATCCTGACCTGCTTTGGCCTATGCACTGAAGATAGATGCATTTAAAATGTTCATGCTTTGTTGCTTATTGACAGCAACAAAGAACACAAGGTTGAGGCTATCCTGGACTGTAGGGTAAAAAGAGGTTAGACCCAATTCCTTATCAAATAGAAGCGCATCGGCCCTGAGGAGAATTCTTAGGAGCTATCCTCAAATGCCCTTGCTCCACGGTTGCTACGAGCTTATTCCTTCCTTTATTCAGAAAAGCAGGCTCAGTTGGCTATCCGGCAACTGCCCTTAAGGAGAGGCAATATCTTTGTGCATACCTACGCCACGAAGAACAATGTCTAGGCACATGCAAGAATGCGTACGTTTATGCACGTCAACATTGGTGCCAGACGGCCTGTTTAACCACTTCAATACCGGGCACTTTTACCCCCTTCCTGCCCAGGCCAATTTTCAGCTTTCAGCGCTGTTGCACTTTGAATGACAATTGCACAGTCATGCAACATTGTACCCATATGAAATTTTTATCTTTTTTTCACACAAATAGAGCTTTCTTTTGGTAATATTTAATCACAACTGGGGTTTTTTTTTTTTTGCTACATAAACATGTTGTTCTTTGCTTGGCTTATAAAAGCAAGTTAAAAGAATCTCTAATGCCCCGTACACACGGTCGGATTTTCCGACGGAAAATGTGCAATCGGAGCGTGTTGTCGGAAAATCCAACCGTGTGTGGGCTCCATCACACATTTTCCATCTGAATTTCTGACACACAAAGTTTGAGAGCTTGCTATAAAATTTTTCGACAACAAAATCCATTGTCGGAAATTCCGATTGTGTGTACACAAATCCGACGCACAAAGTGCCACGCATGCTCAGAATAAATTAAGAGATGAAAGCTATTGGCTAGTACCCTGTTTATAGTCCCGACGTACATGTTTTACGTCACTGCGTTCAGAACGATCGGATTTTCCAACAACTTTGTGTGACCGTGTGTATGCAAAACAAGTTTGAGCCAACATCCATCGGAAAAAATCCATGGATTTTGTTGTCGGAATGTCCGATCAATGTCCGATCATGTGTACAGGGCATAACAGTGCTTACTGGTCTTCAGCATGTTTCTTCCTCTATAACTTTGCTCAACCAGTTTCTGACCTCAGCTTCACCCCTGGCCTTGATCTGTCTTCTGATGTGCCTGCTCCTTGCTAAGCTCGGCTTGATCTTTGACTTTGCTTCTTCTTCCAATTCTGCCATTGTCAAGTGCCTGCATCTGTGTATAGTTCTGCTACATACCTGCTAATGTCTTTGGTGAGCTCTGACATCCTGAACCCTCAGAAAATCCAGTTACCCTTTATCTTCTGCTGGTTCTCCTGCTGAATCCTCACCTGACACTCCTACTCGCATGTTCTGCTGAATCTTTATGGTCTGCATCTCCACTTCAAGGTTCTGCAAACCACATATTTTGGCACTTGCATTCCTCCTGTTCTAGTGGGCAGTCATCTTAGTGTCATCTTAGCCTCCTCTCACATACGCGACAGACCTTCTGTTTCAAGGCCTGGTCTACCATCCTGCTTCTCGGTCACTGACTTTGACAGCCTGGCTGCTTGTTATAGCCCAGGTTCTAAAGGGACAGAGGATTGTCGAGTTTGTTTATCCTGACATATCCCCATGCTAATAAGGTGGCTTCTCACAAAAAACAGGAATATGTTCAATGGAAGCAGTAGCTTTCAGGTACACTCTAATGACTCTGACTACATCCAGGCAGTGTAGAAAGATTTGCTTTGAATGCTTAGGAACAAGGCACAAGGATGGCAAAACAATGTCGTCATTGAGCGATCACTGAAACTACCTTGTAAGAAAGGATGGCCTTGGGTGTAATACAACCTTTTTGTTGTGAAGCATCAAGAAATACTCTTTACAGGACAGGGGTGCCTATTCAGAGACCTGTCTAACAGAAATGATGGCTGCAAAAAGGGTACTTTACTGGCAAGAATTTCTAAGGGAATATCCCTGGTTTGTTCAAAGGGCAAGGCAGAAAGAACAAAAATAAATTGGCTAATAGAGCTAACCTCCGTGATATTTACCCCTCTTCTTTGGTCTGACATGCCTTGCCAGTACCTTCTAGCTAGGTTCTAAAGTGGCTGTGACTGTTCTAGCTGGCGGACACGGGAAGCAGTACAGTCATCCTAACACACAGATGCTCTGCCAGAATGTAAACTGCTTGCGCGGCTCACTGTACATTCCAAAGAAGATTGCAAGCATTCAGGTAGGTTTCTTTCATGCAGAAGAGACATTGCATGTTTCTTTTTCAATAATAAACCCGTCTTCTTGTAGTTTTCAAAAGTGTGACATTATTTCCCCTTTAAGGATCCCAGGGAAGCATAAAGTGCTGCAAACGGGGCCTGACAAGTTCGCCTTTTCCAAAAAATAGCCTATGCAGTAGAGGGCCCCTAGTAGATATTAAAAATCTGTGCCACTTTGTGAAATAATCATTCATTTTATTGTTTTACCTGTAAGCCATTTGGATCCCCTCAGAAGCCTGGCTAATAAACTCCTAGTTTGCAACCCCATGTCCTGTCTCATTGCTAGGACAGAAAAAAAAAACTTTGGTTTTCAGTTCTGCAATGCTCGGAGGGAGCAACAAGTCAAGATGTAGGGGTTGCTAACTAAGAGTTTATTAGCTAGACTTCAGAGGGGACCAAAATGGCTTACAGGTAAATAATAAAATGAATAATTATTTTACAAAGTGGCACAGATTTTTTTTTTTTTTGCCACGTCAGTAAGCTTTAATTCAGAGACTAATTTTCAGAATGGTGTTCATATATGTCTCTACATCAGTAACATCATTGTGGCATTTCCAAATTTGCTCCATTTTTTTTTTTTTTTTCCCCCTTGAGTATTATTGCGGCATAGATTACAGGATATATGTGATTATAGCAGTACCACGCTGCAAAATACATAGTGTACATTCTATACCTTTAAAAAAAGCCACATTTTCGCGAACCCTCGTATTACTGCTATAGGTATAATGTAGTTGATACTTTTCTTTCTAAGAAGTTCCACCCCCCCTCCCTCCTGTGACCCCCCCTCCCTCCTGTGACCCCCCATCCTCCCATAATCCCCTCCCTTGAACCCCTGTGATTCCAGAACACATCCGGTAGACTGCATAAGGTCATGTTTTTATTTTCTCTCCGCTCTGGGCTCTAAGCTGATCCTAACTCGGCCTCTCCCCATTAATGGGGAGGCAAGTATTCTCAGCCCTGGGATAGCACTGTTGACGGACAAGGCATTGTTTGAGCCCACAAATTCAACGTTCTTGCAAACTTGTTGTAGTTGCCAGACCTAATGTAGAATGTTCTTTCGCTCCACACTGAGGAGTTGACAGCTCCTGTCCACTCTTCCAGGGTAGGGGGAGTCCTGGATTGCCAAGACTGTGCGATTAATTTTCTAGCTTGAAATAGACATCTTGCTACCGCTACCTCAGTACTGCTGTCTCTCAGTCCGCTGGTAACACATCCCAGCACACAGATCTTAGGGTCTAGCTCTAGATTAACTTTAAACGTGATGTTTATTTTCTTTAGAATCTCGGGCCAGTACCTAACTAGTTTTGGGCACCTCCAAAACATGTGGATCAGGTCTCCTGTTCTTCTGCATCTAGGGCATTCGTCATTAGTTCGGCGACCGAACAGAAAGAGCTTTTTTGGTGTGTAGTAGGCTCTATGCAGCAGCATCAGATGGGAGGCCTTTTGTGAGGGAGAGACCGACACCTCTGGTCCCAGATCAAGAATCCTTTTCCATTGTATGTCCGTTATCTCCCCCACATCAGCCGCCCACCTGTCTCTGCCCCCCGAAGAACACACTTGCATATTTGTTTTCTTTATTAGCTGGGTATATATCTCTGAGATTAGCCCCTTGAAGGTCACTGATTTAATTATTATTTGTAATAGTGGGATCTTACACCATGTGGGGGGTAGCCTTCCGAACTGCTTTCCCAAGGCGTGTCTAATCTGTAAATAACTGTAGAATGCACGATTTGGCAGCCCGTACTCTTGCCGCAGTTCCTCAAAAGGCTTCAGGGTGTCCCCCTCATAAATCTGTATCAGACGACATACCTAATTCCTCTCCCAATACTTGTTCCTATCCACAGATAATAGTTCCTGCAAGTGCTTGTTGTTCCAGATTGGTGAGTATTCTGTGATTCCCTTATACCCCATTATTCGCTTGGCAGTCTGCCAGACCCTAGTGATCATTTTAAGTATCGGAATCTCTCTTTGTAGTGAGTCTGCCTCAAGCGCTTCTACTAGTGAACTATGTGGACTTCCCTGAAGGATAACCTGGGCGTTCTTGCTACCCCCTCCATCGATGGCGCATCCCCCGAGTTGCTGTAATTGGGCTGCTAGAAAGTAAGTAAACGGGTGGGGGACCCCCAGTCCCCCCTCCGTGACAGGGCACTGCAGTTTTTGTAGGCCTATCCTGGCATGCCCTTCTTTCCAAATTAGTTCCCTAAAAAGGGATTGGATTTTTTGGAACCACTTCTCCCCGATCCATACTGGGGAGTTGTGGAGCAGGTATAACAGCTGAGGCAGCCATACCATTTTAATCAAATTGGCCCGGCCTGCCACAGAGAGGGGGAGTCTACTCCAAATATCGCATTTTTTTCTAAGTTTTAATAGAAGAGGGACCAAGTTGTCCTCGATAAACGCACCGGGGTCCTTGGACAACACAACGCCAAGGTACTTCATTTTCCCCGTGATTCTCAGCTGGGGCAGGCTCGTTGGGATAGAATTGGCCAATGGGTCGACCGGCAGGAGCGATGATTTCTCCCAATTGATGGTCAATCCTGAGAATTTCCCGAAGTCCTTCACCAGGTGCATTACTTCCTCCAATGAGGAGGTCGTATCCCCAAGAAAAAATAGGACATCGTCCGCGAAAAGGGCTATTCTCTCCTCCTCGCCCTTCCTGTGGAAGCCCTGCAGTACAGATGATGATCTCACCGCTCCGGCCAATGGCTCCATGGCCAAGACAAACAACAAAGGGGACAAAGGGCAACCCTGTCTAGTCCCTCTTTCGAGGGGGAAGCTTTCCGAGTAGTCGTTATTTGTCTTGAGTCTTGCCTTAGGGTGATTATATAGGATTTTTAACCAGCTAATAAATACGGGGCCGAATCCAAACCTCTCTAGTGCCCACCAGAGGTATTCCCACTCCAGGCTGTCAAAGGCCTTGGCGGCGTCCAAGGACAGTATGGCTCTAGACCCCGCATTCTCCGCTGGGACCTGAAGGTTCAGGTATGCCCTTCTGATGTTAATGCTGGTAGACCGACCGGGGATAAACCCCGATTGGTCTGAGTGTACAAGTTTTACAATGCACTTATTTAACCTGGACGCCAGCACCCTTGCTACGATCCTGGCGTCTGAGCACAGCAGTGATATCGGTCTGTAAGAGGTGACCTCCAGTTGGTCTTTCCCCTCTTTTGGTATCACCACTAGATTTTTAATATCTACTGGGGCCCCTTGACTGCATATGCTATTTTCTGTAAAAAGTCACCTTAGCCTTTAAAGTCAGAGATTGTGAAGCAGGGTGTAATAGAGGGCCTTGTGATAGCAGATCTGACCTGCTGGGAAAAACGAGAGGTCGTCTTCAAGAAGTCTGAATAAATCTGTGTACCAGGTTTTTCTGGACCAGTTTGGTGCCAGAGGAATCACGGTTTTCTTCTCTTGCTCTCTTTCGTGGAGCAGGGAGGGCAGACTGTTTAGTGGGAGAAAGGCATAGATTAGCCTGAACTGAGTCCAGTGGTATAACTAGAGGATCCCTAGTTTTGGATAGAAATGGGTAGCTTGTTGTATCTGGTAACTAGGATGTCCACATCTGGAGTCCCCCATTTCTGGAATATCGGTTTAAACACATCTGGATGAAAAAAAAACATTGCGCTTGGTCCAATGGCAGCTGAGATAATCCGCCTGTCAGTTGTCCAATCAATGAGCATTGAATCTGTCTGCAATAGACTTGTTTGTTTCCCCTCAAGGTAGCTGGGCTCCTCATGCCTCCTTGATGGCCAATATACAGTATGCCACTGTGATAGAAGTGGGGTCCAGTGCTGAAGACACAACCTGACAGCTCTGAGTTCCAAGATGTTGATGGGGAATTTGGTCTCTTCTCTTGACCATGTTTTCTAGACAGTCAAGGATTGGAAGACTCCTCCCCAGCCTGACAGACTTGCATCTGTCGTAAGAACTTTTAAAAAGGGGAAGATTTTCCAAATATTAGAGTTGAAGTAGTGATCCGCCAGGACAAGGACATTCTTGCTTGGGTGGATAGAAGCATGGGTATATCCAGGGAAAGAGCTTGCTTTTTCCATACTGACAGAATGTTTAATTGGAAAGTTCTTAAGTGAAATTGGGAAAAGGTACTGCCTTAAAGGAAGCAATCATTAGACCCAGAACTCTCATGGCAAATCTCACTGTGAGATTTTTTTTTTTGGATCACAGTTGTCGAGCATGAGCTCTTGGAGAAAGAACTTTCTTTTATAGAATAAAGACCTTGGTCCTGTATGTATCCAGGATCAGACCCAAGTATTTTAGGTGCAGAGAACGCTGGAGAGCAAATTTTCAGAAGTTGAACACCCACCCAGCTAAAGGCCTGAAGCAGCTAAATTGTCTTTTGGGCATTTTCTGAGAGTTGTTATGGAGATGAATCCTTCAGAAGAAGGTTGTCTAGATAGCCTGTTACCTGGATGTCCTGATCTCTGAGAATGGAAAGCAAGGGTGAACACATTAGAAGTGTTTGTCTCCTGCTGTAAAGCGTAAAGAACGTTGATAAGGTGGTTAAAACAGAACATGCAGATAGGCATGTCCATGGGAGCTATGTGTTTCCCTTATGTCAGAAAAACAATTACTGACCTTGCAGATTCCATACAGAATGTTGGAATCTGAAGGCATTTGTGGAGAGATTTTAAGTCCAGGATAAGACGAATACTTCCGTAGAACCCCTTAAACTTGTACTGGTTCAATGATTCCCTAGGACAAGAGGGGGATTTTGGTTGATTTTGTGGAAGCAAGTGGTACGGTGGTAAGAGTTTTAAACACTATCTTGTACCTATTCAAAACAACCGATTGAGCAGCGGTAGCCAGTCCATAAGGGGCGCCGCCTCACCAAAGTTCCCAAAGTTAGTTTTCAAATAACTTGCTAATCATTGCACGATTTATTTTGAAATAACTGATAATATGACTAATGTTTTTTAGCATCTTATAGTTAAGAAATATTAGTCATATTATCATTTAACTTTAAAATCAATCGTTCTATGTGTGTGCACTGTGTCAGGCACCGGACTAATGGGTTTCTTTTAGGCGAGTCGGTTTTTTTACAAGCATGTGATTAGAGCCTGAGACTAATTGGCTTGTTTTAGGTTGTTCTCGGGGCGCAAACCTCCAACTTTTGATCTTGGCAAATCAATAATCGCCATCGCATCATTTCCAGTTTCTGGCTTCTCGTCCCAGCCAATCAGGAGGTTGAAAGAAGCTTGGGTAACCTGGAAGCCGTGGGTATGAGGGGAGCAGTGACTGCTGGACGGTTCCATTTGTAGGTAAGTCTCACGTGTCCTCTGCGCCCCCCTCCCCCCCAAAGATTTTTTAGCACCAGCCGCCACTGCAATTGAGCCCACAGGTCCGGGCCATCTATGGCCCAAATAGATGCAAACTGCAAGTTTCCCTACTCTTGAAGCGATATTAATGCCTTGTTTTTAAAAACAAGAAACAAACATGTTATGCTTACAGTATCTCACAAAAGTGAGTACACACCTCACATTTTTATAAATATTTTATTATATCTTTTCATGTAACAACACTAAAGAAATTACACTTTGCTACAATGTAAAGTAGTGTTGATACAGCTTGTAGAACAGTGTAAATTTGTTGTCCCCTCAAAATAACTCAACACACAGCCATTAATGTCTAAACCACTGGCAACAAAGGTGCGTACACCCCTAAGTGAAAATGTCCAAATTGGGCACAATTAGCCGTTTTCCCTCCGCGGTGTCATGTGATGTGTAGTGTTACAAGGTTTCAGGTGTGAATGGGGAGCAGGTGTGTTAAATTTGGTGTTATCGCTCTCACTCTCTCATACCGGTCACTGGAAGTACAACATGGCACCTCATGGCAAAAAAACTCTCTGAGGATCTGAATAAAAGAATTGTTGCTCTACATGAAGATGACCTAGGCTATAAGAAGATTGCCAAGACTCTGAAACTGAGCTGCAGCATGGTGGCCAAGACCATACAGTGGTTAACCAGGACAGGTTCCACTCAGAACAGGCCTTGCCATGGTCGACCAAAGAAGTTGATGCATATGCTCAGCATCATATCCAGAGGTTGTCTTTGGGAAATAGACAATTAAGTGCTGTCAGCATTGCTGCAGAGGTTGAAGGGGTGGGGGGGGTCAGCCTGTCAGTGCTCAGATCATACGCAGCACGCTGCATCAAATTTATCTGCATGGCTGTCATCCCAGAAGGAAGCCTCTTCTAAAGATGATGCACAAGAATGGCCGCTAACAGTTTGCTGAAGACAAGCAGATTAAGGACATGGATTACTGGAACCATGTCCCGTGGTCTGATGAGACCAAGATAAACTTATTTGATTCAGATGATGTCAAGCGTGTGTGGGGGCAAGCAGGTGAGGAATACAAAGACAAGTGTGTCTTGCCTACAGTCGAGCATGGTGGTAGGAGTGTCATGGTTTGGGGCTTTGAGTGCTGCAGGCACTGGGGCGCTACAGTTCATTGAGGGAACCATGAATGCCAACATGAACTGTGACATACTAAAGCAGTGCATGGTCCCCTCCCTTTGGAGACTAGGCCGCAGGGCAGTATTCCAACATAACAACCCCGAACACCCCTCCAAGATGACCACTGCCTTGCTAAAGTAGCTGAGGGTAAAGGTGATAGATTGGCCAAGCATTTTTCCACATCTAAACCCTATTGAGCATCTGTGGGGCATCCTCAAATGAAAGGTGGAGGAGCGCAAGGTCTCTAACATCCACCAGCTCCGTGATGTCGTCATGGAGGAATGGAAGAGGACTCCAGCGGCAACCTGTGAAGCTCTGGTGAACTCCATGCCCAAGAGGGTTAAGGCAGTGCTGGAAAATAATGGTGGCCACACAAAATATTGACACTTTGGTCCCAATTTGGACATTTTCACTTAGGGGTGTACTCACTTGTGTTGCCAGCAGTTTAGACATTAATGCCTGTGTGTTGAAGGGAAAGCAAATTTACACTGTTATACAAGATGTACACTCACTACTTTACATTGTAGCAAAGTTTCATTTCTTCAGTGTTGTCACAGGAAAAGATATAATAAAGTGTTTACAAAAATATGAGGTGTGTACTCACTTTTGTGAGCTACTGTACCTGCTCTGTGCAGTGGTTTTGCACAGAGCAGCCCGGATCATCCTCTTCTCATGTTTCACACTGGCGCTCCTCTCTGCTGCTGGGTGCCCCCACAGCAAGAATTTTTTCCGATGGATGTTGGCTCAAACTTGTCTTGCATACACATGGTCACACAGATCTTGTCGGAAATTCCGAACGTCAAGAACGCGGTGACGTACAACACGTACGACGAGCCAACAAAAATAAAGTTCAATAGCCAGTGCGGCTCTTCTGCTTGATTCCAAACATGCGTGGAACTTCATCGGAATTGTGTACACACGATTGGAATTTACGACAATGGATTTTGTTGTCAGAAAATTTGAGATCCAGATCTCAAATTTTGGGTGACGGAAACTCTGATGGAAAATGTCCGATGGAGCCTACACACGGTCGGAATTTCCCACAACAAGCTCCCATCGAACATTTTCCATCGGAAAATCCGACCGTGTGTACGGGGCATTAGGCCCATCTTGCCTGTGATTGATGGTGATGGTGCACAGCAGTGGGCTGGTTGCAAAGCCACTATTAGAATACCTGCAAGAGATCTGCCACTTCTGTGTGCTGTCAATCAAAAGTAAAGCAGACTTGATGGGGAACTAGTCTCTCAGTTTCTGATCAGGCTTCGGCCATGTGCCTCTCAGTGTGATGAGCGCAGTGGCCAGAAGCAGTGTCAGATGTGAACACTCCTTCCTCATTGTAGACAATGACAAATTCATGTACTGACAAGTACATGAATTGGGCACAAGCACCCTCATTTTCCATACTGTTCCTTGAGGGGGTTCTTAAGGGTTTTAAACTCCTCAGTATATCTGTTCATGGACAAGGAATGTTTTGTAGACAGATCCTCTGCAGCTTCCTCCAACACTACCTCAACATCCTCTTCTTTTCCCTTTGATTCAGCATCCTCTAGGACCAGCATATAGGGTCCAACTCAGTTGAGAAAAGGAAATAGAAAAAGATATGGGGAATTCAGACCCTTGGAAAAAGATGTCTGAATTAAGGCAGTAATTCAGAAAATGTGACATGGATGCAGAAAATTCTGCTTTTGTCAAGTAAGCCGCTTGTCATATGAGCAAGAATTCAGTTCTGAGACCTGCTTCGGTGCAAGGGATACATCATCACTCTGAATTTGAGTGTTGTGAGGGCCTTCGGCAGAGTGAATGTTCACCTATTGTTTAGAATTGGGTCCCTTTTGTCTGGTCTCCTTCATAGCTACAAGTAAGGGTATTTTTCTTACGCTGTAGGGTACTCATACAGTAGAGTGTGGGAAAAAGGGTAAGTGTGTCTGGAAGGAGTAAGCAAAAACCCAGGTGTAGACTATCCTGCAACAAATACTTGTGGCAAAAGAGTGGGTGAAAGAGCCTTCGTACCTTATAAGGATTCTAGGTAGAAGTTGCTTTAAAGTGTGTGACCAGTGGTGTGATGTAACATCAGGTTATCCACCTAAGATAGAGAACTTAGTGGTTCAATTTTAGCGCCAAGTTTGAAAAGTTTACACTGTGAAGTGAAAACATTACAAATATAGCCCTGTTTTATACAGCAACAGTCAAAAATACAAGGCGATTCTTTCTTACCTTTCCACGATGCTGTTACAGTGTGCATACCACTGAAGGGGTCTATTCCCACTGTGGCAAGTGGGAGTAGAAAGTGTTTCAGGCTAGTTTGTCAGTGGGAGTTAATAAATTACATAGCTACCGTGTTTGGCATTAATAGGGGGAATAGTGCCCCATCATTGGTATTAATAGTGGGAATAATGCTCCATCTTTTTTATTAATAGGGGGAATTGTGTCCCATCATTGGTATGCATGGGGGGACTAGTGCTCCATCGCTGGTATTAAGGTAGGGAATAGTTCTCCATCATTGGTATTATCAGGGGAATAAAGCCCTATCATTTATAGTGGAAGAAATGGTACCCGATCATTGGTAATAGCAGTAGGAATAGTGCCCCATCATTAACATTAGCGGTAGTAATAGTGCCCTATCATTGGTATTAGTGGAAGGAATAGTGCCCTATCATTGGTATTAGTGGAAGGAATAGCGCCCCATCGTTGGCATCAGTTGGAGGAACAGTGCCCCACTATTGGTGTCTGTGGAAGGAAT
Source organism: Lithobates clamitans (assembly GCA_037952925.1). NCBI lineage: Eukaryota > Metazoa > Chordata > Amphibia > Anura > Ranidae > Lithobates > Lithobates clamitans. Next base: position 311,730 of record JBBGZY010000050.1, read on the forward strand.
AGTGCCCCATCGTTGGTGTCAGTAGCAGGACTAGTGGCTTGTATCAGTGGGAGGAATAGTGCCTCATGGACCAGATAAAAGCAAGCAAAGGGCTGTAATTTGGAGACCACTGTATTGGTCAATACCGTCTAAATCTGCTAGTCCAACACTACGCTCTCTCCAGACTAACAATGCTGCTGTCCAAAGGTGTCTGCTTTACTATGTTATTCAGAATGCAGACCCCTTAGGCCTCATGCACACTGGACGTTTTTAAATGCTCTTACGGGCATCTGGTAAATTGTATTTCTGTCTAAAAACACCCCTCATTGCTAGCATAGGTGTCAATGCACATGTGTAAGGCTGGCCGGAGGCTAGCCTGTATTTGTGGGAGGAGTCCGAGAGGGCTATTTAAGCCTCCTCCTCTGTCAAGGCCATGTGTCGTCGGCGTTTATGGGTGGACGCACGTCACTTCCGGCCTCCTTACAGAGCGGCGGTCGGCCGTAGCAATGGTGTCGGTTCCTCTCCCGGGCACCACCGCCTGTCATCCCTGGGTTCCACCAGCATCCTCCCTTTCAGCCCCATGTTCCATCCGCCCGCTTCCTCCGGCGCTCATGCCGCCACCGTCATATGACTGCGTCCCAGAAAGGCTGCTCACGTGCTCCCGCGCAACGATCGCGGCCGCACCGTGTTGCTAGGACACGCCGCGACCCCGATCTCTGTAAAGAGTCGCGTCTGCGGCTCTTTAACCATCTGATTGGCTGTGTCTAATTACAGCTGGTCACATGTAAACAAGGAATTGCCGGTAATCGGTTTTCCTCGCCTCACACTGAGTGTGAGGAGAGGAGAGCCGATCAGTGGCATCTCCTCACAGGGGAGACATGTAGGACATGTAGGAATGTAATCAGGGCACTGACCATCAGTGCCCTGATTACAATAGTGCAATACACTGTCACCAATCAGTGCCCAATATTGCCCACCAATGCCAGCTAACAGTGCCCACCAGTGGCAGCAATCAGTGCCCATTAGTGATGCCAGTCAGTGCTGGCAACCAGTGCCACCTATCAGTTCTGCCCATCAGTGCCACCCATCAGTGTCGCCTATCCGTGCTGCCTATCAGTGCCGCCTAAAAGTGCTCATCAGTGCCCATAAGTGCAGCATATTAGTGACTCCTCATCAGTGCCACCTAATAAGTGCCCATAAGTGCCACCTCATCAATGCCCACCAGCTCAACCTATCAGTGCCACCTCATCAGCGCACATCAGTGAAGGCGAAAAGTTACAAAATTTACTGACAGCAAAAAAAGTAAAAAAAAAAATTTTTTTTTCAAAATTTTTGGTCTTTTTTTTATAAAAAATAAAAAACCCAGCAGTGATTAAATACCACCAAATTAAAGCTCTATTTGTGTGAAGAAAATTTATAAAAAAATTCTTATGGGTACAATTGTCATTCAAAGTGTGATAGCGCTGAAAGCTGAAAAATGGCCTGGGCAGGAAGGGGGTGCAAGTGCCTGGTAAGCAAGTGGTTAAAGGGGTTGTAAAGGTAAAAGTTTTTTTGCATAGAATGCATTAAGGTGAAAAGACATCTGACAATACCGGCCCCCCCAGCCCCCCCGTTTTACTTACCTGACCCCTCGAAAGTCCCGCGCTCGCTCCCGACATCCTCTTCACCGCTCAGCTTGGCCGTTGATTGGCTAGAGTGGATGGACTGAAAGCAGTGCAGCCATTGGCTCGCGTTGCTGTCAATCACATCCAATGATGCGGCGCGCCGGGGGGGCGAGGCCGAGTGATACAGTGAGCGGCTATGGCTGCTGGCTGTATCACGGGAGCGCTCCCGCAAGCACTCTACACCATGCGAGGGAGCTGCATGAAAGTGTTGAGTCCTTGCAGGGGGAACCGAGACAGCCGCCGAGGGATCCCAGAAAACCAGGTTCGGGGCCGCTCTGTGCAAAACGAGCTGCACAGTGGAGGTAAGTATAACATGTTTGTTATTTTAAAAAAAATAGCTTTAGTGATCCTTTAAAGGTCGCATACTAGCCCATTATGTTGCACTTACCTGCAAACGAAGCCTGCAATGTTCCCACTGGTGGAAGCATCCATCTTCACCCCTCTTCCTTCTGGGGCTGCGGACTCCGGCTCTGTGACTGGTCGGAGGAGTGAGAGCGGCACAAGGTAGACATGTAGGTCACGGCATGGGCCCTTTAGAAAAGGCACGATTGTGCCCTTTCCTTAAGCGAATATGGTAAATATCTCCTAAACTGTGCAGGTTTAGGAACTATTTCCAGTACCTACAAGTAAGCCTTACCTGTAGGTAAAAGTGGTGTAAGTGGGGGTTGTGTCCAAGATGGCACTGGGAGCGGACGCGTGTTAGCTGAGCTCCCGTTTCCGGCTTTTCATCCTGCCACGATCCTGGTGTTAGAGGACTGAAACACAGCTGTCCCTCAGCGAAGTTACTGCGAGGGGATTGGGCGATGCCCGGGGCAGAAGATACGGCCAAAAGAGGAACACCGTGACTCCTGTGAGTACCCGTCCCGCACCGCGGCCTACACCACACGCGGCTCACTACATGGAGACCCAGATGGACCCCCCCCGCCTGACGGAGTCATACAGGCTGGCTCGGCGGCCTTTGACGCCCTAATGTTGGCGATACCAACATGCCAGGCCGCGCTGACAACGAAAATTGACCATGTGCAGACTGAAACGGCTCTTATCCGTAGAGACATGGACAAGTTCCGTGACCGAGTGGCGGAAGTAGAGAGACAGGTTTCTGAGACAGAGGACGTCCAGAGGGAACACCACACAGACATTCAGGCCCTAAAATTAAAAGTGAAAAACCTGGAAATAAGAGCCGAACATGCAGAGAACAGGAACAGGCGTAATAACCTGCAAGTTCTCGGCCTTCCTGAGGGTACTGATCCAGTCGAATTCATGGAGGGGCTACTACCATCCCTATTGCCCAGAGCTAAATTCTCCCCGCATTTTTCTACTGAAAGAGCCCACCGTATCCCGGCGTCTAGGGGTCCTCAGGGAGCCCCCCCGCGCACTTTCATATTCAAGTTGCTACATTACCGGGACCGTGACATGGTGCTGCGGGCGGCTAGACTGCAAAGAGAACTTAAATTCGAGAACACAAGACTCCTCATAGTCCCGGATTGAGACCCAGCGCCAACGGAAAGCTTTTGATCATGTCAGAGGCCTGCTATGTCAGAAGGGAGTAAAATACAGTATGCTCTTTCCAGCCAGGCTGTGAGACCAGGATGGGGAGAGGATTCAGTTCTCACCTCACCCAGGGACGCTGCAACATGGGCTTAGACAGTCCCCGGCTAGATCCTCTCAGGTATGCTACCCTTTACACATTGGCCCAGTGTTCTTTTGAGCCCCCCTCCTGTATATTCTCCTGAACTGTGACATTACCCTTGTTGAGTATAGAGGAAATACTGTTGAACTGTATGGGGTTGTGAACTGCTGGTCTGTGAGCTGCGTAGCACACCCCTTTCTACAAAGGCTGCTCCCACGTGGATTTTTGTCGTCCTTATATGTTCATGCCCGAGGGACTCCGGGGCAAGAGAAGACTCAAGATGGTATGGGGACTGATCCTTTCCTTCCGCGGCTGTGTCATAGGGCGGCAGTCTATAGCGGGGGGACAGAAAATGTTTGCTCCCATTACTATAATGCCTAGGGGTCCTGCACTTACAGACAGCATAAGAGCTACCTTCCTCATGGTGCTGACTCCTTAGAGAAACTGAGCAATTTGTAGTCGGTAATAACCCTGGGTGTGCAGTCCCCCCCCCCTGTCTCTCTAATGGCAGCCCTCCTATCATGATCCGGCCTGGAGGCACCCGATGTAACAGGGACACTTGGAAGAGATATCCCTTCGTCTCCCCCCCCCCCTCTACTGTACCAAGGGGGGTGGAGACACGGGTTGCAGAGACTGGGACTACTTACTCTCCTCAAATATTTGGACATGTCACACTCACAGCAGGGACAGGGCATGCAGCTATAACGAGCCAATAACTCATGGTTTCAGGGTTGATGTTTATGTTATGTACCCCCGTGTTCTGAAGTATGTGCCCCCGGGGATCCAGGAGATCTACACTCATTATCCTTGCCGGACTGCAAAATGATTGTTTTGTTTTTCAGCCAGGTCTGCAGTGGGAGGCTAGGTACCTCTTGCACATTGCCCTCATGTTAGGCTGGAAAGTCAACCTATGTTTGGGGATGGAGGCCCTCCTGCCGTGTTGGGGGGTGGGCGGGGTGGAGGGAGGGGAGGGGACAGTTGGTTACATTGGACTGCTGTTGCAGACCCTGAGTTATTGTTTTTATTGTTTTTATGGTTTATGACAGTACTGCTGGTGATTGCTCTGACTAATATTCCATGGTTGCTAATGTTTCCTGTGTGCTCTTCCGGGCCCGGACGCTTTGATGGGGGATGTCTGACCAGCACCTATCATCCTACACCATTTCTAGACAATGCAGATGTCTTCCCTTAAGATAATCTCCTGGAACACAAGAGGCCTAAATTCCCCTATTAAACGCTCCCTGGTATTCCAATTTATCAAAGCATACCACCCACATATATGTGTGTTCCAGGAAACCCACCTGGTGGGGAAGAAGACCTTTCGTTTAAAAAAAAACATGGGTGCGTTACCACTACCACTCAACCTTTTCCAGAGGGGTAAGCATTTTAATTCTAAAAACCCTCCCCTTCAGACTCCTCGATTTGGCTCTGGACCCGGAGAGCAGGTAAGTGGCGATACATGCATTACTATACAATGTGCCATGGGTAATTGTAGGCCTATACCTCCCACCCCCCGGCCTCCCTTCAGGTATTGAACCAAATAACTGCCAAAATAGCTGAATTTTCCACTGAAAATGTACTTATACTAGGGTACTTTAATCTGGTTCCCGATGCAGGACTAGATGGGCTCCTTACCTCCGGTACGACCCGCCAGGGGCTTGCAGATTGGGCCGACACTTACGGTCTATATGATATTTGGAGATGGAAATACCCCCAGGCAATACCATACACATGCCACTCTGCCTCTTACAGAACCTTATCCCGCATTGACCTGGTCTATGCGGGAGGACCTGATCTCCCTAAAGTTCAGGATATCACAATCGAGGTATTTCGGACCACGCTCCGGTTCTCTTGGAGCTAAATCTCTCAGTGGCCCTATCAGACAAACTCTGGTGATTGCCTAGATATTGGGTCTCAGATGCGGAAGTGGAACCGAAATACAGGGATGAGCTGGAGTCATACTGGAGTATAAATGTTGACTCAGCCTCGGCCTCCTCAGTCTGGGATGCTTTTAAGGCATACTCCAGGGGACAGTACCAGACCATCATAGCGCAATTTCGCCGGGAACGTAGAAAAGATGTCACAAACCTTAAAGTGGAAGCACAGAGACAGGAGGCTTTATACTTCTAAAGAAAAAATTTGCGCTAGGTGTGCAAACAATAACTGAATAAATATAACCCGTGAAGGAATATCCTGCAGCTAAGCACTATACCTTGATAAGGGCACTACTAAATAGATATAACAAAAAGTGCAGCACTGGATATATATACATAAGAAACAAGGATTGGTATTACTATTAGAGAACCTACAACTTTCATATGTGATTCATAAATGATAAAAGAAAAAATTATGACAATAACATAAGTGAATGCTTCACTGTAGTGATATATGTGCGTGATTAATACCAATTTTTTATCCACATATTTTGAAAAAGTCCAGGAATACAAAAAATACAAAAAAGTGTCCAAAAGAGCGATTAAATGTGACTTTCTATAAATATAAATCCGTGACTTTCACCGTGTTGAACTCCCGTCACCTGGTATAGATTGAAGGCTTACCAGACAGCCTCTGATCAGAGGCATAGAGCTAACAGCTTGGGGTTTTCACTCCACAGCGGCTGGAACTTTATCTGGGATGATGGATGTAGATCAGCAAAATGATCACCACAGGCATCCAGACAGCGGTACAATCAGGGATAAGAGCTCTCACCGATATGAAGGTATTCAAAAGAAAAGAAAGAACTCCAATGGTGTAGAACGTTTTAACTCTTGTTTATTAAAAAACGCCTCACTGGCATCCATAAAACGCTTTTCCTTGCAAGGAACCAATACAGCTTTAAAACGAAACTCCACGCATGCGCCGTCGGTACGAGCGTGTCAACCCTACGGCCGTTTCGTCAGAAATGACATCATCAGGGGAGTTCAACACGGTGACAGTCACGGATTTATATTTATAGAAAGTCACATTTAATCGCTCTTTTGGACACTTTTTTTGTATTTTTTGTATTCCTGGACTTTTTCAAAATATGTGGATAAAAAATTGGTATTAATCACGCACATATATCACTACAGTGAAGCATTCACTTATGTTATTGTCATAATTTTTTCTTTTATCATTTATGAATCACATATGAAAGTTGTATGTTCTCTAATAGTAATACCAATCCTTGTTTCGTATGTATATATATCCAGCGCTGCACTTTTTGTTATATCTATTTAGGAGGCTTTATACGTTAGGTCCCCAGACCCACAGACATATGCCCGATTGCAATCCCTTCTGGGAGAGATTCTTCTGTTGAGGACCACTCTGATGCAGAAGAGACTCCTCCATCAAACACAAAGGATATTTGAACAGGTGGTGAGGACTGGTCGCCTGTTGGCCTGGCTCTCCAAGATGCAATCCATAGGTATGACCATAGGACAGATCCAGGCTACTGACGGCGCTCTCCTCTCCATACCTGAGGAAATTAATCGTGAATTTGCCTCCTATTACCAAACATTATATAGCTCCCAAGTCGCCTATGACTCGGAGGAATTGTTAGCCTATCTTGAGGATGTTGATATACCAACCCTCACCCCAACTTATGCCAACAAACTAGATGCCCCCATTAAAACTGAAGAAATTCAGAAGGCACTTAAGATGATGCAAACAGGTAAGACACAGGTAAGTGGAATTCTATAAAATGTATGCAGAACAACTGGCCCCTAGGCTTCAATCCCTACTAGCTAAGTCCTTCGACGAGGGCCACCTTCCTGACTTAATGCATGAAGTGGTAATAGTAGTCATCCCCAAGTCAGGAAAGGACCTGACTCTACTGTATGCTCTCCCTATCGCCCCATTTCCCTCCTTAATCTGGACACAAAAATCCTCTCTAAAATTCTGGCCAATAGATTAAATACTGTCATCACGGCCCTGATACACCCAGACCAGACAGGATTTATGCCTGGTAGGGGAACAGACATAAACATCCGTCGGTTACACACACACATAGCGGTTGCCTCTTCCGATAAGCTGGGAGTAGTGGCCTCACTCGACACGCCGAGAAGGCTTTCTATTCGGTCGAGTGGGACTACCTTTGTTCAGTTCTTCATAAATTTGGATTCGGGCCTAGGTTCTTGGCCTGGCTCCAACTAATCTACGCCCAACCCAGAGCCCGTATTCGCACCAATGGGGTCCTTTCAGGGGTGTTTGCACTGGGGAGAGGTAGGAGATAAGGGTGCCAGCTCTTCCTGGCCCTGGTCACCTTAGCACTCGAGCCCCTTGCCATCCTTCTTAGAGTCTTAGAGCGGACGAGTCGGTTAAGGGACTATAGGTGGGCCCAGTGATAGAGAAGATCTCTTTATATGCTGATGACTCGCTCCTCTATTTGGCAGACGCCTCTGACTCCTTAAGAGCAGCCCTGGACGTGTTTGGCAAATTTCGGGCATCCGAATAAATTGGAATAAATCAGTCCTTTTTCCCCTCTGCCAATCAATGCCCCAGAAAGATACAGGAACCCCTTTGAAATGGGTGGACGAGTTTACTTACCTGGAGGTGAGAATAGGGAATGAAATGACAGGTTACCTGGGAAAAAATGTGTACCCACTGTTGACCCAACTTCAACAGAGGTGCTCCACCTGGAGATCTCTCCCTTTGACCTCGGTAGGAAGAGGCAACTGCTTAAAATGATTTACTTACCAAAATTCCTGTACTATTTTAGGCACACCCCGATCCCTATCCCCAGATCCTTTTTTCGCCAGTTGGAAAGTATAGTGATCTCCTTTATATGGGCAGGGAAACCCCCAAGGGTAGCAAAGAACATACTTTACCTCCCACTGTCTGGAGGTGGATTGGCATTGCCCAATTTCCTGGTATACTATTGGGCGGCAGTCCTAGTGACAGTAAGGTGGTGGTTCTCGCAACCTCGGCAGAATCCAGCTGTCACTCTGGAGGTGGCCCTCCTAGGGTCATATGCAGCGTTGTCTAATTTACCATACAGGGGGTCGAGGGCCGACACTGCAGTGACAGGTCCTATGAAAAACACAATTCAGGTGTGGAGATCCTCCAGGGCAGCCCTCCTGAAACAATCATACATCTCCCCCCACACTCCACTTTGGGCTAATCCCATGCTTCCTCATCTCTTTACTATCCCAGACCCGGCAAACTGTGCCAAGAGGGGTATCACCACATTAAGACAGATTATGCCACGGCGTGTCATAGTTTTGTTCCGAGAATTGTAAATAGCTCATAACTAGGGATGAGCTTCGAATTCGAGTCGAACTCATGTTCGACTCGAACATTGGCTGTTCGCAAGTTCGCCGAACACCGAACAATTTGGGGTGTTCGCGGCAAATTCGAATGCCGCGGAACACCCTTTAAAAGTCTATGGGAGAAATCAAAAGTGCTAATTTTAAAGGCTTATATGCAAGTTATTGTCATAAAAAGTGTTTGGGGACCCGGGTCCTGCCCCAGGGGACATGTATCAATGCAAAAAAAAGTTTTAAAAACGGACGTTTTTTCAGGAGCAGTGATTTTAATAATGCTTAAAGTCAAACAATAAAAGTGTAATATCCCTTTAAATTTCGTACCTGGGGGGTGTCTATAGTATGCCTGTAAAGGGGCGCATGTTTCCCGTGTTTAGAACAATCTGACAGCAAAATGACATTTCGAAGGAGAAAACTCATTTAAAACTACCGCGGCTATTAATGAATTGCCGGTCCGACAATACACATAAAAGTTCATTGATAAAAACGGCATGGGAATTCCCCACAGGGAAACCCCGAACCAAAATTAAAAAAAAAAAAAATGACGTGGGGGGGTCCCCCTAAATTCCATACCAGGCCCTTCAGGTCTGGTATGGATATTAAGGGGAACCCCGGCCAAAATTTAAAAAAAAAAATGACATGGGGTTCCCCCTAAATTCCATACCAGACCCTTCAGGTCTGGTATGGATTTTAAGGGGAACCCCGCGCCAAAAAAAAAAAAGAAACGGCGTGGGTTTCCCCCAAAAATCCATATCAGACCCTTATCCGAGCACGCAACCTGGCAGGCCACAGGAAAAGAGGGGGGGACGAGAGTGCGGCCCCCCCCCTCCTGAACCGTACCAGGCCACATGCCCTCAACATTGGGAGGGTGCTTTGGGGTAGCCCCCCAAAACACCTTGTCCCCATGTTGATGAGGACAAGGGCCTCATCCCCACAACCGTGGACGGTGGTTATGGGGGTCTGCGGGCGGGGGGCTTATCGGAATCTGGAAGCCCCCTTTAACAAGGGGACCCCCAGATCCCGGCCCCTCCCCTGTGTGAAATGGTAAGGGGGTACTTACCCCTACCATTTCACTAAAAAAGTCTCAAAATAGTTAAAAATGACAAGAGACAGTTTTTGACAATTCCTTTATTTAAATGCTTCTTCTATCTTCCTTCATCTTCTGGTTCTTCTGGCTCTTCTGGTTCTTCCTCCGGCGTTCTCATCCAGCATCTCCTCCGCGGCGTCTTCTATCTTCTTCTCCTCGGGCCGCTCCGCACCCATGGCATGAGGGGAGGCTCCCGCTCTTCTCTTCATCTTCTTCTTCATCCTCTTCTCTTCTTCATCTTCATCTCTTCTTCCTTCTTCATTTCTTCTCCGGGCCGCTCCGCAGCCATGCTGGCATGGAGGGAGGCTCCCGCTGTGTGACGGCGTCTCCTCGTCTGACGGTTCTTAAATAACGGGGGGCGGGGCCACCCGGTGACCCCGCCCCCCTCTGACGCACGGTGACTTGACGGGACTTCCCTGTGACGTCACGGGGAATGCCACAGGGAAGTCCCGTCATGTCCCGTGCGTCAGAGGGGGGCGGGGTCACCGGGTGGCCCCGCCCCCCGTTATTTAAGAACCGTCAGACGAGGAGACGCCGTCACACAGAGGGAGTCTCCCTCCATGCATGGATGCGGAGCAGCCCGCAGAAGAAAATTAAGAAGAGAAGATGAAGAAGATGAAGAAGATGAAGAAGAGAAGAGGATGAAGAAGAAGATGAAGAGAAGAGCGGGAGCCTCCCCTCATGCCATGGGTGCGGAGCGGCCCGAGGAGAAGAAGATAGAAGACGCTGCGGAGGAGATGCTGGACGAGAACCCTGGAGGAAGAACCAGAAGATGAAGAAGATGAAGGAAGATAGAAGAAGCATTTAAATAAAGGAATTGTCAAAAACTGTCTCTTGTCATTTTTAACTATTTTGACACTTTTTTAGTGAAATGGTAGGGGTAAGTACCCCCTTACCATTTCACACAGGGGGGGGCCGGGATCTGGGGGTCCCCTTGTTAAAGGGGGCTTCCAGATTCCGATAAGCCCCCCGCCCGCAGACCCCCACAACCACCGGCCACGGTTGTGGGGATGAGGCCCTTGTCCTCATCAACATGGGGACAAGGTGTTTTGGGGGGCTACCCCAAAGCACCCTCCCAATGTTGAGGGCATGTGGCCTGATACGGTTCAGGAGGGGGGGGGGGGCCGCACTCTCGTCCCCCCCTCTTTTCCTGCGGCCTGCCAGGTTGCGTGCTCGGATAAGGGTCTGGTATGGATTTTTGGGGGAACCCCACGCCGTTTTTTTTTTTTTTTTTTGGCGCGGGGTTCCCCTTAAAATCCATACCAGACCTGAAGGGTCTGGTATGGAATTTAGGGGGAACCCCACCTCATTTTTTTTTTAAATTTTGGCTGGGGTTCCCCTTAATATCCATACCAGACCTGAAGGGCCTGGTATGGAATTTAGGGGGACTCCCCCACGTCATTTTTTTTTTTTTAATTTTGGTTCGGGGTTTCCCTGTGGGGAATTCCCATGCCGTTTTTATCAATGAACTTTTATGTGTATTGTCGGACCGGCAACTCATTAATAGCCGCGGTAGTTTTAAATAAGTTTTTTCCTTCGAAATGTCATTTTGCTGTCAGACTGTTCTAAACACGGGAAACGTGTGCCCCTTTACAGGCATACTATAGACACCCCCCAGCTACGAAATTTAAAGGGATATTACACTTTTATTGTTTGACTTTAAGCATTATTAAAATCACTGCTCCTGAAAAAACGGCCGTTTTTAAAACTTTTTTTTGCATTGATCCATGTCCCCTGGGGCAGGACCCAGGTCCCCAAACACTTTTTATGACAATAACTTGCATATAAGCCTTTAAAATTAGCACTTTTGATTATTCATGTTCGTGTCCCATAGACTTTAATGGTGTTCGCGTGTTCGAGCGAACTTTTTTCCTGTTCGCATGTTCTGGTGCGAACCGAACAGGGGGGTGTTCGGCTCATCCCTACTCATAACCTACTTAGAACTTTCCTATTTAGATACTGGCAGTTACAGCATGCCCTTAGGACCCAATTCCCCTCCAAGGTGACGCTTGAGCCTGATCCAATCGAGCGCCTCCTGATTTTGAGGATGCTGGACAAACCCCTCTCCTCCCTATATCTCCACCTAACAGTAGCCCATGAGGTTAAGAATAATAGATCTATGGCCAAATGGCAGGTCGATATTCCCTCCTTGGTAAAAGGAGGAATGGGAGGAATGATTAACTACATTTATTCCATCTATGATTGCGGCTAAGGATAGATTTATACAATTGAAATTTATACACAGGGCTTACTATATGCCACAGAGGTTAGCAAAAAATTATCCTGGAAACAAAGGGAGGCCCCATCCAGGGAGGCATGGCAAAAAACGATAAATAATGTGTTACCACTATACCGTATCACCTATGAGAGTAGAAATTGTCCACAGAAATATGATAAAGTATGGTCGAATTGGGTTGATGCATGCGGCTGAGCCCCGACTGGGGGTGGTTGACCCATGTGGAAATTCTTATCAGAGTTCCACTCTTGTCTGCGAGGGAGTTCAGGACTGCCCCCTCCTTCTAGATTTCAGGGTCATATCCTACTCAATTTCGACCAGGGGTGGGGTTGCCCCCCACCGCCCCCCCCTCCCAGCTGGGTGGATAGGTGCGGCCCCTAGTGGACCGGTTTGGTCGGCTCGTCTGCTTCCATCTACTTATAGTCTCTGTAGGATCACCCCCCATTGTAGCACTGATCTTATAATAATGTAAATCTATAATGTGAACCTTCCATATCCTGTACATCATCTTGTTGGAGCTGAATAACCCATCCACATGCTATGTTAATGTCATATACTTAATCACCTGTTGTCAGATCCTCTTGTACGATACTTGATGTGTTTGTACTGTCTTGTTTGTGTAATAAAATAAAAAACTTTTCTGTTAAAAAAAAAAGTGGTGTAAGTAGGTTTACAACCACTTTAATAAATATGCTTATCCTAGTGTAGAGTTTTGTGAATTGAGCCTAAGGACCACTAGATGGCAGCAGAGTGCCCCAGCCTTCACAGCGTCGCTCACTCTTCCTCCCTCTACACTTGCTGCTGATCACTTCCGCTGGCCGAAGTAACAGCGCCATATTGTCTGGCTGGAAGATTGGGTTACCACGGGAGGAGCGTCGTTGTGGGACGTGTAGAGACTCCCGGGCGGCCTATAGCGGAAGTATACTATCGGAGAACGGTTAATATCCAGCAGGATCGTGTGCTTTGCATGTAAGTGAACAGGGGAAGTCCCCTTTTTGTAGCATTGCTCCCAGCTGCTAGCCGTGGTTCTCCTCAGGCCTAGTACGCAGGCGCGGACGCTTGTGCTGTTACCGAAGCGGCCCTCACAGAACGGGGGAGGGGGGAGAATATGTGCTTTCAGGTATTACCACACAGCCACATTGATAGACCGACCTGATCTCTGCAAACTGTGCAAGGGGGCAGCTGAGGAGAAATAGCGGGAAAGGGGCGGGAGGCCGCAGCGTGGGCTGTGTACCAGGCCTTCCAGTCACCGGACAGCCTATGAATGGAGGAGGAAGGGGTCGCATGCAGCTTAGGCTTCATTCATTGCTTGTGTGTCACGTATAGGTGGGATTGCCCTCATATACACGTGTTGGGGGTGTTCTAGCTCAGAGCATGTCAAATGTATGAGCTAAAGGGAGCCTCATGTGGCCTCAGACATCACCAAAGGTCCACACATAATGTTCAATATATGTAATGCTTGAGCCTGGGTTCACACTAGTGTGTGCACAACACCGCATTCCTGTGCACATCACGTGATGGCTGTGCGATGTGAGCCATTCGCACCAAAATGGTGCAGGGCGCTTCTTCCGCACCTAAATCCCATCGCGTGGGTGTTCATTTGCATTTTGCGATCTGTTTTGGGTAGGGTTGCCACCTCATCCCTTTAAACTTGAACACATATGTATTACACAGGTTCTGAGGCTATTTTCATGCAGATAAGGCACCAAGTGAGTTTAATTACCACCTTAATCAGACAGAGAACTTGTGTAAGTAACCACTTGCCGCCCACCATCAAATGACGGCTGGGCGGTGCGGCTCTCATTCTGGGTGGACGTCGTATGACGGCTTTCCAGGACGACCGCTCTCACGCCGCGATCGCGCCGTAGAGCTGCACGATTAATCGTCAAGAATCGTTATCACGATCTTGACTAAGGCCTCATTCACACCAGGCGGATCCGCTGCCACGGAGTCCGTCAGCTCAGTGGGAGATCGCTCCATTGATCTCCGCTGAGACGGCGGGTGAGAGGGGCTTGTCGAGCGCCGATGGTTGCTATGGAGAGATCGAACGAAAAACGGATAGCATGTCTGTTTTCATCAGATCTCATCCGATCCGCCAGGGACGGATGTGAACGTAGAGCCATCCGTCTGATTTTAGCGGATTGGACCGGGTCGGATGTCAGTGGATATGTCACCGCTGACATCCGGCGCTCCATAGACTAACATGGAGCGCCCGTTCAGGTCCGCCGACAAAACTGACAGGCAGACCTGAACGGTCCGACAGTGTGAAAGGGGCCTAAAGTGTTTCCAGATTCTTTCTATGCAAATAATTCTCTCTGCTCTTCTGAAGCCACACTGGCAGTCTGCCAAGAATCAAAACATTCTTTATCAGGTGAATTTAAGTATCAACATTGTAACAATTTGTCAATGGAATAGACTTCCTGTGTAAGTGGAAAAAGCTTAACCACTTAAACACTAAACCTTTTTCTGACATTTGTTGGTTTCAAGTTAAAATCATTTTGTTTTGCTAGAAAATTACTTAGAACCCCCCAAACATATTTTATATATATATATATATATATTAGTAGAGACTCTAAAAAAAATGGTGGTTGTTGCAATATTTTATGTCACACTGTATTTGCGCAGTGGTCCTTCAAATGCAATTTTTTTTTGGAAAAAAATACTTTAATAAATTAAAAAATTTAAAAAAAACTAACCAGGAAAGTTAGCCCATTTTTTTTTTTTTTGTATAATGTGAAAGATTTTATGTTGTGAGAATCGTGATCTGTTTATCCTAAGCAAAAATATTGTGATTCTCATTTTGGCCAGAATCGTACAGCTCTACCGCGCCGTGTTGCTAGGACATGGCACGACCCCGATCTCTAAAGAGCTGCGGCTCTTTAACCATGTGATCGGCTGTGTCCAATCACAGCTGGTCACATGTAACCATGGAGATGCCGGTAATCGGCACACCTCACCTCACACTGACAGTGTGTTGAGAGGAGAGCCAATCAGCAGCATCTCCTCAGAGGGGGACATCTAAGTATGTAATCGGGGCACGGATCATCAGCAATGAGTGCCCAGCAATCTGCGCAGTGCCCACAAGTGCCAGCAATCAGTGACCATTAGTGATGCCAGTCAGTGCTGGCTTTCACTGCTGCCCATAAGTGCGGCATATTCGTGCCTCCCCATCAGTGCAGCCTATCGGTGCCACCTCATTAGCGCCCATCAGTGAAGGAGAAAAATTACTTATTTGCAAAATATACTGACAGAAACAAAGAAAAAAATTCGGTCTTATTTTTTGCTAAAAAAAAAAAAAAAAAAAAATCACCCCCAGTGGTGATCAAATAACCAAATGAAAGCTCTATTTGTGTGGAGAAAATTATACATATTTCACATGGTTACAGTGTTGCATGACTGCGCAATTGTCATTCAAAGTGTGACAGCGCAGAAAGCTGTAAAATGGCCTGGGCAGGAAGGGGGTGTAAGTGCCCTGTATTGAGGTGGTTAATCTGTGTTCGGGTTGAGGTGGCAACCCTAGTTTCGGGGTGTTCTTGATCTAACATTAACACCCACAGCATATCGCATGGACGTTGTGCGATTGCTATGCAATGTAGTGAGACACAGCAAATCTTGCACATTTCCCACATGACATCAGTGTGAACCAGGGCTGAGAGAACTGTCAAACTGCAGACCTAATAGAGGAAATGTGGGTCAGAGAGTGCGGAAAGCCAACACTTTTGGCTGGGATGGTTGCAGAAGACAATACGAAGCTGGGTATATATTACATGGGGATAGTAGAGATCAATGCTGATACCCTAATTCATGGTCACAATACAGACTGCTGAGGTCAGAGGGCCACACCATTTACCCTAGGGTCACAGGTTGGGCACCAGGGCTCTAGCTAGTCAGCTCCTCAGAGAACATCCCTGGTGGATTATGCCATAATGTACTAGTATGCACAGCATGTTAGTACATTATGGTAGACTTACCTGTGAAATGGTGGTGCCCTTCAGCGATGTGGTGGGATCGATCCAGCGGGCTTCTTTGTCCGGTTTTCCTCCCGGGTTCTGTGTCTTCAGCCGTTTAATAGGCCAAGCTGCAATGACATCACTGTCATGCGCACGGGAGTCACATTGCCACGGCACAGATCTGGGCCATAAATGTTCACTGAGCTGCGCGTGGCACATGGTGGCTGACAGGCAGGAGGATGCATTTAAGGCAGAAGAGACTGATGGGGTCAGCTAATTTTTGAAAAATGAAGTTTACTTCCACTTTAAGGCTGGCTATACGCTATACAATTTTTTTTAATTTATTTATTCAATTTCCTTTAGATTTACCTTCAACTATGTAGTACAAGAGCCTGCCTGATTGCATACTAATTGGTTTTGGTAAATCTAAAGAAAAGTTGAACAAGAAAATTGTATAGCGTATGGCCAGCCTAACAGTAAAGCTGGCTGTAGCGTAGAAAAATTTGTAGTAAAAATGCTCACACTTTATTCCATATATCAAATGGGGACATCGTAAACTACCTTGGATCTGCAATCGCTCAGACTGCCCAAGGCTGGCTGTAGACTGATCGAGATCCAGCTGATTGGGCAGGGACTGAATGAAGTTCAATCCGTGCCATCACCTCTTTTCAGAAGTCGGATGAACAATTTGGTCAACTTCTGCCGAAGGCACGTGTTGGAAATGTCTCAATCAGCAGCTGAAGACACTGATTGGTGTGTTCTGACAACTGCGGGTCCTGCAGTCAGAATAGATTGTCCCTCCTGGGGATTCCTCCAACCACCTCTTTTGTATCTATGGTGGGATCTGTTAGTTTTTTTCTGTTCAGTCCACTGAGTGAAGTGTAATGTAGGGCTGCAACAAAGATTATTTTCATAATTGATTAGTTGGCCGATTATTGTTTCGATTAATCAGTTAACCTTAAAAAAAGTGTGGTGTATAATTTAGTTAATATGTAAAGTTTAAAAAAGGGCAATTTATTCTTAAATATCTCTATGCAGTGGTAAATATATATAACCAACTATTTGGTTAGGGAGCAAAATATCTAATTCGCTCTGAGAATAACAGACAGAAGAGATATACTCTATATACTATTAGAGGAGAAATGTACTGTATATACTATTAGAGGAGAGATATACTGTATATACTATTAGAGGAGAGATATACTGTATATACTATTAAAGGGTGAATCTTGTAAATATCATCAGACTCAAAGATCATTTTTTTTTTTAATTTAAAAAAAAAACAAAGAATGTCTACCTTAACCACTTCAGCCCCGGAAGATTTTACCCCCTTCCTGACCAGAGTTTTTTGTCGCTTTAACAATTGTGCGACGTTGCTCCCAAACAAAATTGACGTCCTTTTTTTCCCACAAATAGAGCTTTCTTTTGGTGGTATTTGATTGCCTCTGCGATTTTTATTTTTTGCGCTATAAACAAAGAGCGACAATTTTGAAAAAAACACATTATTTTTTACATTTTGCTATAATAAATATCCCCCAAAAATATATAAAAATTATTTTTTCCTCAGTTTAGGCCGATCGTATTCTTCTACATATTTTTGGTTAAAAAAAATCACGATAAGCGTTTATTGATCGGTTTGCGCAAAAGTTATAGCGTTTACTAAATAGGGGATAGTTTTATGGCATTTTTATTAATTTTTTTTGTTTTTTAAATGGCGGCGATCAGCGATTTTTATCGTGACTGCGACATTATGGTGGACACATCGGACATTTTTGACACATTTTTGGGACCATTGTCATTTATACAGCAATCGGTGCTATAAAAATGCATTGATTCCTCTATAAATGACACTGGCAGTGAAGGGGTTAACCACTAGGGGGCGGGGAGGGGTTAAATCAGTACTAGGGAGTGTTTACTAGCTGTCAGGGGGATGGGCTGTGAGTGTGACGTCGCTGATCTCTGCTCCGATGACAGGGAGCAGAGATCGAGTGACACTGTCACTAGGCAGAACGGGGAGATGCTGTTTACATCAGCATCTCCCCGTGAGGCGATCGCGGGTATCCCCGCGGCGAACGAGTCCGCAGGACCCGCGACCCAACTCACGGAGCTTGCCGCGGGCACGCGCACCTGCTGGCCGCCTCTTAAAGAGCAACGTACAGGTACGTGATTTTGCCTGTACGAGCCCTTCTGCTGACGTATATGTGCGTGAGGCGGTCGGCAAGCGGGTAAAACGTAAGGCCCAAAACCAATTTTAACTGGTCCACTTGGAGACGTCGCCAATGAAACATATGGACGTAGGACAAATTGGGGTTGGTGGCAATATGTTGCTCTAAAAAATTAATGTTTGGTCCGCCATGTACTGCAGCAAATCTTGAGGAAAAAATAATCTAATTCAGAAAAATTATGAATGTTGGGCTGCACACCTGGCTGTGCGATGAAAGGGGGAATTGTAGCTGACCCTGAGCTGAAAGGCAGTCATAATGGGTTTGCCAGGGCATTGGGAAGGTAGCTTTGAGCCCGTATTCTTCGGGTCTGGTGCATTATTCCAGTGCTGGTACTGGGCTCTTTTTCCTGGGTTTTAGCTCCGTTTAGTGTTGGTGCCGTTGGGGTGCATGGCGCTACTGGTTGTAGGCAGGTCTTTGGACTGTTTCCTCCTTTGATACGGTCCCCGGTCCACTACTCTCTACTGGCTCGTATTCAGAATCGGATGGTGAGAGCTCCCCGCTGCTCTCATCATCCGACATAGCAAGGATTATATATCAGGTGTAAAATATCTTTCGGACATGGCGGCTGATGTGAAGCTGTGATAGGTACACTGCTGATGGGCGGCAGTGACACTGATTAGGCTACACTAATGGGCTGCGCTGACCGATCCACTGATGGGCTGCGACAGATACGCCGATGGGCTGTGTGACATCCAGTGATGACAGGTTCTCTTTATTGGGGGGGGAGAATGTGGCACACAGTAATGTGAAAAAAAAAAATAACTTGTTCTCCAATTCTCCTCACACGATTGGTGTGTGAGGAGAAGAAGCTGGGTACAGCTAGTGACTGCTCTTGTGTTTTACAGTTGTGACCGGCTGTGATTGGACACAGCTGATCACATGGCAAACGTGGTTTAACCTGATCCGAGGGACACACCTCTTCCCTGATCGGCGAGCATAAGCGGCGCATCCTGAAGGACGTCATATGAAGCCCGATCAGGATGACTGAATTATCGCCCGACCGTTAATCTGATTTTATATATGTGTGTGTGTGTGTATATATATATAATATGTGTGTGTGTATTAAAAAATCCCTCCTGCCCTTAAAAGCATTCAAAACACCAAGATCAGTGCTTTTGAATGCGCTCTATTTTTTTTATAAAATGGCGGTGTTGACATCCGGGTAAACTAGAGGTGATGTCAGGTCATAGTGGACAGCCAAACAAAACTGGTCAGCTGCTAGGATTGCTTTTTACAAGAGAGCGGTGACAGTGCCAACCAATTAGAATGCTCCTAAACGTACCTCCTTATGGAGTACGTTTTGGAGATTAAGCCCCGGACCGGCTATACCAGGGCTCATGACGGGAGTTTGCCGCGCTCCAGGTCTATTTTTAGGTTTTGTTTTTCAATAAAAAACCTGTCGCGATTCGGCCCGTGTGTATGGCAGCTGGTCTGAGAGAAATGTGTGTGTGTGTTTGTGTGTGTGTGTATGTATAATATATATGAGAGAGATTACAAAAATACATTTATTCTAATGTCATTCCTACTAGCACTAATTTCTAAATGTATTTGTGTTCTGAATACAGAGTGTGACTAAACGGGCATAATTTTAATTTGGTTACAGGTGGAGTGGTTACTGTAAGGCGTGGCAGATATGTGGGATCAAGGTGGACAGCCTTGGCAGCAATGGCCACTCAATCAGCAGCAGTGGATGGAATCCTTTCAGCATCAACAAGATCCAAGTGAGTATCACTTAGGAGAGCTAAATGGAAGTGAGTACCTTTTATTTTTGCCCTGTACCTTGTATGCAATTTGTGTTGTATCAGTGTGCCTCAAGTTCATGATTTACGTTCTTGTGTTTGACTTCATTTTTTTTTTTTTTTTATTAGGTCAGATAGATTGGGCAGCATTAGCCCAAGCTTGGATCGCTCAGCGTGAAGCTACGGGTCAAGTGGTGGAGCCACAAGGCATGATTCCCAATGGCCAGGACCTACCACCTCCAGTTCCACAAATGGAACCTGTTCCCAACAACCATAATTTTCCAAATGATCCAAATTTTAATCGAATGTGGCAGCCAGGTAACAGCTAGGTTGCAAGTTAATTTTTTATTTTATAGTTGGTTGTATGTATATGCAAAATGCATCTTGAATAGCTGTGTTATGTACATAAAGTGAACCTTTTGGGGTCTAATAAGCATCTTGAGTACTACTCAAATGTCTGTATTAAAGTGGTTGTAAACCCTTACTTATACCCAGTAAAGTGACTGGCCTCAGGTGATATAGAGTTGAATCATAGAGTTGAATCAAACTGGTACAACTTATGTAGGAGGATTTATCTGCAGTCGTCTTTTCTCTACATCCGTTCGAAGTCCAGAATTGGATATTAAATAGAGCTGACATTACACTCTGGAGAGCTCTGAGAGCTGATTGGAGGAAAGGGACAACACCCCCTTTCACACAGGAACAGAGCCGAGGCTGTCAATCAGCTGGAGGTCCCTCCCTGTCACCATTTTTCTTTTGTTGTCAGGAAAAACTTGTCAGAAGTAATTCACGCTAACAGCAGATAAACAGAGTAGCAGACAGAAATGACACTTATTGCTCTGGAGTGAGACAAGTACACACTATAGAGGGATATACTTTATTCATATTTCATGTCTGAGGTTTTCAACCTTTTTAAAGTGCATGTAAACCCTGATTATGAACTTCTGTTATTTGCTACCCTTTGGTCTGTAATAGCTTGTTCACAATTGACTAAATTACTAATGCTTAACAAACACTCTTATAGCGTTAGACTTGTGTTTAGTGAGCTATAGTATGGGCGTTAGACTGGCGTTTTACAAGCGTTAATGAGAAGGTGAAAATGCTCCCCAAACGCCCTATGAGCAGTTTTGAAGCATTTGATGAGCTTTAAGGCGCGTTAGAACCGCTCCACAAACGCCTAATCCATTACAGGAAATAAATCTGAACACACCGCAACTGCCTGCCAGAGCGTTTGCAAAGTATTTAAAGGCTTCAAACGCCTCCTGACTTGACATGGGGCTTCAATTTTGAAGCAACGCAATGCTAACGCTTCATGCTTTGATAGTGTGAACAGCACTATGTGCTGTCCATTGTATCATTTGCATAGGTGTTTGAGGGGTGTTTTAATGCCTCTAAAACGCCTGCTTTTAATACCAGTGTGAACTTAGCCTTAAATATACAATTACGTGTTTTGCTACAGTACATCTGCTCGAGAAGTGCAAAAAATTATCTATTGATCATGTCAGAAATGCAGAGCTTTCATGTGTACAGTTCCTGAGTCTTTTTAGCCCTCTCAGTTCTAACCTTGGGTTGCAGAATTATTAATGTCTGATATAGAGATAAAGGGCCATTGAGTAGTTTTGTTCAATTAAAAGACAACTGGGCAGGGCTGTCACCATTCAGTCCTCAAAACTGACGTGTTGTCAGCCCATAGAATGTCAATGCATTTCTGACAGATCAAATGGGGGTTTTTTTGTACTTGCATTATTATTAAATAGATAAAACATGGCAAAATGCAGAAATGTACTGTTTTTGTATGTATGGTGCCTTGAGAAAATATTTATACCCCTTGAAATGATCCACATTTTGTCATGTTACAGCCAAAAACAAATTTATTTTATTGGGATTTTACGTGATAGATCAAAACAAAGTGGCACATAATTGTGAAGTGAAAGGAAAATTATAAATGGTTTTCGTTTTCAGATATTTGTAAAAAAAAAAAAAAAGTGTGGCATGCATTTGTATTCAGCCCCCTTTACTCTGATACCCCTAACTAAAATCTAATGAAACCTATTGCCTTCAGAAGTCACCTAATTAGTAAATAAAGTCCACCTGTGTGTAATTTAATCTCAGTATAAATACAGCTGTTCTGTGAAGCCCTCAGCGGTTTGCTAGAAAACCTTAGTGAACAAACAGCATCATGAAGGCCAAGGAACACACCAGACAGGTCAGGGATAAAGTTGTGGAGAAGTTTAAAGCAAGATTAGGTTATAAAAAAATATCCCAAGCTTTAACCATCTCATGGAGCACTGTTCAATCCATCATCCGAAAATGGAAAGAGTATGGCACAACTGCAAACCTACCAAGACATGGCCGACCACCTAAGAGCCCATTCACACAGGGGCAACACGACTTCCAACGCGACTTTGGGAGGCAACTTGGACACGACTTGAGTATGAATCACAGCGTGACTTGGGGCGACTTCAGCGCGACTTACAACACGATTTGAAGTCGCCTCCAGGACAGGGAACTGAACATACCAGGCTCTTAGGTCTGGTATGAATGTAACTGTGGAGAAGCAGCAGAGATCCACAGTTCAGGTGGGAGAATCTGTCCTCAGAGCAACTATTAGTCATGCACTCCAGTGGTTCTTAACCCTGTCCTCAAGTACCCCCAACAGGCCATGTTTGAAGATTTTCCCTTATCTTGCACAAGTGCTTTAAATCAGAGTCAGTGGCTTGGTATTTTGGACAGCTATTTTATCTAAGAGAAATTCCCAGAACATGGCCTGTAGGGGGTACTTGAGGACAGGGTTGAGAACCACTGGTACACTCCACAAATCTGGTCTTTATGGAGGAGTGGCAAGAAGAAAGCCATTGTTGAAAGAAAGCCATAAGAAAGTCCTGTGTGCGAGAAGCTATTTAGGCGACACAGCAAACATGTGGAAGAAGGTGCTCTGGTCAGTTGAGACCAAACTGTAACTTTTTGGCCTAAAAACAAAACTCTGTGTGGCAAAAAACTAACACTGTACTTCACCCTGAACACACCATCCCCACCGTGAAACTTGGTGGTAGCATCATGTTGTGGGGATGCGTTTCTTCAGCAGGGACAGGGAAGCTGGTCAGAGTTGATGGTAAGATGGGTGGAGCCAAATACAGGGCAATCTTAGAAGAAAACCTGTTATGCCGCGTACACGCGACGGTTTTGCCGTCAGAATAAACTCTGAAGGTTTCTCAGATAGAATTCCGTTCATGCCTACGCACGGTCAAACCATCCTACCGTCCCGAACGAGGTGACGTACAGCACGTACGACGGGACTAGAAAAAGGAAGTTCAATAGCCAGTAGCCAATAGCTTCCGTCTCATACTTGCTTCAGAGCGTGCATCGTTTTTGGCCTGTTGGAACAGCATACAGACGAGCGGTTTTCCCGATAGGAATTGGTTCCGTCGGAAATATTTAGAACATGTTCTATTTCTAGGTCTGTCAGAATTTTTGAAAAATGGTGATCGTTGCAATATTGCAATATTTTATGTCACGCTCTATTTGTGCAGTGGTCTTTCAAATGCAGTTTTTTCAGGAAAAACGCACTTTAATGAATAAAAAAAATCAGTAAAGTTAGCCCAATTTTTTGTATAATGTGAAAGAAGATGTTATGTCAACTAAATGGATACCTAACATGTCATGCTTTAAAATTGCGCACGCTCGTGGAATGGCAACAAACTACGGTACTAAAAAATCTCCATAAGCGGGGCTTTAAAAAATTTTACAGGTTGCCTGTTTAGAGTTCCAGAGGAGGTTTTGTGCTAGAATTTTTGCTCTCTCTCGATTGAGGCCATACCTCACATGTGTGGTTTGAACACCACTTTTATTACTATTAAAAGGAATGTACACATCCCTTGTAATAGAAATAAGCATGACAGGTAATCTTTATTGAGAGATCTGGGGTCAGAAAGACCTCAGATCTCTCATTTACCCTTTAAATCAAAAAAAGAACATTTTGCTTTTAACAGAAAAAACATCAGCTCCTTAAGCCCGAGAGATGTTGCCCCAGTCCTTCTAGGTGGGCATAGAGCCGAGTGGGGTTATCTTGCCTTCACTCAACTTCCTGCCCAGGCAGCTGAGGGATTGGGTCGGCTCTGGGCTTGCCAACGGCTCCAATAAGCTTGGAGACGACCGGGAAGCGTTGGGAGGGGGCACCTCTCGCCACCTCTAAAAGTGATCCCGTGGTAATTCTGCCGCTGGGACCAATTTTATCAGACGCAGAATCGCCCACAGTACAAAATAATATCGGGTAACAACGGTATTTACCATCAAAGTAATGACGTAAATGTAATGTGGGTGGTCGCGTGTTTGTCTTCTGCATTAAAATCTTGCTTGTTTGGCTTTTTTTTTTTTTTTTTTTTTTCCTTCCATTACATAAAGTTCCACTTTAAATCTTCCATTGAGTTGTGTCCTGCATCCTAGGCTGTATAACAAGACATTAGCTCTTAGTTGAATTAGTAAAATACTCAACCCACCCATTCAGCTTCAAATTACTGATCTTCTGTTGGCCACTAAGGTCCTAGTATTGGGCTGTTTGACTTTATTATCAACTTGGGCAGAATTCAGGGCCTTAATAAGTGCACGTACATTTATTTTGGGGGTGTAAGTACTAAAACAGTATATGAGACATTTTGACGGCTTGATAGGTTCAATGTAAATCTGGCTGATTTGTATTATTAATGCATGCTGTATTATATAGGGAATGCAGTATTTTAAGTAATGCTTCGTACTTGTAATAAACCTGAGCATTGTCTTTCTCTAATGTTTTGGCCTGATGTGTATATCAAACATTTTTTTTTCTCTCTATATAAATACCAGAGTGGGGTGGAATGCATCATCAACCACCTCCACACCATCCTCCTCCAGAACAGCCATGGATTCCTCCTGTCCCTGGACCTATGGATATTGTCCCCCCATCTGAAGATAGTAATAGTCAGGACAGTGGTGATTTTTCTAATGATAATAGACACATGTTTAACCAGAACAATCATAACTTTGGAGGACCACCTGAAAACTTCCCCATGGGGCCAGGAAATCAATTTGATTACCAGGTGAGGAGAAATAATTCTGTTTGCAACTATTATGTTAAGTTGTTCAAATTTCCTTTGTCTACAAATGGATAATAGCTTTGATTCTTGTTACATATTGTATCCCAAAATTCGTGCTTTTTCATCCTAGCATGGTTCCAGTGGATATGGGCCCCCTCAAGGTGGATTTCATCCACCATACTGGCAACAAGGCCCTCCTGGTCCTCCGGGTCCACCTGCTCCACCTCCAAATAGAAGGGAAAGACCTTCCTTCAGAGAGAGGCAACGCTCACCCGTGCCAATACCACCCAAACAAGAGCCTCTGCAAATTGGTAAGTTTAACCACTTGCTGACCACCTCCTGTAGCTTTACTGCTACAGTGCAGCTCGACTGCACTGAATCACATAAATATATGTGGTTTGCATTTCTGGGCAGGAGGCATGAGCGCCCATTACACCCAGCTGTGCTGTCATTCGCTACAGCACAAGCCAATTAGCGTGTCCCGCCCAATGATTTATGGCCGGAACCCACTGATAGGCTGAGCAAATGACAGAAGAGAACCCTGTACCAGCTGCAGCGATGTGCCGTTCAATTTTTCGCTTATTGCTTAGTAAAAACAGTAAACATTGTTAGGTACACAGTTAACCCTTTGATCGCCCTGGATGTCAACCCCTCCCCAGCCAGTGTTATTAGTACAGTGACCGTGTATATCATTAGCACTGATCACTGCATTGGTGTCACTGTTGATGCCAGTCAGTCGTCATACGTCCCCAACCCCCTCCCCGCCGCATTAGGGTCAGATTTGCCACCCAATATTAGTCACTAATCTATGTCATTATGAAGAATACATTTTGGCCTAAATTTTTGAAGAAATTCGATATTTTAATTTTTTTATGTATTTGATATGTTTTATAGCAGTGTAAAAAAAAAAAATATATAAGTATTCAGACCCCCTTAAATGTTTCACTCTTTGTTATATTGCAGCCATTTGCTAAAATCATTTAAGTTAATTTTTTTTCCTCATTGATGTACACACAGCACCCCATATTGACAGAAAAACACAGAATTGTTGACATGTGATATTTCAGTTTTTGTTTTTTAATAAATCTGCAAAAATGTCAACAATTCTGTGTTTTTCTGTCAATATGGGGTGCTGTGTGTACATTCATGAGGAAAAAAAATGAACTTAAATGATTTTAGCAAATGGTTGCAATGTAACAAAGAGTGAAACTACTGGGAATACCTCAGTTTTTTTGCCAGTGTCTAAGGTGTTGGCCACGATTTAAAGATGTGCTGTGCTGAACTCCACTGCATAGCTAGCCCCACTGCTGGAGCTAGCTATGCAGCCGGATCCATTCAAAGTGTTTTTTCAGGCCGAATTGAATGGTACCCGGGCCTCTTGGTGGAAGAAACGAGGTTTAGCCTGTATTGCTTCTCTTTTTAGAGAGCTGGACCCCGGGATCCAGTGCTTTGGTGTTTTCAGGGGGGGGGGGGGGGGGGGATTTTTTTCCCACTAAAAACCCTCCACCTGGACAAAGCTCTCTCCCTGGATAGGGGTTGAAACACCCCCAAAAAAGGGCTAAAAGGGTCTCCCTCAAGCTCTGGAAAGCTTACTCATCTCTACAATGGCATCCTCCCCTGAGAGGGGATAGCTGGTCGGAGTGAGCATCTGGGCCATGAAATGTTTGCAACTGTTTTCACACTGCAGCCCCTGTCTATATTACTAAAGAGGTTTTTTTCCTCAGCCATGATAGGATTGTAAAAAAGGTTAGCGGCTTTAATCGCATCCCAGTGTGGGACAAAATGCGACAGGTTCCCTTCCATTACCCAGGACCCTCAAACTGAGGAACTGGGGGCGGGAGAAGATGAATTCCCTCAGGGGACCTTGGTGAGGCTGATGACTCCTCTTCTGAGGGGTCAAATGCGGGGGATCAGCTTCACAATCTGTAAGATTGATGGTGCAATTTCTTACTGAATGGTCCGCTGCACATTTATGCTACCCTTAACTGAGTATTTGGGTTCGCTAAAGCCTCCTCAAGCTGTGAAAGCCTTTCCTGTCCATTCATTCCTGGAAAAGCTTATTGTATATGAGTGGGATCACCCAGATAAGCATTAAATTCACTAAAGGTGGGGATACCAGCAATTGACGCTGCTATATCCTCTGTGAATAAAAGTTTGACTTGTCCGGCAGACAATGATCAAATGCTTAGGGTTCCAACGGATAAAAAGTTGGAATTTCTATTTAAAAAAACACTTTTTTCTTTCTCGTACAAACGGGACACAGAGCCTCAGTAATTACTGATGGGTTATAGGGTATCACTAGGTGATTGGACACTGGTCACACCCTAGACAGGAAGTTCAACTCCCTATATAACCCCTCCCCTTACTTGGGAGTACCTCCGTTTTTTCGCCAGTGTCTTAGGTGTTGGTCACGTGTAAAGATGTGCTGAGCTGAGCTCCAAAGGGAATATCCTATATCCTATACTAGGGCAAGCCATGCGAACCGGATCCATTTCAAGGTGTCCTTTCTAGGCCGAATTGGATGGTACCTGGGCCTCGTGTCCGAAGAAATGAGGTCTTACCTGTAACGCTTCTCTTTTTAGAGAGCTGGACCCCAGGATCCAGTATTTGGTTTTTCTAGCCATATCCCTGGTGTGGTGCTTTACGGCCTCAGAACTGCGGATCCTGCTCTTCTAGGGGGCCCCTGTCTCTGAAGGTTTTCCAAACGGAGCCCACCGTGAGTGGGGAAGTTTGGGTCTGTATAACAGAACCCTGCAGCTAGATAAGGTAAGGGAGATTCCTCAGAATTTTTTAATTCTAGTAGGTTTCTCCTTTAAGTAAATGTATGCTATGCCTATTGTCGCCACCGGGGGCTGCCAAGAGCACATACCTTCTCATGCTTGAAGTGTCTGTCTCAGTGTCCATGCTGTACAGCTCCTCCAGCCAAGCTCCAGGTAGGATGGGATGGGGGGCTCTTTCCTCAGGGATATTCCCCCCGAGGTTTAGAGTGGCCTAAAAAGCGGTAGTATATTTCGCTGCCACTACTATTGGCAGGTTCCTCATCTGCAAGCCTCTCTTTTTCTCCTCCACCCCAGCCTCCCCTCCATGCTTGTCCCGGAGGATCGGCTCGCGCGGGAAAGCGCACATTTTTGTAAAAAACCGAGGAGGGGGGCGGGAGGGGTGGTCGGAGGAGGTGGGGCGGAGCATTAACGCGACGTCCGGCGTGCTTAGACGCCCACATCGCCCGCTGCACAGGCTATAAAGAGCACCCTTTTCCAGGTGCACACAGCCTATGGAGGGAACACAGAGTTGACGGTCGCATGTAAGGTGGGACACAGGCATTCTCTCAGGCAGCATTTACTTAGAAACACTAGACTGGGCATTGTTAGCAGCGGCAGTTGCTGTACTATATCGCTCAGCAGTCAGTGTTTCATTTGTGTGATACCTCCACCTTGTTGCTTTGCACTATGGGTAGAAGAGGTACAAATACTCCAAAAACCAGAGGCTCTAGGGGATCTCCCTCAGGCTCTGAGGACCCCCCTTCTGCAGCACCTTCCCCCCCTGAAGGACCTGGGATGGCTGGCCAGGGAGAGCCGTCGGGGGCTGCATCTGCTTCTGGCACTTCAGCCCCTGTATACATTACGCAGAGGTTTTTTCCTCAACCATTAATGGATTAGAGGAAAGTCTAAATGGCCTTAATTGCATCTTCACTCAGTGGAAGAAAACGCACTAGGTCCTCCTCTGTTACCCAGGACCCTCTAGTTGAGGAACTCTGGGAAAAAGGAGAGGAATCCCTCTCAGAGGATCGGGATGGGACTGATGATTCCTCTTCTGAGGAATCAAGTGGAGAAGGGCCCTTTTCAGCTTCTCAGGATGAGAAGGTGTTAGAATTTTGGCTGGATTGGTCCGCTCCACATTTAAGTTGCCCGTATATGAGTCAGTTAAAGAACCCTCCTGAAAAAGCTTATTTATTCTGAGTGGGATCACCCAGATAAACATTTTTTTCCGCCTAAAAAGGTTTTGCAACACTTTATCCTATGGAGGAAAAATTTACTAAGATGGGGGGTATACCGGCAGTTGACGCGCTATTCCTCCGTAAATAAGTCTGACTTGTGTTGTCGACAACGCTCAGATACCTAGGGATCCAACTGATAAATAATTGGAATTCCTGTTGAAAGGTGTTTTCTCTTGGCAAGATCCTAATAGCTCGACCTGCAGTGGCAGCAATCAGTCTGTCAATACTTAAGAGACTGTGTCCTCAAAGTTTTACCTGAACAGCAAGCCCGGGGGTTTGCCAACCTACCAGCGGTTTTGTGCTTGCTGTTGACGCAATCAGAGATTCTATCATCCAAACCTTTCGCTTTGCGCTTGGGTTGGTACATATGCGTAGAATCTTATGGTTGAAAAATTTCAGCCGAATCACCATGTCCGGAGCTTCTGGCTGGGATTCCCCTTCTGAGTGCAAGACTGTTCGGAGAGGATTTGGTATACGTCCCTCTTTTAAACAGGCTCTGTTTCCAGTGCCAGGAGCATCAGCCTCCAGGCAGTCGCGACGGCCTCCTCCGTCAGGCTCAAGAAATAAATCTGAGTCAACCCAGGGACAAAAGATGTCCTGTGGGAGGAAGCCTACTAGACAAGACGCTAAAGCCTCTTTATGAAGGAGTGCCCCCGCTCGCTCAGGTGGGGGGGAGGACTGCTACAGTTCTCAAGGCTCTGGAAGGAGGATTTCCAGGACAGATGGGTGGTCTAGGATAAACTAGAGTTCTGAGTATTCCCCTCTCTTCGTTTCTTCAAGTCTCGCTTCCAGCAGTGGAGCGACTATTGTTGCAAAAAAGGTTATCGCAAAAGCAGGGATTGGGGTTTTATTCAACCTTTTCAGGGTTCAAAAAACCAAATGGGGATGTCAGACCCATTTTAGATCTCAAGGATCTAAACCGATTCCTAAAGATACGATCCTTTCGCATGGAATCGATCCAATCGGTAGTCTCCATTCTACAAGAAGAAGAATTTCTGGCGTCAATAGACATCAAGGACACATACCTGCATGTACCTTTCCTGCTCATCAAAAGTACCTGTGTTTCAAAGTATAAAAATGCCACTTTCAGTTTATAGCTCCGCCTTTCGGGCTAGCTACTGCACCTCGGGTGTTTACAAAAATCTTGGCCCCTCCGCTGGCCAGATTAAGGGCCTAGGTATAACGGTAATGGCATACCTAGACAACCGACTCTTGATAGACCGCTCGGTAGCCCGCTTGGACCAAAGCTTGGTCACCACAGTCAACTACCTGCAATACCTAGGTTGGCTCCTTAACTCAGAGAAGTCTTCTTTGAAACCAGTGAGAAGACTAGAGTAATTCGGTCTGGTCATTAGATACAGCCCAGAAGAGGGTATTTTACCCCAGGCAAAGATCAGTACCATAAAAGAACTGATTCAGGTAGTCAGGGCAAAGAAAGATCCTCCTATTTGCCTTTGTATGAGGCTACTGCGGAACATGGTGGCTTCATTCGAAGCAGTTCCCTATGTTCAGTTTCATTCGAGACTGCTGCAAAGCAGTATCCTGTCTGCCTGGAACAAGGCGGTTCAGGCATTGGATTCCTGATGCGTCTGTCTACTACAGTGCGTCAGAGCCTCAGTTGGTGGTTGATACCCGAAAATCTGCAAAAGGGAAAATCCTTTTTTCCAGTTGCCTGGACAGTGGTAACAACAAATGCCAGTCTTTCAGGTTGGGGAAAAGTCCTGGAACAGTCAACTGTCCAGGGGAGATGGTCCAAGACAGAAAGGACCTTACCCATCAACATTCTAGAGATCCGTGCGGTGTATCTAGCTCTAAGGGCCTGGACACTCAGGTTACAGGGTTGCCCTGTCAGGATTCAGTCCGAATGCCACAGCAGTGGCTTATATCAATCACCAGGGAGGCACCAGGAGTCGTGCAGCCCAAGGAGAAGTAAACCAGATCTTAATCTGGGCAGAAGCATGTGCCATGCATATCGGCAATCTTCATTCCGGAAGTAGAGGACTGGCAGGCGGACTACTTGAAGTCGTCGGTAGTTATTCCCAGAGGAATAATCTCTTCACCCCGACGTCTTCTTGGCCATATGCCAGAGATAGGGGGTTCTGGATGTAGACCTCTTTGCATCCAGGTTCAACTACAAGATTGATAACTTTGTGTCAAGAATAATGGATCCTCTTGCATGTGGGTCAGATGCGTTGGTGACTCCATGGCATAATTTCTCACAGATTTATACATTTCCTCCTATTCTGCTACTGCCACGACTTCTTCGCAGGATCAGGCAGGAAAGGAAGTCGGTACTTCTGGTGGCCCAGCGTGGCCCAGAAGAGCTTGGTATGCAGAAATAGTAAGATGGCAGTAGGTCCCCCGTGAACCCCACCGTCACGTCCAGACCTGCTATCCTAAGGTCCAGTGTTCCATCCTGCCTTACAAACGCTAAATTTGAAGGTCTGGCTATTGAAACCCACGTTCTGTAGAATCGTGGGCTTTCAATTCCTGTGATTTGTATCTTAATCAATGCAAGAAAGCCAGCTTCCAGAATGATTTATCATAAGAGTCTGGAAAGCTTAGATCTCCTCCTAGTGTGTATCCAGGGCTTGGCATCCCAGAAAATATGTCATAAGTAGAATTCTTGACTTTCTACAAATGCGATTAGAAATGAAGCTGGCCTTGAGTACCATCAAGGGCCAGGTCTCGGCCTTGTCAGTATTATTTCAACGGCCGCTTGCTTCGCATTCTTTAGTCCGAAGCTTTATACAGGGGGTAGCGCGTCTTAATCCTCCGGTTAGGGCGCCCCTAAACCCCTGGGACCTGAATTTGGTTCTGTCAGTTTTACAGAAACAGCCTTTTGAACCAATACGTCAAATTCCCTTGGTCTTGTTGACAAGAAAGTTAATTTTTCTCTGGTAGCCATTTTTTCTACTAGAAAAGTATCAGAGCAGCTCTTGCCTATAAAGAGCCTTATTTAATCATACACAAGGATAGAGTGGTATTGTGCCCTCATCCCAGCTTTCTACCGAAAGTGGTTTCAGATTTTCATCTAAACCAAGATATTATTCTACCTTCCTTTTTTCCAGATTCCTGTTCTACGGAAGAAAGGTCACTACATTCTTTGGATGTAGTAGGAGCAGTCAAGGCCTATCTGGAAGCAACTGCTCAAATTCGCAAAACGGATGTTTTGTTCGTACTGCCAGAAGGTCCCAATAGAGGACAGGCAGCGTCAAAGTCTACCATTTCAAAATGGATTCGACAAATGATTATTTAGGCTTACGGTTTGAAACAGAAAATTCCACCTTTTCAAATCAAGGCACTCTCTACAAGGACTATTAGTGATTCTTGGGCGGTGCATCACCTGGCCTCTATGGCTCAAATCTGCAAGGCCGCAACCTGGTCTTCAGTCCATACATTCACCAGATTTTATCAGGTGGATGTGGGAAGGCATGAGGATATCGCCTTTGGGCATAGTGTGCTGCAGGCAGCAGTACGAGGTCCTCAGGTCTGATTACACCCTACTTGTGTGGTCCCCTCCCCTCAAATAGCATTGCTATTTTTGCCCCAGGCATAGATCAGCGACATAAAGGCACTGATTCAGGTGGTCGAAGCAAAGAAGAATCCTTCTATTCAGCTTTGCATGAGGTTGTTGGGAAAGATAGTGGCATCATTTGAGGCCAGTCCTTATGCTCAGTTTCGTTCCAGGCTGCTGTAAAACAAAACAGTATCCTATCGGCTTGGAACAAGAAGGTCCAAGCTTTAGATTTCCCAATGTGTCTGACTCCAAAGGTGCGCCGGAGCCTCGGTTTATGGTTAATAACCAAAAATCTGCAAAGGGGAAAATTCTTACTACAGTTACCTGGGAAGTGGTAACAACAAATGCCAAACTTTTTTAGGTTGAGGAGCAGCCCTGGAAGAGGCAACTGTCCAAGAGAAGTGGTTCAGATCAGAAAGGGCCTTGCCTATTAACATTCTAGAGATTCGGGCAGAGCACTTGGCCCTGAGGGCCTGAACGTTCAGTTTACAGAATTGTCCTGTCAGGTTCCAATCCGACAATGCCACAGCAATGGCCTATATCAATCCCCAAGGGGGCACAAGAAGTTGTGCAGCCCCGAGAGAGGTGAATCATATCATATCTTGGGCAGAAAACAATGTACTTTGCCTATCGGCAGTCTTCACTCTAGGAATAGAAAATTGGCAGGCGGACTACTTGAGTCGCCAGCAGTTGTTCCTAGGAGAATGGTTCCTTCACCCCGATATCTTCCTGTCAATATGTTAAAGATGGGGGATCCCAGACGTAGACTTGTTTGCGTCCAGGTTCAACAAAGAAATCGACAACTTTGTGTCAAGAACAAAGGATCTGCTAGCATGTGGAACAGATGCCTTGGTGTTCCAGTGGAATCAGTTTTCACTGATTTATGCATTCCCTCCTATTCTGCCTGCGTCCACGAGTTCTTCGCAGGATCAAGCAGGAAGGGAAGTCGGTGATTCTTGTGGCCCAGTAGATCTTGGTATGCAGAGATCATAAGGATGGCAGTAGGGGTCCCATGGACCCTACCACCACGTCCAGACCTTCTCTCGCAAGGTCCGGTATTCCATCCTACCTTACAAAAACGCTAAACTTAACAGTTTGGCTATTGAGACCCACATTCTGAAGAAATGTGGGCTGTCAAGTTCAGTGGTATTTACCTTGGTTAATGCAAGGAAGCCGGCCTTCAGAATCGCATATTATAGAGTCTGGAAGGCATATGTCTCCTGGAATGAATCCAGGAGCTGGCACCCCAGGAAGTATGTCATAGGTAGAATCCTTGACTCTCTGCAGATGGGGTTAGAAATGAAGCTGGCCTTGAGTACTTTCAAAGGCCAGATCTCTGCCTTATCGGTATTGTTTTAACGACTACTTGCTTCGCATTCTTTGGTTTGTAGTTTTTTTCAGGGGGTAATGCACCTTAATCCCCCGGTTAGGTCACCTCTAAACCCTTGGGACTTGAATTCAGTTCTGTCGGCATTACAAAAACAGCCTTTTTGAGCCAATACGACATATTTTTTTGGTCCTTTTGACAAGGAAACCGTTTTTTCTGGTAACCATATCTTCTGCAAGAAGGGTATCAGAGTTGGCTGCTCTTTCTTGTAAAGAGCCATATTATTCACAAGGATATGAGGTAGTATTGTGTCCTCATCCTAACTTTCTACCGAAGGTAGTATCAGGAGTTTTTTTAATCTAAACCAGGATATTGTTCCATCTTAATTTTCCAGAACCCTGTTCTATGGAAAAAAAAAATCACTACATTGTCTTGATGTGGTGAGAGCAGTCAAGGTCTACTTGAGGCCGACTGCTCAGATTTGAAAAACTGATGTTTTGTTGTGTTGCCTGAAGGTCCTAAAAGAGGACAGGCAGCATCGAAATCTACTATTTCTAAATGGATTCAACAAGTAATCATTCTAGCTTATGGTTTAAAGAGGTAGATTCCATCCTCTCAAATCAAATTGCATTCCTCCAGGGCTGTTAGTGCTTCGTGGGCAGTGCATCACCAAGCCTCCATGGCTCAATTCTGCAAGGCCGCAACTTGGTCTTCAGTCTATACATTTACCAGATTCTATCAGGTGGATGTAAAAAAACATGAGGATGTCGCCTTTGGGCGCAGTTTTCTGCAGGCAACAGTAAAAGTCCTCTGATCTCATGTTGCCCAACTTTGGTTGTGTCTCCCTCCCCTCAGTTGGCATTGCTCTGGGACATCCCACATAGTAATTACTATGGCTCTGTGTCCCGTGATGTATGATTAAAAAAATAGGATTTTTATAACAGCTTACCTGTTAACTCCTTTTCTTTGAAGTACATCACGGGACACAGAGGTCCCTCCCCTCTTTCTGGTATACACGTGTTTGCTTTGCTACAAAAACTGAGGTACTCCCAGTAGTGGGAGGGGTTATATATGTTTAGGGTGTGCCAGTGTACCATTACTTGAAGGTGGCCTATAACCCAAGTAGTAATTACTATGGCTCTGTGTCCCGTGATGTACTTCAAAGAAAAGGATTGTACAGGTAAGCTGTTATAAAAATCCTGTTTTTTATTTTATTTTTTTTCCAAAACTAAACGTGTGTTTTTATATAATAAATGTGTGTGTGTGTGTGTAGAAAGAACAGTGGTGATCATATAGCAAGCACCTCTATCTGTGGAAAAAAATTATACATTTTGTTTCGCTACAGCAAAAAAATGGCCTCATCATGAAGGGGGTAAATTCTGCTGAAGTGGTTAAAAGACCACTTTAATGAAAACTATTGTTGTAGCTGCATGGGGAAAATACCTGCAACAACTGTTGTATTTGGTATTGTCCTGGAGTGGGTGTGAACGTTCCCGTTTCATCCAAGTGTCTCTTATCAGTTCACTTAACACTCCACTCCACATTCTTATAAATGAACCACTTGAGCTCCAGAAGATTTTACCCCCTTCATGACCAGGCCCTTTTTTGCTATTCCGCACTGGACTACTTTTAACTACTACTATAAATGAAAAAAGACCAAGAATTTAGAAAAAAGTAATTTTTTTTAAATTTTTTTTTACTTTCTGCTATAAAATATAATCAATTAAATTACATTTCTTCATGAATTTTGGCCAAAATGTATTCTGCAACATGTTTTTGATGAAAAAAAAATCCCAATAAGTTTTTATTTTTTATATACTACTAATGGTGGAGATCATCAACTTATAATGGCACTGTAATAGTACGCTGGGCAACTGACTAAACTACCAGTGACATTAATACAGTGATTAGCGATCATGCTATACACTTCCACTGTACTAATGACTGGCTGGGAAGGGGGTTAACATCTAGGGTGATCAAAGGGTTTACGGCAGGGATGTCCAAACTATGGCCCTCCAGCTGTTGCGGAACTACACTTCCCATGAGGCATTGTAAAACTCTGACATTCACAGACATGACTAGGCATGATGGGAATTGTAGTTCCTGAACACCTGGAGGGCCGTAGTTTGGACACCACTGGTTTACGGTGTGCTGCTTTTACTACTAAATCTCTGTTTGCAAAGCAGGGTGAGAAATTGACAGATCGCTTCCTCTGTACAGTCCTCTGTGTTTATAAACACACAGCTCTGGGCTGTGATTGTACACAACCGATCAGCAGGTCCCAGCTGTGAATCATGGGCGGGACTTGCTGACAGGCTCCCTCTGTGTACAATCCATCACATAAACCCGGAAGTAGGCAGCGATGTACAGGTATGTTGTTTTGCCTACACTGGCCGAGGATTGTCCTTTAACCACTTGATGACCACCTGCCCGCTATATACTGCAGGCGGGGGGTCTGCAACTGGTAAAGACAACCCTTGGGAGGGGGAAGGCACTCGGTCATGATAAGTTTTATGTAAGTGTAATGGCAACTTATTAAGGTAGAAACAAAGTATCTACAAACAAAAGTACTCCACTCTAAACTACAATTAGACCTGTATTGCCCTCCCCCCTTCTTCATATGAGTGATCGTGGCATAAAACTAAATCCCTGCAAGATTTCACCCTGTAATAAATCTGCCTTCATAAAATATAATTCCTCCCTCCATGCTGCCAAACAAACCTATTTCATCACTGTTATAAACACCTTTTGATCCAGTCCTTATCAACCCTTTCTACCACTAACTTCCACCCACTAATTTACTCCCCAGGATTTTGCCATTCTTTTCAAAAAGAACACAGATGTAATTTGTGGTGATATATCCACTGTCAAGATATCTTCCCCCACTTAAATTACCTTTTCTTAATCGTATATCAATGGACACAGAGTAGTTAAGAGAATTACGGATTTTATTCTTTTGGCTTAATCTTAAACCTTGTGAGCTGCTAGTACTGAAAAATGTTTTCAGCCCTCAGAACAATGCATTCTTTCTGTTAATATCAAAGCAGTTACCTGTGGGAGGGGCTAGAGCCTGTCTTCGTGTGAGATCCTGACAATTTTGTCAGCATCCTCCTGCTTTCCTTCTGAGCTTGAATGATGTCTACTGAGAAGGCAGACAGCCTGAAGACACTATCAGCACTCCATCTGCCCTCTTTCTCCTCCCCTCCAGACTTTTTTGATCTCTCACTGATCGAGCAGCCAGAAAAGCCAGCAGCAAAACAAATTGCTGATTGTACTGTACCTAACCCCAAAATCCATATCTGTTAGAATGTTAACTAATTTTGCCAGCTTCCAATACAAGTCACACTCTCTAGTGCTCCAAATAAAATACACCAATCTCAGCACTAGTTTCAATCTCAATACAGGTAATAAATCCTCTACATAAAATGTGAATTGCTAAATAAATCAATAAGTCACTTGTGAGATGAATGTCCACAGTGTAGTCCATAGTGTACTTTGTAAAAATGAAAATAGATTTTAAGTTTCCCAATTCTCTACCAAAATGTTCACTTGTTTGTCACAACCCTTGGTAGCTCAATAGAATATATTGACCCCTTGATCACAAGTGTGTCAAAAAACGCTTTTCCCAAAGGGATGGGTGTGCCAGATCTGCTATCCACCTCTGCCTTCTCAGTTGCAGGAGTATCGCACTGGATCTTCATTTCACTTATTCTCCTCCTTGATTACTTGGCTCGAAGTGCATATTAAAAAGAAAAGGATATCTCCATAGTGTAGCATCTCTTTATAACATTAATCCTAAGCCATTTTTGGTATTATATTTACTTTAAAGGGTGAGTTCACCCCCTTCTCACACACCCCCCCCCCCCTTTCCGCTGACCCCTGTCCCGTTCTGAGCCCTGCTATCGCCGCCTCACCGGATCGAGGCTTAGAAATCCCCTCTGCTTAATCTCCAAAACTCCCCCCCCCCCCCCCGGCAGGAGGTACGTTTACGAGCACTGTAAGTGGCTGGCGCCGTCACATGGGTGACGCTGACCAACCAGATCCCGCGTAGCCCGTCCTGTCAGCGGGGAAGAAGTAGAGAGAATGCCGAGGGAATTTCTTAAGCCCCAAGCCGGTGAGGGCTCAGACCGGGAGATCGCCGCACTACAGGTCAGCGGGACGGGGGTGAGGAGGGGGTCCTGTGTAAGTTCACCTTACAGATATTTTTGTAAAGGTGAACTTACACTTTTAAACAAAATACATTTTCAAATTCCCCTCAAACATTCCAACAGGGGGCTCACAAGATTGAGAGAATTTAACATCTGTTCCAGACCTTACAAGAGGTTCGGCTGGGTCCATGCCTTCAGAAATCAGCTTAGGACAGACTAGCAATATTTGGGGCTAGTCCTAGACACAGCTCAAGCCAGAGTTCCTGCAGCGCTGGTCCTTGTGGCTGCAGGGCCCAACTGATCCTGATTCGGAGGGCTGGGGTCTTGTCATGGCAAGAACGGTAGAGCAGATCCTGTCCTGGGCAGAACTTTATTTTTCAGCCTTGTTGGTCATTTACATACCAGATGGTCCCGGTAAGGTAAACCAGCTTCTTGTTTCACCATTGCTCGGTTGCTCAGACAGCTCATTATTCAAGCTTTTGGTCTCAAGAATCAGGTACTACCCTTTTTCTGTCAACGCATGCTTCACTAAATCGAAGTGCTTCACTAAGTCCTCCTGTAGTCGTCAGTATAACATCAAGTTGTCCTGTATCCTCAGTGGACTTCCAAGAAAAAGGTACAAAAATCTTAATTTTTTTTCATTATAGATGCTGTCAAACGCAGGACTTTGCCTGCATGGATTCGCGAAGGTTTAGAGAAAATGGAAAGAGAAAAACAAAAGAAGTTGGAACGTGAGCGAATGGAACAGCAGCGTGCTCAGATGAAGCAAGAACAGAAGAGTCAAGATGCTGAAGAGGGTGATGGTCCTCGTTTACCTTTAAAAAGCAAATTTGTAAGTTAAAAAAAATGCAGATACTTGCAGGTAGAGGACTAGTAGATTAGAGATAAAGGTGTATAAATATACTGTTTTCAAATATAGATGGTATAGTAAACCTGTGTGAAGTGCCACACGTGACTGCTGTATGCTAACTTTTTTGTTAACCTTTATATATGTTTAGAGAGCGTTGAATAGTAACAGCATTTTTTTTAATAATAAAAATGGGTATTAAAGACTAGTAGGTTTAAAAGCTATAAATTTACTAAAACTAGAGCAGCTGTGCATAATAACCAATCTGCTTCTAGCTTCAGTTTGTTCAGTTAAAGCGGATATCCACCCAAAAGTGGAACCTCCGCTTCCTGCCCCTTACGGTGCCACATTTGGCACCTTTTAGGGGGCAACGGTTACCTGTTTTTGGCAGGTAGCCCTCCCCACTTTTGGGACACTGTGCTGCGACGCTGTCCCTCGGAAGTTCAGCCCCATTCCTCCTCCGACGGTCCAGTTAGAAAGCGCAGCACGCTTCGCGCATGCGAAGTAAGGAACCGACTGTGAAGGCAAAACCATGAATGCAGCGGCAGCACCCGAGAGCCAATCGGAAATTGGCTGGGGTGCCGACATCGTGGGAACTCTGGACAGGTAACTGTGATAATATTAACTGCTTGCCGACCAGCCGCTGTCATTATACGTCGGCACGGTCCCGCGAACTGTCGTAGCTGTACATCGGTCCCTTTTACCGGGATAGCAGGCGCGCGCCCGCTGCACTGCGGGGGTGCTGATGCGCGTGGCCGGCGGTCGCATGAGAGCCAGAACAGGGACGTGTGTGTACACACAAATCCCTGTTCTGTGAGGAGAGGAGAACATCCTGCTAACTAGGAACAACGATCTGTCATTTCCTCCAGTCACTCCCATCCCCCCTATAGTTAGAACACACATTAGGGAACACAGTTAACCCCTTGATCGCCCCCTAATGCCCCGTACACACGCTCGGATTTTCCCATGGAAAATGTGTGATAGGACCTTGTCGGAAATTCCGACCGTGTGTAGGCTCCATCACACATTTTCCATTGGATTTTCTGACACACAAAGTTTGAGAGCAGGCTATAAAATTTTCCGACAACAAAATCCGTCGGAATTTCCGATCGTGTGTACACAAATCCGACGCACAAAGTGCCACACATGCTCAGAATGAATAAAGACATGAAAGCTATTGGCTACTGCCCCGTTTTATAGTCCCGACGTACGTGTTTTACGTCACCGCGTTCAGAACGATCGGATTTTCCGACAACTTTGTGTGACCGTGTGTATGCAAGACAAGCTTGAGCCAACATCCGTCCGAAAAAAATCCATGGATTTTGTTGTCGGAATGTCCGATCAATGTCCGACCGTGTGTATAGGGCATTAGTGTTAACCCCTTCCCTGCCAGTGACCTTTACACAGTAATCGGTGCATTTGTATAGCAGTAATCGCTGTATAATTGTCAATCCCAAAAATGTGTCCGATCTGTCCGCCATAATATCGCAGTCTCAATAAAAACCACTATCCATTACTAGTAAAAAAAATAAATAATTGACTTAAAAAAACTTTCCCCTATTTTGTAGATGCTATAACTTTTGCGCAAACCAATCAATATAGGCTTATTGCAATTTTTATTACCAAAAACATGTAGAAGAATACATATCGGTCTAAACTGAGGAAACCATTTGCTTTCTAGAAAAAAAAATTGGGGATATTTATTACAGCAAAAAGTACAAAATGTTATGTTTTTTTTTTTTCTTCAAAATTGTCGCTCTTTTTTTTGTTTATAGCGCAAAAAATAAAAACTGCAGAAATGATCAAATACCACCAAAATAAAGCTCTATTTGTGGTGGAAAAAAAGGACTTCAATTTTGTTTGGGTACAGCATCACACGCGCAATTGTTAGTTAAAGGGGTTGTAAAGATGTTTTTTTTTTTTTTTTAAAATAACAAACATGTTATACTTACCTTCACTGTGCAGCTCGTTCTGCACAGAGTGGCCCCGAACCTGGTCTTCTGGGGTCCCTCGGCGGCTGTTTCAGCTCCTCCCCGCAAGCATTTACCACCTTAATGCGAGGGCTCGCATGGTGGTGAGTGCTTGCGGGCGCGCTCCCGTGATACAGCCGGCGGCTATAGCCGCTCGCTGTATCACTCGGCCCCGCCCCCCGGCGCGCCGCGTCATCGGATGTGATTGACAGCAGCGCGAGCCAATGGCTGCGCTGCTTTCAATCCATCCACTGCAGCCAATCAGCGACCAGGCTGAGCTGCAATGAAGCTGACGAGGACGCGGACCGAAGATTCGAGGCGTCAGGTAAGTAAAACGGGGGGGCTGGGGGCGGCGGTACTGTCAAAAGTTTTTTCACCTTAATGCATAGAATGCATTAAGGTGAAAAAATTTTTACCTTTACAACCCCTTTAAGGCGACGCAGTGCTGTATCGCAAAAAAAATGGCCTGGGCATTGAGCAGCCAAATCTTCCAGGGCTGAAGTGGTTAAAAGTCAGCAGCTATAGTATTTGTAGCTGCTGACTTTTAATTTCTTACATGGGGGGTGGAACTCTTTAAGTTTTGAAAATTAAAGCTACATGCTGATTGGTTTCCAGGTACAGCTGCTTTAGGCTTCATAAAATTCCCCCATGGTCTCTAATAAGACCTTCATATATAATGTATTCCTGCATACAGTGGCATGTAGCTGAAATTTGATCTGGCTCCTAGTTCCATAGAAAAAATGTGATTGATAGAAGATATTTCAGTGTAAATGACTTGGTTTTATATTTCTTCTGTAGGACAGTGATGATGAAGAAGAGGAAGATGATGAAAATGAAGAGGACAGAGTTAGTCCGAAAGTTAGCCGCAGTCCTTCCCCAGCTCCACAGGAAGAGAACAGTGAGTCAGAATTAACTGAAGAGGAGAGGGCTTATCAAATGGTACGTGTTTTGTTCATATGTCTGCACCACAGAATTAAGAATATATTTGATGCAGGCCCACTAGTATGGCATTTATATTATATTGTCCTGGACGGGTGAGCCTTAGACGAGTAATTTTTTTTTTTTCTTTTTTTTTTTTTTTTTTTAAATAGCACCCACTTAAACCATTTTGTTTTTTACCACATAGATGCTTTTGACAAAAATGCTGCTAACAGAAATTCTTTTGGATGTCACTAATGAAGAAATTTATAATATTGCTAAAGAGACCCATCGTAAAGCAACCAAAGGTAGCCATTTTATTTATAACGCATGGCATTTTATGTATAATCGGCTTGTGTTGGAGGAGGTTATGCTCCCTGTAAAACCATTATTTCATTTAGGCACATTTCATGTAACTAGAAGTTGGACAGATTTACATGTGTTCCCTAAGCTGCTTTTTAGTAGTTTTAGTACATTGCATCTACATAAACTCGTACAGACCCTTATATAACTAATTTCAGATTGTTAACTGTTTTATATGACGAAGCTTTCAACTATTTGGCAAAGTTCCTAACCTTATTTTTAAGAATAGACAAGAACCCCTCTATTTCTTTTTACTACATCAAAGTTTTAATAGTAAGCTTATGAGTGTTAAATTAATTTTGCTTGTCCGTTTGTATGGATTTTGTATTTTAACCTTTCTTCTCTCCCCCCCCAAATAGCAGCAGTAGTAATAAATTTTGCATAGAAGCTCATGACTTTGAGGTCGTGACTATGTGTGTTAACATGTTGTTCCTGTTGTTGCTGTGATACAAAGCTCCTGCAAGGCAGCTGGCACAGTCCAGTGCACTGGCTTCCCTCACTGGACTCGGTAAGTGTGTTCCACAGTTACTGGATGGGTGGGATTTCTGTGGGATAAGACAATTTCTGTAACGTGTGCATGATTTTCATGATGGCATGTCCAGTATCTGCCATGAAATGCAATGTAAAGACAGTTTACCTCACAATTTTTCACTGGTGAATTCAAATCAGCTTTTCTAGACTGCTACAAGAATCATCTGCTGGCTTACTCTACCAGTTCATGATGCAGTTCGAAAGTGGCAAACAAGTTACATTTTGTTTGGTGCAATGTACTGGATATGTTTCAGTAGTATAAACCATGTCTTTTTTTCTTAGTGTTTTAGTATCTGCATTTTGATGATAAAAATCTGAGTGCAGCTTTGTTCAAAAATCTACTAGTGCCCCCCTCCCACAGCCTAACCTCATTATTTGTAGTAGCACAGTGTACCCTAGATCAAGCTAGAACATTTTTTGTGGCCTTTTACATCCAGCACTCCCCTCTCCATAAATACAGGTGTGTTTTATGGAGGCAAGGCATTACTGAATGTGTACACCATGCATTAAAGTGGATGTAAACCCTCACATATACCCAGTGAAGTGAACAGCCTCAGATGATACACAGAGATGAAACAAATCTCCCTACATAAGTTTGACATATATAACTGCTGTCTTCACCTGTATATATCATTCAGAAAGTGCACATGGTGTTTGGAGAATTTTCTCTTCCTGGTTGGCACTGCAGTGAAGTCTGGGCATACAGCCAAGACAGCTGATTGAAGGAAAGGCACACACC
Source organism: Lithobates clamitans (assembly GCA_037952925.1). Taxonomy (NCBI): domain Eukaryota; kingdom Metazoa; phylum Chordata; class Amphibia; order Anura; family Ranidae; genus Lithobates; species Lithobates clamitans. Next base: position 354,909 of record JBBGZY010000050.1, read on the forward strand.
CCCTCTCATAGATAGGGACTTTCAGCTATGTTTGTTGAATAGTTCAGTGCTCTGCTAATCTATTTACATCATCCTCCCCAACACAAAATTCAGGCTGCTTTTATCATATGTGATGGAGAATTTGTCAGTTATGCTGATAACGGAAGAATGGAGCAGGAGTAGGAGACATAGTAATTTGAAGAGAGATAACAAAACACTGCAGATATATGTGCCCAGCTCAAATTTCATGAATCGGGTTTACGTCCACTTTAAGGTGGGGGATATAACTATATTTTAAAGATTGGTACATTGTACTATTTATTTTTTGCTTTGGAAGGTGGGGATTACTGGATTTCAGGACAAAGGTATAGTTGTCCTTTACAGGTAATATCTTTACTTTGGGTCACTAGTATTCATATTTTGTTCACTTTAGATGTTATACAGTGCGCCCATTATGTATATCAGTTGTATTGCATTTATTTATGTCTCTATTGTATGTAATATGCACAATTAACTTTACTCACTGTGAAGAAAAAATATTTATATAAATAGTTCAATAAAGAAAACCATCTATAAAGAAAATATATTTGGTATTTTATTTAAACTATTGGCTAAATATGCCATTTTAATTTTATGTATGTTCTAATGATGAGCTCAATTGGGTTATTAAAGGTTAAGTTCACCTTTTACAGAAAAATCTGTACGGTGAACTTACACAGGAACCCAGTCCCGCTGACCTGGAGCATGGCGATCTCCCGTTCTGAGCCCTGCTGTAGCGGCCTCACATGTCTGGGGCTTACAAATCCCTGTAGCTTAATCTCCAAAACGTACCCCGTTAGGAGGTACGTTTAGGAGCATTCTAATTTGTCGGCACCGTCACATGGGCGGCGCCGACTAATCAGAACTTACGTAGCCTGTATCCTGTCAGCGAGGAAGTAGAGTGAAAGCTGCGGGGATTTCCAAGCCCCGGACCCGTGAGGCAGCTATAGCAGGGCTCAGAATGGGTGGTCGCCGTGCTTCAGGTCAGCGGGACTTGGGGGGGGGGGGGGGGTTTGGCTGTGTAAGTTCACCTTACAGATTTTTATGTAAAGGTGAACTTACATTTATATTTAGTAATGATAGGTGGGAGCAATTGAATTCTCTGCAAATATTTACCACCTTTTCAACTTAAAATTAAAGGTGGTACTTTCCGGTCCCGCCATCTATTTCCTCAGCTTTTATTTTGGAAGCTGTCGTCTGACCCAGGCAGGTGAAGATCTATGATGGCAGGACCTGAAAGGTCATATGCAGGATTTTTAAACTTCTGTGAGGTGAGTGATAAATACACAAGAAACTCAACTCATTCCTTCTAATACCTTTTTATTGCACTATACTATCTGACTTATTGTGATTTACTTGGCTTTTTTAAAACCATGTCTTTGTCAGGTGCATAGGCTGCATTTGTACCAAAATGCATGTGCTAAAGCGCTTTGCATTGACAAGATTTCAATTTTTAGTGCAGTGCAACATATTAGTCTTACTGACTTGCTCCTGGGGGGGGTATATGCCAGGTAAAAAAAAAAAAAGAAGCAGACTGGCACTCCTCCTCTTGCTGTTGTGTTTTTTTGTTTTTTTTTTTACAAGAACAGAGCTCAATTTATCTTTGTATCCTAGGAGGCTAAACACCCTAGTTACTGTCAATGATTATTGTGAATAAGTCCAGTGTACGTTCTTGACAAGAACGTACAATGGACCTATTCACAATATTAACAAGAACTTCTTGTGCCCATACATTTTGCTGTATTTTAGACACTGCTACTTCAGTGATCGCTACTTTCCTCTGGGTCCAGTTTTAGCGATCAACCTGATTCCTTGTGAATATAGGAGGCTGGCCGCTCAGCGTGGGTGCCATTCAAAGAATGGCTTGCATTTTCTGAATGAATGAAAACGTTCTCTGATTGGACAAGGTGGAGAGGTGGGGAAGTGATGCTGCACTCTCCACCTTTTCCAATCAGATAACGCTTTGCTATACATTTTCTGATTGAATGCTTTTTCCGAATGGTGCTTGTGTTGAGCAGCTGACCTCCTGTATGCACAAGGCATACGTTGTCTGCTCAGCGTGGCACATGCTTTCGGGGTATGCTGAAGTAGCCAGCATCAGCCAGGCTGAACTAATTTAACTATATGACAATGCTTTGAATTATCCTTTGAGATGCCTTAAGGCTGGTATAAACCAGGTGCACTCAAGTACATTTTTTTTTCTGCTTCAAAAATGCATAGACAGTGTTTAACCTGGATTCCATTGGCCCTAGTTCACACCAGAGCAGTGTGTTCCAGGGCCATCAAGAAAAGTAGAACATGTTGCATTTTCTGGAATGTGGCAAAATGCATCAAAAACGCACTGGAAAGCGCACGTCAATTGAGATGAAGAAAAAAGGGGGGGGGTACACTGGAACGCATCAAAAACACATGCAGAACGCCAAAATTGTGATTTGAACCACCCCTTAATATTCTCCACTAACAAGTATGTGTAAAGAAAGAAATAAATGCCTGCATTTTCTTTGCAAAACCAGATGTTCAGTTTTGCATTTTTATTCATGTTTTTGTATACAAGTTATATTTTTGACCCCCCAAAAAAAGTTAACTTCAGTGGTAGATCCTCTAAAGCGTTAAACAAGGATATGCATGTGAACAAAACAGCAGAAGGATTATTTTAGTACCAGCATGCTGTGTACTTAAGAAGGCAGTAAGTTGACATCTCTCATTGCTGCTTGATGGACTGGGCTTTATGCATACAGGTGGACTGGGTGGTTATGGATCTGCAGAAAGCGAAGATGAGAGGAGTGAAAGAGGTTCAGAGTCTTCTGATACTGATGAAGAGGAACTCCGCCATAGGATACGACAGAAGCTAGAAGCCTTTAAACGAAAGGAAAAAGAGCAACAGTTACTTGAAAGACAGCAAGAAGGTAACACTTTATTTTTTCTTTTCCCTAGACATTTTTAGTGAATCGGGGATCAGGAGAGGTGGATAACTGATTTGCCTGGAGGCAGTAGGGGCACTGGTATTTCACAGTTTAATGATTGAGGGAAAAGTTTAGCACTTGTGTATGCCCTAGAACTTGAATCCAAGAGTTTTCATAGGAATTGATTTTAGGACCACCACAGGTATTTGCACTTTATAACCGTTTATACTTTCACACCAGGCCATGTTCCTTTTAAGGGTATAACATGAACCTTTTTGTTTTTCTTGTGCATCTTACATGGTTCATAATTAACATGGGCAATGGCAATATAAAATATTGCAAGTGCATCATGACTTCCTGAACTCCAGCTAAACAGCTAAATACCATATATACTCGAGTATAAGCAGAGTTTTTCAGCACATTTTTTTTGTGCTGAAAGTGCCCCCCTCGGCTTATACTCGAGTCAAGCACTTTTCTGCAGCAAAAAAATGTAATTTTCCAAACTGACTTTGGGGTCCTGTATCTTGGGGACACTTGGTGCTTGGAACCCCAAATTTGGTGTGCAAACCCAGTGGAACTAGTACCACAACATATCCAAGCACCAAGTGGCCCCGAGATACAGGGCCCCAAAGTCTGTTCGGAAAATGTAATTCTCTGCTGCAGAAAAGTGCTTGACATTTTCTGAACCGACTTTGGGGCCCAGTATCTCGGGGCCACTTGATGCTAGGAACCCCAGGATTTGCACACCAAATCTGAGGTTCCTAGCCCCGAGTTACGGGGCCCCAAAGTCGGTTCGGAAAATGTCATTCTCTGCTGCAGAAAAGTGACATTTTCTGAACCGATTTTTGGGGCCCTGTATCTCGGGGCCACTTGGTGCTAGGAACCCCAGCTTTGGATATATTGTGGTGCTAGTTCTACTGGGTTTGCACACCACATTTGGGGTGCCTAGCACTAAGTGGCCCCGAGATACAGGGCCCCAAAGTCGGTCAACTGAGTCCATCTGCAGCAATGTCATTTCGGGACCCTTTTGGTCCAGAGACCCCAAATTTTGGCTGCAGCTAGGGGGCATCTAGGAATCCTTAACTACCGAGTTTGAAGTTCGGGGACCTATGGCTGCAAATGGGCACAATGAGGCCTGCAAATGGGCATTGTTGACCCTCTTTTCCACTTACAGTAGCTGCGCATTTCTCACCCTAGGCTTATACTCGAGTCAATAAGTTTTCCCAGTTTTTTGTGGTAAAATTAGGTGCCTCGGCTTATATTCGGGTCGACTTATACTCAAGTATATATGGTACACAAAATACACTTGACACCATCCATGTTACTCTTCTTTTAGGATGAGACCACCAGCAATGCAAGGGTTAAATCTCAAGTCTTGCACCAAATAGACACTCTTTGTTCATCTGCAGCTATCCCAAAGTAAATCATGCACAAGGAGATGCAAAATGCTTGAATATAAAAGATAACGGGGAACTAAAAGAACTAGCACACTTTAATAGGATCAAATAAAATGCCCTCACATGTTGCCACCTCAGAGAAGAGCTTTGCACTTGGCCTGAAGACTCTCGCAACGTGACTGGTGGTGTAGAATGACTCTAAACTCCAAGCTGATTTCAACCTTGTGTGTGCTGTCATGTTGGGGAAAGTGAAAGGCTCCCTCACAAGGCTCACAGCAGGCTGCTTGCAGGCTTGTACCAGTGGATTACTCTGACAGTCTGGGGTTGTCATGGCAGGTTGCGCATTGGGTAGCCTATTCGCTTGATGCCCTGCATGCAACAAACGCACCTAGGAAGCTCCTGCACCCTGTTAGGCCAAAGAGCGCCATGCTTTTTTTTTTTTCCACAGGTTTTTGTCGTGCAACATTCGCACTGCGTTTGGGGTGGCATTAAGAATGAATAGTGTGATCTGGAATTGCAGGCAGATTTGCTCATTTCTGCCTGTGATTCCAGTTGAACAAAATGCCTAATCCTACACCACAGGCCGCATTGTGAATGTCTTCAGGCTATTTACAAAGCGCTCCTCTGATGTGGCAATATGTAATTGTGTATTAGCTTGTAATAAAATCAGGAGTGTTCATTCTTCTCAAGGAGAGGAAGAGGGGGAAGCTTTGGCTGGAGTTTGGGTTTTTAATTTTAAAAACAATTTCCCACTTGCATTTAATTGACAGCTTATATTTGTTTTTGTGATTACCTAAGATTGACAGGGTTTTTTTTTCCCTTCCCGTAATTTTAGAGGAGAAACCAGATGATGATGATGACAACAACAATGATGAAAAAAATGAAGTAGACAAGCCTAATACAGATATTACAGATGACCTAGAAATACATGAGAGAAAAAAAGTAAATGATGAGATAGAAAGCGAAAAGAAAAAGGTTGAAGCTTTACCTGTGCTTGAGCCTAAAAAGGATGTAAAGGAAAGGCCTCCAGCTAGAAAATCAAGGAGCTCAAGTAGTAGTAGCAGCAGCAGTAGTAGCAGCAGTAGCAAAGAACGAAGTAGCAGTAGTAGTAGTAGTGATTACAGTACCAGCTCTTCAAGCAGCCATAGTTCAACTCCCTCTTTACCCAAGAGGAAAAAGAGACGAAGTCATAGCCCATCACTTACACGCAAAGTAAGGCGTAGCAGGAGCAGGAGTGTCACACGTAAGAATCGTAGAGACAGAAGTAGAAGCAGAGGGAAAATTAGTGAGCGTAGGAGATCTAGTAAAAATAGCATGGATCGAGAATGGCGAAGGGAGCGTAGTCACAGCAGAGAGAGAAGGGTGAACCGCTCTAGAGATAGACATGCTGTTCGTAGTAGAAGCAGAGATAGACGTAAAACTGATGAACATCGCAGAAGCTCCAGCAGAAGCAGACACAAGCATAGGGGCAGTAGTAGGGAAAGAGAGAAGGCAAGGAGTAGAAGTTTTGAAATGGATAGGAAGAGAAGAGAATCTGAAAAGGAAAGAAAAAAGGAGAAATTAAAGAAAGATGAAAAATATAGGTTTAATATTCTGGAAGATGATAGAGTTAAAAGTAGGAGAGAAAGTGAAAGAACATTCTCCCGCAGCGAGTCATCTTCCTCCAAGGTGTCCCGGCAGGACTCCAGGCATGAGAGCAAAAAAAATTCTACAAAGGAGCAGAAGAAGCAACTGTCCTCTAGTGGAAGAAGCAGTTCAGAATCACCTGTTTACAAGGATAAAAAATCTAAGAAAGGCAAACGAAGCCGGTCACGGTCTATGGAGAAATCTCAAAGGTCTGGTAAGAAGGCAAGCCGCAAACACAAGTCTAAGACCCGATCAAGGTAGTACACTTTTTCTTTCTATTGCTTAATATTTTTATTTACAATTTGTAACTGCATATACATTGTATAATAATTGACGCTTTCAGTTACTATGATTAACTTTAACTTTGTTTCCAAAAGGGCACTTTTTACCTCTCTAGATCACACTAATACTGGCCTTTTTATTTTTGTTTTGCAGATCATCAACACCTGTTCGTCGTAAACGCTGATGAATCCACAGAGCATCATAATATTTTTTTTTTAAATTCAATGAGTTTTAAGGGCTTGTCTCATTTTAGAGACACATTATGGCTACATAGGTGCGGCAAACGAACCCCCCCCCCCCCCCTTTCCTATTTCCCTATCTACTTTTTAAATGTGTACATGGTTTTTCCTTTTTTCTTGCTTATGAAAGTAAAAGAGTATTAAAACTACTTTGTACTGTATATTTTCAGAATACTAGTAATGTTTTTTTTTTTTTTTTTTTTCTTTACTGCAATGTTCTTTAAGGTAACAGATAAATGTCTTGTCTTGTTAATAAAGTACTGTCCTTATTTTCTTGCTAAAGGAAAAAAAACACCAGTAATTTCACTAGCTGCTTTTACACTATGCACAATTTAAAATTGATGCATTCATATGTACAGCAACATGTAATATCTTACATCATAGCCAGCTAGCCCACATACTGCTACTGTACTTACAAAACATTTGGCTTTGGTTTGACTTAAATATTATGGTATACGTCTATTAACCGACGAGGTGGCCTGTCTTTACACATCGTGGCCCTTCACTGCATATAAAGCTCTGAGGAGAGCTGGTTTGTTAACACTAGCACTTCTATGAGTGAGAAGTAAATGGTAATGGTGAACGGCTGTGATGTGTAGTGCAAGTGAGATTTGAGCTCCTGATCTCGCAAGATCAGGGGCTTAAACACTCATGAATGAAAAATTAAAATATAAAAGTTTACAAAAGAACAGTTTAAAAAATATAGTTACTAAAAATAGACCTGTGTGAAAGGGGACATTCATAAATTATGTTTTTATTTATATCTAGACATTCCTTTGACACTTGTTACATGAGTGTATTTGCATAGCTCTAAGTACACACTCTGTTACAAGTGTGACAGAAATGTCCTAATATAAATAAAAACTAATTTATTTATAAATGGTCCTTTTTTTTATCTCTTGCTGAACAGTGACAGGAAGTAGAGCTGCATGATTAATCAAGATTGCGATTCTTTCCCCCTTTCGATCTTAAAGCATTTTCCCTATTCTTTGCACAGCTCAAACCGACAGCTGTCAAAAAAAAAAAACAGGCAGTCTGCCAAGTTTCACAACATTCCTCAGCCGCTAAGGTAACTATTATCATTGGAATGTTTTGTTCTTTAGATCAAAGGAATGAACTTCGGTCTGTAAATGAGGGAAGTTTAATCACTTAAAGACTAAACCTTTTTCTTACACTTGCTTTCAAATTAAAATTATTTTTTTGCTAGAAAATTACTTGGGACCCCCAAACATTATAGAATTAGAGAATAAAATGGTGGTGGTTGCAATATTTTATGTCGCACTGTATTTGTGCAGCGGTCTTTCAAATGCAATTTTTTTTGGAAGAAAATACACTTTAATTTTAAAAAGCTAAACCGTAAAGTTAGCCCATTTTTTTTTTTTTTTTGTATTGTATAATGAAAGCTGTTACGCCGAGAGAATCGTGATCTTTATTCTAAGCCAAAAAAAAATTGTGATTCTCATTTTCCCCAGAATCGTGCAGCTCTAAGAGGAAGTAGGAAGTAGGGGACATAAACCCCCTGGTTCCTCCTCACATTGTGACTATTTTCCCCTTCTCTCACTGTTACCACCTCTAAGGTGGAGAAGCAGGGAGGGAGATAAATTACACAAACAACCAGTCATATGCTTAAACACTGGCCATTTATATAGGAAAGACTGGCAGCTTCATCTCCACTCCTCATTGCAGCTTTTCAAACCATAGTGCAGATAAGTTGCGATAGTCCTTATCGCTGCTTACCTTGGTTTAATAAATGTGCACCCATATGTAATCGGCTGAAAAGAGGAACTGTAAATCTTAAAATTCTATGTTCTTGTATGCTGGTTTGAGACATGTTTGTGTAGTAAAATGGAAGAATCTCCCTTGCATCAGCCACCTAGATTGGGAGTAAAGCGCTCCAATTTTGGTGAGCCTGTGTGAATTGTAGCCAGTTTCCTGTTCTTAGCTGACAGGAGTGGCAACCGGTGTGGTCTTCTGCTGTGCTGTGTTGTGCATTCAGAGATGGTATTCTGCAGCATATACGGCAGCAGAAGACCACACGGGGTGCCGCTTCTGTCAGCTAACAGGAAACTCTACCCATCCTGGCTGCCTACTCTTTGTAACATGTGGAAACAACAAAGCAGAAGTCGGCGACAGTGAGGATTGACCTGGTAATTTCTGGGTGGGGGAATATGAAAGGAGCCTTGCAAGCTCACACCAGTGTGGTACAAAATCAGATACTATGGAAATGGTACTTGAGTGAGAGGGCTAACGTCTCATCTTGGGATCCCAGTCGGATATTACTGTCTGTGCACGTTAACTTTGAATCAAACGTTCCTGAGTTCCCTCCAATGCAAGTGGGAGAATCTCCCTTTAAGGAGACCCCTCCTTTTGCTGAGTTTGATGAAGACAAACAAAATGCTTGGTTTACAGAGGGATCAACCGAAATCACCCCTCAGTAGGATATGAACTGCAGCAGCTTTCCAGCCAGGTACTGAAATGGTGATCCACTAAAGTGGTCAGAGTGGATTAAGTCAATAGTCTGAGCTCCAACCCGTGTATATGGTGGTGCAAGATATCCCAAGAGATTTGACTATACTGATAGCTGGAGAGTATTTAAAGGCCTGAATAATTGACTCGGCATCGAAACAAGGCAAATGAAAGGAAAAGAATTAGAGTGGACCTCAAATCTGGGAGTTTCTATGGCAAGAGGGTCACAAATGATTAAAATCAGACAAATCAATGCCCTTTTTATTGTAAAGCGCTGCATAAACTGTTGGCGCTATACAAGTCCTCTATAATATAATAAAAGTGGGGATCCTAACAAGGACAAGGTTGATGACCTAGCCCAAGTGTCTATTGTTAACCAGGAGATTGCTTCTGGAAATCTTGGTAAAATCTGGCGATAGAGCTGTACAAAGGCATACTTCTATCTCAAACTCAGGCAAGTGTCCCCTCTGCCAAGATGCAAAGAAATGGCCATTAATGACATCCATGCCAGGAAACGTTTACAGAGCACAGCAACCAGGGTAAATCTCACAAGTAGACAGCTGGGAGGAAGAGGCGGTATGAAATGTTGATCCATGGCTGTAGACTTTTGCAAGTTTATGCTACTAAATATGCAGCTTGAAACTTGCACTTTCTAACAATGGGATGCCTCAAGAAGGCCAATCAGGCAATAACACGTTTTACAGGAGAAGCTGTTAACCTCCCTGGCGGTATGATTATATCACATTTTTGCGTCTCAAAGCGGTACAATTATTTTGCATAGAAATTTGGCGTTTTACATTGTAGGCCTGTAATTCTTAGTAATAACACACTTGTATATGTCCAAACAAGAGTCCAGTAGATATCCCAGGTATGATAAAGTTTGAAACACAAAATCATAAAATAATAAAAAAAAATAATGTAATAAAAAAAATTTCCCCACGATTCACTATCGCTCAATTCTGCAAGTGTTCTAATTTACTATCGCTGTTTTCTAGCTGGTCTAAAACCGTAAAGGGACACTTTTTGGTTGCTACAGGCAATCTCCAGTTTCTAGGCATAAAGAACAGTATATATCATATAAAACTGCATGCAGGGCACTGGACAAACCACTAGGGACAAAAGGGATGTGAAATAATTTCATGCAGTACTGTAATCTTACAGATTATAGTGTACTGTATGTGTTATGATTTTTTAGCGATGCTCGCAGGGAACGGAGCCTGGCACACAGAGGCTTTGGTCGGAGGACAGAGCCTGCAGACACTGTGGGGGGACATTGCAGGATCCTGGGGACAAGGTAAGTATACTGCACCAGAATCCTGCAATGCAATCCCGTGTGGCTCGGGGTTACCGCTAATGGTACTGAAATTTACCCTGAGCCACACTCGGTAAAACCGCCAGGGAGGTTAAACAAAGGGTGAAAGACCATGGTGTACACTCGGTGTTTCACATCCCTTATCATCCACAAGCAACAGGTTTAATACAGAGAATGAATGGTTTACTTAAAGAGCAAATATGAAAGCTAACACCTACACACATGGGATGGGATAAGGTGGTACAAAACGCAGTGTAAATTTTTAACAACGGTTGGACAGAGCACTCCCACACTGCAAATGTTGTTACTGAACGTGCAGGAGAATGGATAATGACTAACTACTAAAGGACCAACAATCCCTGTAATGCAGCCTATACCAGTTACAATGCTACAATATGTGGATGGGGAAGTGAATCTGAGCCCTAACTCTCACATATCAGTACACATTGGCATTTTACAGTTCTACCTCACATGATTTGAAGTTCATTCCAGATTCTCAGTTGACTGAATGATATGAGTGAGCTGCAGAAGTGAAAAAAGATGCACTGAGAGAAAATATTACTATAGTACAGTACGTCTAGAAATGGGACGTTTGATTAAAAAGAACCACAAATAAGATAGATCATAATACCCAATCGAAGGTACATGGGAAAATGTATTCTGCCCAATTAGGCTGCTTTCACACTGGGGCAGCGGGTCAATTGGCAGTAAAGTGGTGCTTTTCGGCCACTAACAGGGTGTTTTTAACCCTCTGCTAGCTGCCGAAAAAGTGGTAAAAGCACCCATGTTTCAGGCGCTTTGGAAGCACTGCCCATTCATTCCAATGGGCAGGGGTACAGCGCTCCCAAAGATGCTGCTTGCAGGACTTTTTTTTTACCATCCTGCAAGCGCACCGCCCCAGTGTGAAAGCACTCAGGCTGGGGAGGCATTTTACATGCGCTAAAATGCCTTAGTGTGAAAGTAGCCTTAGGGACCAAGCTTTGGGTAGCCCTAAGTGTTGCTGAGAGGGTAAGAGTTAAAAGAGAAGTAAAGGATTCTTTTGTTTCCCCCCAATTATACTTACCTAGGTGGATGCAGAATCAGTACAGTGCTGCATTTGTACCCTGGCGCCTCTGCGCTGAGAACCAGTCGGTTCTAGACAGCTCCCTGAACAGTGAGCTGTTGACTGTCAATCAGCAGCTCTCCTCTCTGCCCCCTCCTCGCTCACTGGAGCACTGAGCTATGGAGAGGCAGGGAGCGGCCGGCTCAGCGGTATCAGTCCAGGCACCTGGCGGATTCCGACTCCCATTGTCGGGATGACACTGTGTTTGGACTGATTTCTGTGATATCAGCAGAGAGTGGACTTCAGCCCACTCTGTTGAAAACGGATCACAGGAGTGCAAAACAGATTGCACTCCTGTGATCCACAGGAGGAGTCCAGCCTAACGAGCTTTGGCTGGACTTCTCCTTTAAAGGAAAGGAGAAATTATGGCCTGGGGACCTGGGTCATCAACTTTAGTTTTAACTGGAAGACCAACTTATTTATGTTCCTCTCCACAGGTTGCTAACATTGTCATGAGGACATTACTATAGCAACAGATGATGACCAGCCTCACTTTCAGTGGAACAGCACAGAAAAACTTCTTCCTCGAGACTCTTAAAGGAACAGCTCATATCTTTAATGTAACAAACTGCTGGCTGTGTGGACAAACACTCCATGCTGCACATGAGGGCATACATATGGACTGCCAGTTAATATTAGCTGGTTGCCTTTGGACGATTCTTAGAGAATAGCAATAGTGAACAGGGCTATGGACAGCTTGACATCCATTGTGTAAAAACATACAAACTAATTTTGGTCCAGAGGAATATTCAATAAAATTATCCCGTAAAGCTACTGGTCTATTAGGAGTACAAAGGACTAGTACCAATGGCTCATATTCCATAGAGATGGAAATAGTAAATGTGATTATGAAGTAACAGATCATAAGTAAGGATAGTCAGAACGGTTCAGCCCGAGCATGAGTTCGGGCTGAACATTGGCTGTTCGGAAGTTCTCTGAACAACCGAATTATAGGGTCGTTCAACCATTTGTTCGGCCCGCCGAACGACCACAATGCACTGCGCCGCCGCACAGTGCATTGAAAGCCCTGATTGAAGCAATCAGGGCAGGCACAGAGCCATGGTTGGACGCTGTCATGATGACTATCCAATCGTAGCTCATTGCTCTTAATTCCGCCCCACACTATAAAAGTATTGTTTCTATAGCGCCCATTTGTAGTGTGATAGTGCGTGGAGAGAGATAGAACAGGGCTCTGTTCAGTGCTATTAGACAGTGTGCTATAGTGTTCTATTCTCTGTAGTGTAGTGTAGAATATCAGTTTAGTGTAAGTGTAGTGCGACCATTCATCTTTACATTAGTGTGAATGTAGGGATAGTTTGGTCATTGTGAGTGTAGTGACCACCATTCATCTTTACACTAGTGTGAATGTAGTGACCGTTTAACACCGTATATTTTATTGCATTACTGCAAGTTCAACACCATTAAGTTCTGTGCATTACTGCAAGTTTAACGCCATATAGTTGTGTGCGTTATTGCAAGTTTAATGCTGTATAGTTGTGTGCGTGACTGCAAGTTTAACGCTGTATATTTCATTGCATTACTGCAAGTTTAACGCCATATAGTTTTGTGCGTTACTGCACATTTGATGCAGTATATTGCAGTATATTATAGTGCAGGGGTCGGGAACCTATGGCTCGCGAGCCAGATGTGGCTCTCTTGATGGCTGCATCTGGCTCGCAGACAAATCTTTAATAAAAAAATTATTAACGTTAAAAATATAAAACATTCTCATGTATTTCAATCCATTCATTTCCTACCGCTCATGTTCATGGTTGCGGGTGGCTGGAGCCAATCACAGCTGTCTTCCCGGACAACACTACATTTTTATTGGATAATGCGTAACGTACACGGGTCGTTGTGAGGTCAGGAAGTAAACTTCCCTCCTTTTAATCAACTAGTCAGCTAGCTCATTGCAGAAACCCTTTTATCGAAGAAGATGGCTAAAAGAAAAAAAGATGAGAAGTATCGTACTTTTCAGCAGGAACGGACAGAGGAATTTGCCTTTGTGGAGAGAGCAGGATATGGAGTGTGTCTAATCGGCAATGATAAAATTGCATCAATGAAACGGTCAAATATAAAGCGGCACTTTGACACACTCCATACTACATTTGCACCGAAATATCCTGCTGGGGACAGCAGGAAGAAAGCATGTCAAGAGCTACTGTGCAGAGTGCAAGCTAGTCAGCAGCAACTCCGTGTTTGGACCCAACAAGGTGACTGGAATTCGGCTAGCTTTGCTGGTACTTTAGCAATTGTGAGAAACGGAAAGCCATTCACAGATGGGGAGTATGCCAAAACATTCATGCTTGATGTTGCCAATTAACTTTTTGCCAACTTTTCGGATAAAGACAACATAATCAAACGAATAAAAGACATGCCTCTGTCGGCAAGAACTGTTCACGATCATACCATCATGATGGCAAATCAAATTGAGGCAACACCAGTGAAGGACATAAATGCAGCACCATTCTTTTCTCTCGCTTTGGATGAGTCAACAGACGTAAGCCATTTATCCCAGTTCAGCATGATTTCAAGGTATGCTGTCGGTGACACACTACGTGAGGAAAGTTTTGCCTATGAAAGGGACAACAAGAGGGGAGGATTTATTCAAGTCTTTCACTGAGCTCGCTAAAAAACAAAATCTACCGATGGATAAACATATTTCGGTGTGTACTGATGGTGCTCCGTGCATGGTGGGGAAAAACATGAAAAGAGACCCATCCTAAGTTTTCACTGCATCCTACATCAGGAGGCACTTTGTGCTGTGGCGAGCAGCTAGGTGAGGTTATGTTGCTGGTCATTCGGGTGGTCAACTTTATTGTTTCCCGAGCTTCAAATGATCGCCAGTTTAAAACACTGCTGGATGAAGTTGGGAATAATTATCCTGGTCTGCTTCTGCACAGCAATGTGCATTGGTTGTCAAGAGGGAAGGTGCTCAGCCGTTTCGCGGCTTGTCTGAGCGAAATCCGGACTTTTCTTGAAATGAAAAACGTTGAGCATCCTAAGTAACTAACACTGAGTGGCTCCTGAAGTTCTACTATCTCGTGGACATGACTGAACATCTGAACCAGCTCAATGTGATAATGTAAGGCGTTGGAAATACAGTCTTATCCCTTCAACAAGCAGTGTTTGCATTTGAAAACAAGCTAGAACTCTTCATAGCCGACATTGAAAAAGGTCGTTTACTCCACTTTGAAAAACTGGGAGATGCATCTTTAAAGATGCATGCACAGCAAGTGACCCTGCTCAACATCTTGATCTTCAGCAGCTAGCAGGCTTCACATCTAATCTCCTGCAGTCATTCAAAGCGTGCTTTGAAGAATTTCGTGAGCGCACTCCTCTTTTTAGGTTCATCACCCATCCACACGAGTGTGCAGTGGACAGCGCCGACCTGAGTTACATCCCTGGTGTCTCCGTCAGAGATTTTGAGCTACAAGTTGCTGACCCGAAGGCCTCAGACATGTGGGTGAATAAGATCAAGTCACTAAATGAAGATTTGGAAAGACTTGCACGACAGCAAGCAGTGTTGGCGAGCAAACACAAGTGGGGAGAAATGAAAAAACTTCAACCCACGGACCAGCTGATTGTCAAAACTTGGAAGGCGCTTCCCGTCACATACCACATACTGCAGCATGTGAGTATTGCTGTACTGACAATGTTAGGCTCTACGTATGCATGTGAGCAGTCTTTCTCACATCTAAAGAACATTAAGAGCAACCTACTATCACGTTTTACGGATTGAAGTCTCAATGCCTGCATGAAGCTTAACCTCACCACGTATCAACCAGACTACAAAGCCATCAGCAAAACCATGCAGCACCAGAAGTCGCATTAATGGTAAGAAGTACAATAACAACGTTATTAAACATAATTCAGAGGTCATGTCATGTTGGGCAACTTTGCCGTATTTCTTTGTTCTGTGATTTATCCCTTAATAAAGAACACCTGATTGTTAAAAAAAGAATTCAGAGACTTATTGTACTTTAAAAGTGTTGGTCTTACATAAAATGCACACATTTACTTGTATTTAGTTTTAAACATATTGTATGGCTCTCACAGAATTACATTTTAAAATATGTGGCGTTTATGGCTCTCTCAGCCAAAAAGGTTCCTGACCCCTGTTATAGTATATCCGTGGAGTATGTCTGTGTCGTAAATACTCAAATTAAAGTGCAACAAACACCACTTTCCATTGATTAAAGTGCATTCACATTTACACATCTTTATTACATTTCGTTGATAAGCACCCCCCACCATGTCTGGGAGAACAGCAAGGAGAGGCAGACGTTCCCATGGCACAGTAAGGGGGCCAGCAGCATATCTGTTCATAGGCAAAGGTAGATGTGGTCAGTCCTCAGGCAGGGCATCATTTCCTCTGTAGTGATGTTGCCCGTGTTATCCAGCCACAGCATGCAGAGGAGGTGGTGGACTGCTTACTATACCGTCTTCATCCTCCGTCACCCAAGCAGAGACTAGTGCGCAATCCCCTGTAGCTGCCAGAGTGGCAAAACCTGCCTCCTTGTCCACAGCTATTCCTGCCATAGCCCCAGCATCAGGCATGGAGGAGTCAGCGGAGTTATTTGAACACAGCATGAGCCACTTGCTCCTTGATGATGCACAGCCATTTCAGATGTTGGTTCTGGCTCTGAGGTTGAGGAAGGCAGGAAAATGAGCCTACAGAGAGGGAAGAACACTGGTACACAAATTGGCAGTCATGTTCCCCCAGCCACAGCGTATTGCCAAGTTGTCTCCAGTGGTAATGAGAATGGAGGAGATGATGATGAGGTCACTGACTCAACTTGGGTGCTGGATAGAGCAGAGGAGGAAAGTGAGGGTGAGGCACAACCCCAACGAGGTAGCCATCATGGAAGAGTAGAGAGCAGCAACCCTATTCCATCACGTTGTGGAGCTGTTATCTCCCAGCCCACTTGCCACAGCTCAGCTGTCTGGACCTTTTTTGGTACATGTGATGGCGATCGCACTGTTGCTATTTGCAAACTTTGTCTCAAACCATTTGGGTACCACATGCTTGACAAGGCATTTAACCTCCCACCACCCGTTGGCAAGAGCACCTAAAAGCCACACAAAAGGGGCACAAATCTGTCCCTCCTCTTTATTCACTTCAGTCTGTCCCTGCTATACCTCATGACCTCTCAGCAGCCTCCACTGACAGGGATGATGGTATAGCGCAGGATGTCCCAGGTCGTTGCAGCACACCACCAGGTGTAGACTATAGCCAGCAAATTTCTCTGCCCCATCTGCTGCAGCAGAAAAAAAATACAGTCCCTGCCACCCACATGCCCAGCGTCTAAATGCAAGTTTATCAAAACTGCTGGCTCTAAAACTTCTGCCTTTCCACCTGGTGGATTCTGCCCCTTCCATGAATTTGCAGAATGTGCTGTATCACAATGGCAGGTTCCCAGTCACTATTTCTTTTCACGTAAGGCCATTCTATCTCTCTACCATCACGTGGAAGATAATGTTGTGGCATCGTTGGGCAAGGCAGTCAGCCGCAAAGTCCACGTTACTGCTGACGCATGGTCCAGCAATCATGGGCACGACGATATATTTCATTCACAGCACACTGGGTAACTCTGGTTGCAACTCGGAAGGATGCAGGACACGGCTCAATGCTGCAGCTTGTTGTGCCCCCACATCTCCATACAGCTGGTAATGATGCCAGATTTGTCAGCTCTACCCCTCCTCCATGCCCTCCTCTGCTGAATTGTCCTATGAACCTCAAGTACACCATAAGCGTTCAAAGGGCTATACAATGAGTCGGGCTAAAAGGTGCCATGAAGTGCTTCAACTGGTGTGTCTAGGGGACAGGAATCACCGGAGCAAAGATTCTTGCAGCTCTGCAGTGACAGGACCAGAGGTGGTTCACACCACGCCAGCTGGAGCCAGGAATGGTGGTGTGTGATACCTAGCACATGTCCTCAATCTAGTGGTGCA
This sequence comes from Lithobates clamitans, assembly GCA_037952925.1. Lineage (NCBI taxonomy): Eukaryota > Metazoa > Chordata > Amphibia > Anura > Ranidae > Lithobates > Lithobates clamitans. The sequence goes on from JBBGZY010000050.1 coordinate 372,209, forward strand.
GCGTTTCCTAAGTAGGTCCCCAGGGTTGGAAGAACTACTAAAGCAGGCCAGAAGAGTGTGTAGCCATTTTATGCGGTAATACACAGCCAGTGCTCAGTTGGCTGAAATTCCACCTGCCCGTAAACCGTCTGATTTGTGACATGCCCACCAGGTGGAACTTGACTTTGGCAATTCTGCAGCGGCTGCACATGCAGCAGAGGGCCATCAATGAGTACCTGTGTGAGTAACGACAGCACTCAGGCTGTCTCAGCTTTTTTCCCCACGCCAATGGCTGCTCATACAGGATGCATGCACTGTACTGTCACCATTTGAGGAGGCCACAAGAATTGTGAGCCGTGACAATGCATGCATCAGTGACACAATCCCTGTTGTGTTACTACTGGAGCAGACTCTGTGTGGCATTATGGACAGGGCACTCGAGGCAGAGCAGCGGGAAGAAGAGGAAGACTTACTTTCCTCCTAAGGCTCACTTTATGCAGACACCATTGTTCCTATTCCACAGAACACACAAGAGGAGGAGGATTCTGGCAGTTTTGGAGGCATTGAAGCAGAGTAAGACATACGTCAAACAGTAAGAGATGGTTTTCCATCCGCAGAACCCTTGGGAGTAGTACATGGCTGGGGAGGCAGTTCCAGATACTATAATCCTCAGTGATCCCCGGGAGTCTGATTCTCATGCCTCTGCAAATTTGCGGTGCATGGGCTCCCTCATGATTCAAAGCCTGCGAATGGACCCGAGAATATGTGGCATAAAGGAAAAGGATCACTAATGGTTGGCAACCCTCCTTGACGACCGTTATAAGGGGAAGTCTCAGAACTCATCCCATCCCCACAGAGAGTGCAGAAGATGAAATCTCTTGAGGACAGAAGAAGTTTATTGCATGCTTTTTCCGACTTTGGTAGGTTAGTGTCATGGAAAACGTAGTTTTGAGTAGGGATGATCTCGATGTTCGGGTCGAACATAAGATTGACTCAAACATCGGGTGTTTACCCTTCGCAGAACAGTGAACATTATTTGTTGTTTGTGGGAAATTCGTGCACCGCGGAACGCCCCATAATGCACTGCGAGATTGCAACGTATTGCTGTATGATGATTGGTCAAAGCATGCACCTGACCTGCATGCTTTGGCCAATCACAGCTGCTGAGAGAGCCGTAATTGGCCAACGGCAGGGTGCCTTTGGCCAATCATGGCTCAGGGGGACTAAGTCCACGCCCCACACTATATAAGTCTGCTTACATAGCGGTCATGTGTAGTGTTGTTGGTGTGGATGGATAGATAGCTTGAGTTAGATTAAGCAGGCAGGTTAATCAGTTAGTGGCAGTGTATTTGAGATATATATATATATATATATATATATATATATATATATACACATATATATACACTGAGCAAAATTATAAACGCAACACTTTTGTGCTTGTCCCTATTTATCATGAGCTGAACTCAAAGATCTACGACTTTTTCTATGTACACAAAAGGCCTATTTCTCTCAAATATTGTTCACAAATCTGTCTAAATCTGTGTTAGTGAGCACTTCTCCTTTGCCGAGATAATCCATCCCCCTCACAGGTGTGGCATATCAAGATGCTGATTAGACAGCATGATTATTGCACAGGTGTGCCCTAGGCTGGCCACAATAAAAGGGCACCCTAAGGGCCCGTACACACACGATCCGAAAATCGGACGAAAAATACCGCTTTTGACGCGATCGTACCATAATCGGATCGTTAGTACAGAGCTTTCGAGAGCCAATCACGACAATTCATCCAAGATTATTCGATCGGACAAACACGAAAATTTTCCTCGTACAATACCAGATCATACAATTTTCGTTTAGTCAGTACAGTTGTCGTCCAAAAATACAATACAAATATATTACAACACATGACATCACTTCTGATTTTTTTTTCTGTTGTATGAGAATTTTCGTGACTTTAGTAACCTATTCAATTTCTACTTACGACTTATAAGCGAAAAAGTCGGACGATCTGTCGTCCGATTTTCGAATCGTGTGTACGAGCCATAAGATGTGCAGTTTTATCACAGAATATCGCAAGTTTTGAGGGAGCGTGCAATTGGTTTGCTGACTGCAGGAGTGTCCACCAGAGCTGTTGCCCTTGCATTGAATGTTCAATTCTCTACCAAAAGCCGTCTCCAAAGGTGTCTCCAAAGAGGAGAATTTGGCAGTACATCCAGCCGGCCTTACAACCGCACACCACGTGTAACCAAACCAGCCCAGGACCTTCACATCCAGCATCTTCACCTCCAAGTCCGTCTGAGACCAGCCACCCGGACAGCTGCTGCAACAATCGGTTTGCATAACCAAAGAATTTCTGCACAAACTGTCAGAAATCGTCTCAGGGAAGCTCATCTGCATGCTCATTGTCCTCATCAGGGTCTCAACCTGACTGCAGTTTGTCGTCGTAACCGACTTGAGAGGGCAAATGCTCACATTCGATGGCGTCTGGCACTCTGGAGAGGTGTTCTCTTTACGGATGAATCCTGGTTTTCACTGTACAGGGCAGATGGCAGACAGTGTGTATGGCGTAGTGTGGGTGAGCCGTTTGCTGATGTCAACGTTGTGGATTGAGTGGCCCATGGTATGGGCAGGCGTATGCTATGGACAACGAACACAGGTGCATTTTATTGATGGCATTTTGAATGCACAGAGATACCGTGACGAGATCCTGAGGCTCATTGTTCTGCCATTCATCCACGACCATCGCCTCATGTTGCAGCATGATAATGCACGGCCCCATGTAGTAAGGATCTGTACACAATTCCTGGAAGCTGAAAACATCCCAGTTCTTGCATGGCCAGCATACTCACTGGATATGTCACCCATTGAGCATGTTTGGGATGCTCTAGATCTGCAAATATGACAGCGTGTTCCAGTTCCTGCCAATATCCAGCAACTTCGCACAACAATTGAAGAGGAGTGGCCAGCCTAAGGCACACTTGTGCAATAATCATGCTGTCTAATCAGCATCTCGATATGCCACACTTGTGAGGTGGATGGATTATCTCGGCAAATGAGAAGTGCTCACTAACATTTAGACAGATTTGTGAACAGTATTTGAGAGAAACAGGCCTTTTGTGTACATAGAAAAAGTCGTAGATCTTTAAGTTCAGCTCATGGTAAATAGGAGCAAACACAAAAGTGTTGCGTTTATATTTTGCTCAGTGTAACTATTGTTTGACTTAATAACACTTTATTGCTACAGCACACAGTACAGAGACAGAATGCTGGCCTTCCTTTAGAAGAGGAACCCCACCCACATCTTTTTCCGTCTGTGCTTCCACAAGCACTTCTTCCTGACCCTTGGGCTCCCACTGATCTCTCTACTATTCCCAGGACTACTCTTCTGGAACTGTAGGGGGTCTACTCCTATCGCATCTGTCAGGGAACCACCCCCCTCACTACCTGTATCAACCTTAACCAGCACCCTCTGTTTATCAGGTTTGCCAATACCCTTGGTTTCCCTTGGCAACCAATTTCTCAGAAACCCACAGCTCAATATTTTCAATATTATTATTAATATTATTATACAGGATCTATATAGCGCCAACAGTTTACGCAGCGCTTTAAAACATGAGGGCAGACAGTTACAATACAATTTAATACAGGAAGAATCAGAGGGCCCTGCTTGTTAAAGCTTACAATCTGGAAGGAAGGGTCAAGTGAAACAAAACTGTGGGGGATGAACTGATGGAGAAAATGAAAGGTGTGGGTAGGATAGGCTTCTCTGAAGAGGAGGGCTTTCAGGGATTGTCTAAAAGCTAAAAGAGGAGGAGATAATTGGACAGGTTGGGGTAAGGAGTTCCATATAATTGAAGAGGCTCTGGAAAAGTCCTGGAGGCGAGCAAAGGAGGAGGTGATGAGGGAGCTAGAGAGCAGGAGGTCTTGAGAGGAACAAAGAGAACGATTAGGTTGATATTTTAAGACTAGGCTAGTGATGTAGCTGTGGGCTAAATTGTGGATGGCTTTATAAGTTGTTGTTAGTATTTTGAATTAAATTTGTTGGGTGAGCGGGAGCGGGATTGACAGAGAGGAGTAGCAGACACAGAGCAATTGGTAAGGTGGATGAATCTGGCAGCAGCATTTATGATGGATTGAAGGGGGGGATAGCCTATGTAGAGGTAAGCCAATGAGTAGGGAATTGCAGTAGTCGTGGCGAGAGATGATCAGGGAGTAAATTAAGAGCTTTGTTGTGTCATTGGTTAGAAAGAGGTGTTTTTTGGAGATGTTGTGGTGGTTGAGGCAGCAAGATTTGGACAGTGATAGGACGTGGGGCTTAAAGGAGAGTTCAGAGTTCAGGACTGCACCTAGGATCTTGGCATGTGGGGATGGGTTGATAGTTGTGCCATCAATTTTGACAGAGAGATTAGGGGAAGGGGCACATGGTGGAGGAAAAATTATAATATCATCAGGAACTCTTGTTCCATTGCTTGCTAGGACAGTGTCTGAGGTGGGACCACATACAGGCAAGCAGTTACTCCCTATGGGAGCTTCCCACATACAGTATTTCACATATGACCCTGTTGTCCAACAATCCAATAGCGACAGTCCTACCAACGAACATTTTTCACCATATTTTTTCACAGCAATGTCTTTAACCATTTCTGTTACCTCTGGTATTTTCAAGACCTCTGACCTGTCCAACAGTGTTCCAGAGTGCTTCTTATTCTTACACACATAGGCGTGCACAGTGTACAGCTTATTGCATTAGGGTGTGCACCCCAAAGCTCAAACATACACACACACACACATATATATATATATATATATATATATATATATATATATATATATATATATACACACTAAATTACCAGAAGTATTGGGACGCCTGCCTTTACACACACATAAACTTTAATGGCATCCCAGTCTTAGTCGGTAGGGTTCAATATTGAGTTAGCCCAACCTTTGCAGCTATAAAAGCTTCAACTCTTATGGGAAGGTTGTCCACAAGGTTTAGGAGTGTGTCTATAGGAATGTTTGACCCTTGACCCGCATTTGTGAGGTCAGGCACTGATGTTGGATGAGAAGGCCTGGCTCACAGTCTCCGCTTTAATATGAAGTCCAGTCAAGTTCCTCCACCCCAAACTCGCTCACCCATGTCTTTATGGACCTTGCTTTGTGCACTGGTCCAAATTATTTGGTGGAGGGGGGGATATGGTGTGGGGTTGTTTTCCAGTGAAGGGAACTCTTAAGGTGTCAGCATTCCAAGACATTTTGGACAATTTCATGCTCCCAACTTTGTGGGAACAGTTTGGGGATGGCCCCTTCCTGTTCCAACATGACTGTGCATCAGTGCACAAAGCAAGGTCAATAAAGACATGGACTTAGCAAAGGTGGTGGAAAATTAACTACAAGTGCAACAATTCACATTATAATAGTAACTAAAACATATAGCATTAAGTGTAACAATCTAAAAAATAAAAATTCCAAAGTGCAATAATCCTCACCACTAAAAAGTTGTTGCACTTGAAGTTAATTTGTATTGCAATTATCTGTAGAGGGGTTTCTACCACCCTTGCTAAGTTATTTGATGTGTATTACATGTGAAATCACATATCACTGGAATTATTACACTTGAAGTTAATCTATATAGCAAATATCTATAGGAGGGGTTTCCACCATCCCTGTTAAGTTTAATTTTTTATTTATTTTTTCAGTGTGATGTGTATTATATGTTACATATCACGTAATATTGACGTTTATTGAGATTTACATACATTAGAGGGTTCCACCATTATGGTTACGTTATTGATTAGTAAGCCACAAAGCGGTCAGCCCCCCATCCTGTTGGCTTGTGTTTGATAGGCTGGCTGTTCAGCCCCGCCCACCCCCGACATCAGCGCCAAGTTTTGACAGCTCGTCTCTGCAAACAGTGACATTACATTACAGTTTCAAGCACTAAGCGGCTCTTACATGCCTCCCTGACTACTCAATCGGAAACTGTCTCACAAGCAGCATGCTATACAGTCTCTTGCAGCATTTTACAGCAGATCTCCGGACACACATTAGGGTGTGCCCAGGCACACCCGGCACACCCCATGCGCTTGCCTATGCACACACAACATCAGAATGAAGCAGTCCAGCACACTGTGAGACAACTTTCAACATTAACTCAAAACATTGCATCATATACAGTGGGGACAGAAAGTATTCAGACCCCCTTAAACTTTTCACTCTTTGTTATATTGCAGCCATTTGCTAAAATCATTTAAGTTGATTTTTTTCCTCATTATGTTTTATCCTCATCATGTACACACAGCACCCCATATTGACAGACAAACACAGAATTGTTGACATTTTTGCAGATTTGTTAAAAAAGAAAAACTCAAATATCACATGGTTCTAAGTATTCAGACCCTTTGCTGTGACACTCATATATTTAACTCAGGTGCTGTCGATTTCTTCTGATCAATCTTGAGATGGTTCTACACCTTCATTTGAGTCCAGCTGTGTTTGATTATACAGATTGGACTTGATTAGGAAAGCCACACACCTGTCTATATAAGACCTTACAGCTCACAGTGCATGTCAGGGCAAATGAGAATCATGAGGTCAAAGGAACTGCCTGAAGAGCTCAGAGACAGAATTGTGGCAAGGCACAGATCTGGCCAAGGTTACAAAAAAATTCTGCTGCACTTAAGGTTCCTAAGAGCACAGTGGCCTCCATAATCCTTAAATGGAAGACGTTTGGGATGACCAGAACCCTTCCTAGAGCTGGCCGTCCGGCCAAACTGAGCTATTGCGGGAGAAGAGCCTTGTGAGAGAGGTAAAGAAGAACCCAAAGATCACTGTGGCTGAGCTCCAGAGATGCAGTCAGGAGATGGGAGAAAGTTGTAGAAAGTCAACCATCACTGCAGCCCTCCACCAGTCGGGGCTTTATGGCAGAGTGGCCCGACGGAAGCCTCTCCTCAGTGCAAGACACATGAAAGCCCGCATGGAGTTTGCTAAAAAACACCTGAAGGACTCCAAGATAGTGAGAAATAGGATTCTCTGGTCTGATGAGACGAAGATAAATAGAACTTTTTGGCCTTAATTCTAAGTGGTATGTGTGGAGAAAACCAGGCACTGCTCATCACCTGTCCAATACAGTCCCAACAGTGAAGCATGGTGGTGGCAGCATCATGCTGTGGGGGTGTTTTTCAGCTGCAGGGACAGGACGACTGGTTGCAATCGAGGGAAAGATGAATGCGGCCAAGTACAGGGATATCCTGGTAGAAAACCTTCTCCAGAGTGCTCAGGACCTCAGACTGGGCCGAAGGTTTACCTTCCAACAAGACAATGACTCTAAGCACACAGCTAAAATAACGAAGGAGTGGCTTCACAACAACTCCGTGACTGTTCTTGAATGGCCCAGCCAGAGCCCTGACTTAAACCCAATTGAGCATCTCTGGAGAGACCTAAAAATGGCTGTCCACCAACGTTTACCACCCAACCTGACAGAACTGGAGAGGATCTGCAAGGAGGAATGGCAGAGGATCCCCAAATCCAGGTGTGAAAAACTTGTTGCATCTTTCCCACAAAGACTCATCGCTGTATTAGATCAAAAGGGTGCTTCTACTAAATACTGAGCAAAGGGTCTGAATACTTAGGACCATGTGATATTTCAGTTTTTCTTTTTTAATAAATCTGCAAAAATGTCAACAATTCTGTGTTTTTCTGTCAATATGGGGTGCTATGTGTACATTAATGAGGAAAAAATGAACTTAAATGATTTTATCAAATGGCTGCAATATAACAAAGAGTGAAAATATTAAGGGGGTCTGAATACTTTCTGTCCCCACTGTAACTCCAACATTGGCTATCTCTGCCCAGTACAGCCTGTAATATCCAGCTCCAATTAGCAGTACCCCATGGTACAAGTTCCCCTGACCCAGTAGTGGACAGCAAGATATAAACTGGCTGTACATTTAATGATTCTAATATTTCTTTTAGCATGTCTGTCATCACAAGACACACTATATCATTAACGCCTTCATGCATTGTGGGCAAAATTTCTGCTGTGAGTTCACATTCACTCGGACCTTCTGTCATGAGAGGGTTAATCTCTGAAGCAGCCAACACACAGTGTTCTATAGATTGCTCTGCAGACCCTTCTCTTGGCCCAGCAGCAATAGTGCCCACCTTATTTTTACACCACACTTCGTGCAGTAACGCAAGTTCTTTCTTGTTCCATGCTTCCCAGTCTGTTTTGAGATAACATTACATTAAAGTAAACCCTTACAGACCACTTTTGACTACAGGAAAGCCTATAATAAGGCTTACCTGTAGCTACCCAGGATATCTCCTAAACCTGCACGGTTTAGGAGATATCCCCTGTATCTGCATGTGCCGACGTCAACGTGCCGTTTGCTTCAGTGAGTGTGCCGTTACCAGCGGCTACCGCGCGCATGCGTGGGAGCGATGACATTGCGGCTTCGGCCAATCACAGTGCTGGAGTCGCGATACCCGGATGTAACTCCGGGGAGAAATGTCGCTGGCCAGTGCTGTGTACAGGCACCGCAGCGGAGGCTTCAATCTCATGTGAGTATTACATAATGAGCTAGTATGCTATGCATATTAGCTCATTATGCCTTTGTCTTGCAGGTCTTTTTTTTTGTTTGTTTTTTAACTAATCTTCAGACACTATTGGTTGCAATACCACCATTTCACCACTGAGCACTGGCAGTGCTTCCTGCATTTCATACACATTTGTAATTTCATCTGGCTGTATTACCTCACTATTTGCCTGAACATTTTTCACCCTATTACTAAGCAACCCATTGTACTAAGTTTTACCCTGTTTTTACCCACCATACAGAGTACTACATAGCAGTAAGTCCTTCTTCCATGCAGATCTCCTCTTGCCACCACTTCATCGGTATTAGACACATGCTTAGTCTCTTTTACATTTTTATCAGGAACAGTCTTACCACTCCATCTGGCATTTCTCCGGGTATATCTCCCCACGCAACCACAGGATGAAGCCACAAGCCGCTAGGTGTCACAGGCTTTTGGACACCCCAGCACTTTTTGTGTGGATAATTAGCAACTCTTTACTATAGCTCCACCACCCAGGTGACACTTCCTCTCTTGTTGCAACAGGAAACAGCATTCTCCCACCAGAACTTTTCCAGTACTCTCCAAATGGCGGTAGCAGTTCCTCAGAAAACATTTTTGGTGTACCGTCTCTTTAAGGCTTGTGAGACAATACACATTTCCTTGCTCGCCCAGCAAAGCACAAACAGACAGTCTCTGGCAACTCACAGTTTTTGGTATGCTGGGGTTGGGGAATTTGTTGCTCATTGGTAGCGCCAAACTGTATGTTTACTTCACACCAGAGGTACATGTCACAGCTTTTTCTGCCTACTTTTATTTATAAGTAACCAAAAAAGCGCACATGAAAGTTTTCCCATGCAGGGGTTCTCAACATCAATGCAACAAAACATAGAATTTAGCCTTGTGGCTCTTTTTGCAGTTTCACTGCTTAGGCCCCATGTCTTGGTCCTCTCTTAAATGCCCCTGAAGAAAACTTTTTCTCCTGAAACGCGTCGGTCATAGCAAGAAGCTACAACCACATCATTAACCAGCTATTCACGAGCCCATGCACAACTTGCTGTTTTATGCAAAGTGATGGTGATGTATGCACCAATGTTCTTATTCTGTAATGATAAACTTTATACTTTTAAATATATCTACTTTACATTTGAGTCTGCCTTAAAAGTCCCACAGTACCGGGGGTACATTCTTAAGCCTCGTACACATGATCAGATTGTTGGCCAACAGAGCGTCAGACTTTTGTCCGAAGGGCGTGTGCCAGGAACTTGTCTTGCATACAAACGGTACACAATTGTCGGCCAACAAACACAAATGTAGTGACGTACTACGTGGAATTTCAGCTCTTGAACACCACCCTTTGGGCACCTTCTGCTAATGTCGTGTTTGGTGAGCATTGATTCTGAGCATGCGTGTTTGTACTTTGGACTTTTGTGTGATGGACTTGTGTACACACTATCTGAAAATCTGACAACAGACTGCTGTCCGCCAAAAATTTACTAGCCTGTCATCCAACATTTGTTGGCGGAAAGTTGGACAACAATTGTCTGATTCGGCATACTAACGCTCAGATTTTAGGCAAACAGTCTGTCATCACACAATTCCCTGCTGAAAATCCGATCGTGCTACAAGGCTTTACGTCCTGTTTAACACACACCTGCATCATTAGCATGCCTGTTTCCCAGAAAACCTGGCCCAGACCGCCATTTTAAACAGTGACACAGGCTCGACCTGCCACAGTTCCTTCTGTTTAATCCTAATCCTCTTTTAGAATAATCCTAGGCTCTTTTGTACAATTCACCTTTTTCTGTGCTGTTGCATTTAATCTGATTTTTATGTTTTTGTGGATGGACCTCCTAAAGCCAAAATAGAAGTTACATTTGTAGGAGGTCCTCCTTCACAGCGTCTTCTAGCCAGATGTAATTAACCACTTCAATACAGGGCACTTTTCCCCCTTTCTGCCCAGGACAATTTTTAGCTTTCAGCGCTGTCACACTTTGAATGACAATTGCGCAGTCATGCAACACTGTACCCAAAGTACATTTTTATCATTTTCTTCCTACAAATAGATCTTTCTTTTGGTGGTATTTCCACCACTGGGTTTTTTATTTTTTGCTAAACAAACTAAAAAAGACGGAAATTTTTGAAAAGAAAAAAGTTTTTCTTTGTTTCTGTTATAAAATTTTGTTTTCTCCTTCACTGATGGGCACTGATGAGGCTGCACTAATGGGCACTGATAAGGCAGCACCAATAAGGTGGCACCAGAGGCGGACTAACCATTCAGGCACTCGGGCACTGCCCGAGGGCTCGGGCTCACTAGGGGGCACCATCAGGGTTGCCAGCCTCAATAAAACCAGGGACAGTATGTAAAAATCCCGATTATAGCTGCCCCGCCTCTCCACTGCCTCCTCAGCCAATAAGAACACAGTGTACCCGCTCCCTTCTCCAATGCGGCTTATTTGACATAGGAACAGGAGATGCCGACTGCTGGAGGACAGGAGAAGGAGGAGGGGACACTGCCTGCAGTGTGGGACGGACTGCAACCTGATATAAGGTAAGCTGAACTAAATGTATTCTTGTCAGTGGTTTACCCTGGTCAGCAGGGGGGAGGCTGTGTTTCCTCTAGTAGGGCTCCTCCTGTCTCTGAAGCAATTAGATTGATTATCCATGTGAGGACAAGTGCACTACTTCTGGAGGAAGAACATGTTCTGAATGTCTCACCCAATCTCTGCTACACCGCCCTACTCTTTACCTGCCCACCAGTACACATGCACAGTCTCCCCCTTTCCTGTTTTACCACTTCCTGTGTATGTGAGCCTCTGGGGCACTACAAGTACCAGCATGCCAGGAGATGGAGGCAGCAGCAGTGTGTTCTATCATTGGATGAAAAGAGCTGGTGTGTGTATACTGTGTGTGAATACTGTGTATATGTATACTATATGTATGTGTGACTGTATGTCTATGTGTACTGTGCATGCGTGCGTTTGTGTGTATACTGTGCATGCGTGCGTCTGTCTGCATACTGTGCATGCATGCGTCTGTGTGTATACTGTGCATGCATGTGTCTGTGTACTGTCCATGTGTGCCCACTGCTGCTCAACAGAAGTCGATCTAACAATCCCGTACCCGTGAAAAATCCACTTGTTGCCATTCGGGGGCAGCTGAATGGTGCACTGCTGAGCTCGGTCTCAGATCAGGCAGCAGGGCAGGTCTGGGTGCACACCTGTGCAGTGATATCATGGCACACATCAAGCATGGCTTTTATTCACATGCCCCACTGCCCGATCTGAGACCAACCGCAGCAGTTCACTATTCCGCTGGCTCTACGACTCCCTTGCGCAGTTCAGAGCCTGCAACATGTGGATTTTTTTTAAAAGCCTTTTTCCACCAGCTGCCTACCACTCACACCAAGGTGCAAACCAAGGTGCAAAGGTGTGTCTAAGGGGATACTGATGGAAGGTGACACTCTGAGGGCTGTGCCGTAGGGTGGCACTCAGGAGGCTGTGCCGTAGGGCAGCACTCCGGGGGCGTTGCCATAGGGTGGCACTCCGGGGGCTGTGCCGCAGTGTGGCACACTAGGGGCTGTGCCGCATGGTGGCACACTGGGGGCTGTGCCGTAGGGTGGCACTCTGGGGGCTCTGCCGTAAGGTGGCACTCTGGAGGCTCTGCCATAAGGTTGAACTCTGAGAGCTCTGCTGCAAGGTGACATTTTTGGGACTCTGCGGACTGTGATGTATAGGGAGAATGTTGGGACTTCGATGTAGGGGAGGACTCTGATGTGAGCATGGCGCTCATCCTGACTGCTGTTTTCTATATGTTTTAATTGTTACTTACTACTGACCCACATACTCTGTACTTTATACTGTACATATACCTGACCAAGGTGTTCATTGTCTCAACAGTTGCTGGTTTTAATCAAGTTCTTCCGTAAGGTTGCCTCATGCCGCGTACACACGAGCGGACTTTCCGGCATACTTGGTCCGGTGGACCAGAGTCCGCCGCACAATCCGATTGTGTGTAGTCTCCCGCAGCCTTTTTTTTCCCAAAAGTCCGCCGGACCTAGATTTGAAGCATGTTTCAAATTTTTCCGTCGTAAGTCCGCCAGACTCAGTTCCTGACGGAAAGCCCGTTCGTCTGTATGCTGGTTCGACGGACCAGATACGACACAAGGGCAGGGTACTGCGTCTTGCACTCGCTGCAATAGGACAAACACATTTTCCTATTGCGGCGAGCGTGGGGAATAACCAGGTCCTTAGGTCTGGTATGGATTTTAAGGGGAACCCCCTATGCCGAAAAAACGGCATGGGGTCCCCCCTAAAACCCATACCAGACCCCGATCCGAGCACGCAGCCCGGCCGGTCAGGAAAGGGGATTCTGGCTTCTGGGCTTTTTGGCTTCTTGGCTTCTTCTCTTCTTCCGATGTTGACACGACGGTCTCTCCGGCTGGAATGCTCTCTGAGTGCTCCGATGTGACTTATATAGGCGGATACCCCGCCTCTTATGCCGACACAGTCCCTGGGCATGCTGGAACTGTGACGTTTTAGGGGGCGTGGTCAACATCACCCAGGGACCATGCCCCCTAAAACGTCACATGCTGGGACTGTGACGGCATAAGGGGGCGGTAAAAGCGGCGAGATTCACTTCCTTTTCTAGTCCCGTCGTACCTGAGTCACGTCCAAAATGAACTTGTCCGTCTGTGGGCGAGTCCGTTTATTCAGAAAGTCCGCCGTAACTCCGGCGAAAGTTCGTCGGAAAGACAGGCGGACCTAGCCTGTCGGAAAGTTCAGTCGCGTGTGGGCAAGTCCGTCCGTTCAGAAAGACTGCCGGAAAGTCCGCTCGTGTGTACGCGGCATCAGTAAGACAAAAATATCCTTTTTTTTGTGCATAAAAAACATATATAATGGAAACATTTATTTTAAAAAAAATTATCCTTTGACTGATTTATTTGTGTCTGTGAGATTATCAGTTGTGACACAGAAAGTAGAATTTTATGGGTACAAGTTCTGTGGTATGTTTGCATTGTATGCAGCAGGTGCAGATTCTGTTCAATCCTCCTTTAGGACTCTTCCACTGGCCATGCCCATGGTTCGCCATGGTGCACTATGCATGCCTCAGGTCATCATCTCCCTGGTAGGGGTCCCAGTGCAGTATTTTGCCCAGCGGCCCATAATGCTGTTAAGGTGGCACTGCCCATGAGAGGCTCCTGGTGCCTCTACTGGGTCACCAGCTCTAAGTCTCCTGCCACTCTGCATGTCGCCAAGCTTGGTGCCCTTCCCCTAAAAAAGATGGCTGCTACGTGTCGGCCATCTGTAAGCCTGGGGGCCCCATAATCTCCTATAGCCCCATGTGTTGTCAGTCCACCTCGGACTGATGAGGAGGCACTAATATGTAGAATTAATGGGCACTGATAGGTGGCACTCATATTCAGCACTGATGGGCATTGATAGGTGGCACTGATGGGCACTGATAGGCAGCACTGATAGGTGACAGTGATAGGTGGGCACTGATTGGCGATTTGGGTGGAAATTGGCAGCTGATGGGCACTGATTGGCATTGTGGTGGGCACCTCTAAAGGGAGCTGCACTGATAATCAATGTGCTGATTATCAGTACACACCCCCCCTCTGACAGGAGAGCCCCCGATCGGCTCTCCCTGTCAGCGCGAACTGAGGAAAGCCGATTACCAGCACCTCTGTCAGAGGCTCTTTACCACGATTGGAGATGCGGTGTGTCAGAGTGACACACCACACCACCGATCGTCATGCTGCGCGCCCCCGTGGGCGTGTTCTGGCTTGTTATCCTGCTGGACATCATATGACGCCCAGTCAGGATAACTGATCCACTTCCCAGCCACCATTTTGCTATAGGCCGGACGGGAAGTGGTTAATTTAGGCATTACTTTTATTAAATACTTCCGTCATGCCAGTTCAATTTGCAAATTTAGCTTTATCTCCCATGTGCAAGCTGTTCTCCATATCTACTATTTTCTAAGGGTCCCTGATCCTTCATTCTCTTATACCAAGGAGAAACAAGCAAAAAACTGGACTTTTTCAGGTGCCACTCATAAAAACATCTAATATAAAAAATTAATTGTACCCAAAATTATGTTATTCATTATAAAAACATGTTTAAAATGATATATCACAAACACCTGTGCAATACCCCAGAGTTCCCATATACAGACATGTTCGTGATCTAAAGATATATTCTTTTACATTGTATGATTGGCTGTTCCAACCCTGAGGCAAGAGTGTGTGTATCTTCAACACTTTCACGGGTTTACACCTGCCTTTTCAGGAAACGTTAAAACTTTAACAATGTATATATGAAGTTCATGTATGCAGATGTGCATCCTAGAAAGGCAAGGGGCCATAGGTCCAGCACATGCTCAGTGAGATGGGGTGCATCAAGGGATAAAATGCCCCTTTGAAGCAAGCAACGAAATAAGGGTGTTGGGTGCTGAAAAAGAATGCCATTAGGATTTGTACTTAACGGCAGTCATGAGCGCCCCCCCAAGGGTCCTTGCAGCACATTCCTTCTTCCAGACATGTGGTATAGGCAACTCTGGTCCCAAGAGGTGTAAGAGTGGGTCTGATTTCCTTGGGAACTGACAGATAGAACACAAAAGAAAGGCAGAAATATAAGAAAGCCTAATGCCGCGTACACACGGTCGGACTTTTCACCTGCAAAAGTCCGACGGACGCCGCCGGACAAAGTCCCGCGGAAAGTCCGACCGTGTGTGGTCTCCATCGGACTTCCGACGGACCGTTTCGGTCGGATTTTTGCGGAAATCCGACGTACTTTAGATTTGAAGCCTGCTTCAAATCTTTACGTCGTACCTCCGCCGGACTCAGTTCCTGACGGAAAGCCCGTTCGTCTGTATGCTAGTCCGAAGGACCAGATACGACGGAGGGGCAGGTTACTGCATCTCGCACTCGCTGCAATAGGAAAAACAAATCTTCCTATTGCGGCGAGCGCGGGGCATACCAGGCCCTTAGGTCTGGTATGGATTATAAAGGGGAACCCCTACGCCAAAAAAACGGCGTGGGGTCCCCCTAAAATCCATACCAGACCCCGATCCGAGCACGCAGCCTGGCCGGTCAGGAAAGGGGGTGGGGACGAGCGAGCGCCCCCCCCCCTCCTGAACCGTACCAGGCCGCATGCCCTCAACATGGGGGGGGTGCTTTGGGGGAGGGGGGCGCCCTGCGCCCCCCCCCCCAAAGCACCTTGTCCCCATGTTGATGAGGACAAGGGCCTCTTCCCGACAACCCTGGCCGTTGGTTGTCGGGGTCTGCGGGCGGGGGCTTATCGGAATCTGGGAGCCCCCTTTAATAAGGGGGCCCCCAGATCCCGGCCCCCCACCCTATGTAAATGAGTATGGGGTATATGGTACCCCTACCCATTTACCTAGGTAAAAAGTGTCAGTAATAAAACACAACACAGGTTTTTAAAATAATTTATTAAACAGCTCCGGGGGGGGGGGTCTTCTTCCGTCTTCGGGGGTCCCTCCGGTTCATCTTCTCCCGGCGTCCGGTTGGTTCTTCTCCGCTCTCCGGCCTCTTCTCCCGGTGTCGCAGGTCTTCGGCCGGCCCCTCCGCTGTCTTCATGTAGCTCTATTGCGAGCGGAGGTCCGGACTTCTTGGCTTCTTGGCTTCTTGGCTTCTCTTCTCTTCTCTTCCCCCAGATGTTGACACGACGCTCTCTCCGGCTGGACTGGTCTCTGAGGGCTGCGTTGTGACTTATATAGGCGGAGACCCCGCCCCCATATGATGTCACAGTCCCTGGGCATGCTGGGACTGTGACGTTTTAGGGGGCGTGGTCGACCACGCCCCCTAAAACGTCACAGTCCCAGCATGCCCAGGGACTGTGACATCATATGGGGGCGGGGTCTCCGCCTATATAAGTCACAACGCAGCCCTCAGAGACCAGTCCAGCCGGAGAGAGCGTCGTGTCAACATCTGGGGGAAGAGAAGAGAAGAGAAGCCAAGAAGCCAAGAAGCCAAGAAGTCCGGACCTCCGCTCGCAATAGAGCTACATGAAGACAGCGGAGGGGCCGGCCGAAGACCTGCGACACCGGGAGAAGAGGCCGGAGAGCGGAGAAGAACCAACCGGACGCCGGGAGAAGATGAACCGGAGGGACCCCCGAAGACGGAAGAAGACCCCCCCCCCCGGAGCTGTTTAATAAATTATTTTAAAAACCTGTGTTGTGTTTTATTACTGACACTTTTTACCTAGGTAAATGGGTAGGGGTACCATATACCCCATACTCATTTACATAGGGTGGGGGGCCGGGATCTGGGGGCCCCCTTATTAAAGGGGGCTCCCAGATTCCGATAAGCCCCCGCCCGCAGACCCCGACAACCAACGGCCAGGGTTGTCGGGAAGAGGCCCTTGTCCTCATCAACATGGGGACAAGGTGCTTTGGGGGGGGGGGGCGCAGGGCGCCCCCCTCCCCCAAAGCACCCCCCCCATGTTGAGGGCATGCGGCCTGGTACGGTTCAGGAGGGGGGGGGGCGCTCGCTCGTCCCCACCCCCTTTCCTGACCGGCCAGGCTGCGTGCTCGGATCGGGGTCTGGTATGGATTTTAGGGGGACCCCACGCCGTTTTTTCGGCGTAGGGGTTCCCCTTTATAATCCATACCAGACCTAAGGGCCTGCGACGGGGCTCGCAAGGTTTCAATCTCGCCAAAAAAAGCGGCGAGATTGAATTCCTTTTCTAGTCCCGTCGTACCAAAGTCACGTTCAAAATGAACGGACTTGTCCGTGTGTGGGAAAGTCCGTTCATTCTGAAAGTCCGGCGGAAGTCCGTCGGGAAGACCGGATTCCGGAAAGTCCGGCCGTGTGTAGGCAAGTCCGGCCGTTCAGAAAGTCCGGCGGTAGTCCGCCGGAAGTCTGGCGGCAAGTACGTCGGACCTAGCTTTCTAGAAAGTCCGACCGTGTGTACGCGGCATTAGGCAGCTTAATTAGCCGGCATGTAAGGGTCTGCGTTCCTGATGGTCCCAATCAAGGCAAGACTCCTCTATCCACTCCTGACTGGTTGTCCACTACTGTTGTGGCTATTTCTGGTTGAGACTGAAATTTAGTAAAAAGTTGCATGGAACATCTTATTTTATGTTTGAATACAGCCACAGGTCCTTATTTGATAGCCGTGTAAGTGCAGGTGCGTGGCCTCAAACGCAGATAGTGTGCATTCGGCACCGCTCACCCACGCACCTGTCAATTAATGACCTGCAATTGTGTTTGTAGAGCCACTGTGTCCTCATAGAGGAACAGGCAGCTGCACAAACACGCTGTACATGCCATCCATGTGAATGAGCCCTTAATTATTATTAATTTTTTTACAATTCTATTTTTTTTTTTTTTTTAACAAAAGTGTGTTATAATGACACTGCACTGCTAAAAATGACTTTAAATAAAACAACAAATGCAAAACCCAAAAGCAGCTGTTTACACTTATTCTATTATAAGTTACTATACAAATTTAAAAAAACTACGGCGCTAAACACAGTGAAACTGTCTGTCTGAAATATGAATTTAATTATACATATATAAATAATATATAAATGTGCGTATCACCAAACAAAATTAATTAAGTAGAGAACAATGCTTTAACATATACTGTATGCTAAGAATAATGCTTTTATAATTTAAAATGAGCAATTCCAAAATTAATTTAACCACTTTGAATGACAATTGCGCGGTCATGCTACACACTACCCATATGACATTTTTTATAATTTTTTTTCACACAAATAGAGCTTTCTTTTGGTGATATTTAATAACCTCTGGGTTTTTTATTTTTTGCTAAATGAAAAAAGACCTAAAGTTTTGAAAACAAAAAATGTTTTTTATAGTTTATTATAAAATTTTGCAAACAGGTAATGTTTCTCCTTCACTGATGTGCGCTCACGAGGCTGCACTGATGGGCACTGATGGGGCTGCACTGATAGGCGGCATTAATAAGTGGCACTGATAGGCAGCACTGATAGGGGACACTGATGAGCACTGATTGGCAGCACTGGTGGGCACTGATTGGCATTATTGTTGGGAAGGCCCTGATTATCAGTGTAGTTGTCTCCTTCACACAAGCCAATTATCGGCTCTCCTCTCCTCAAGCTGTCAGCATGAGGAAAGGAATGCTGGTAACCAGCTTATGTTTACATCACGGTCAGTTGTCATTGGACACAGCTGATCACGTGGTAAAGGGTCGCTGTGATTGGCCTTTTACCACAATCTGTGATCAGCTGTGTCCTAAGGACTCAGCGATCACAGAGTGCGCTTCCCGCATACCGCAGGGGGGCACGTGGGCAGCACAATCACGGGAGGACGTCAATGGACGCCCTCCTACCAATGTAAGCCCACACTGTAGCCGTCTTTTGACTATAGCGTGGGTGGGAAATGGGTAAAAAACAAATTATCGTGAAAAAAAAAGTCCTTAGAAACGGTTCCAAACTTTCAAGGAAGAAACACATTCCAGCAGAACAGTGCAATAATGTGATGATTCTCCAGTGAAAACTGAATGTGCTGTTGCTGAAAACCACCACTGTGCTGCTCCACACCCTGTGAACAATGTCCACTTTCTGACCCACCACAGTACATAAAATACAATACAATACAAAATAATTATTTGATCCCCTGCAGATTTTATAAGTTTGCCCACTTACAAAGAAATGAAGGGTCTATAATTTTAATCATAGGTGTATTTTAAATGATAGAGACAGAATATTACCAAAAATCCAGAAAAAACGCATGATACAAATTATAAATTATAGTTATAAATTGAGTTGCAGTTCAGTGAGTAAAATAAGTGTTTGATCCCCAAGCAAAACATGACTTGGTACTTGGTAGAGAAACCCTTGTTGGCAAGCACAGAGGTAAGACATTTCTTGTAGTTGGTGACCAGGTTTTCACACATCTCAGGAGGGATTTTTGTTCACTCTTCTTTACAGATCTTCTCTAAATCCTTTAGGTTTCTTGGCTGTTACTTGGCAACTCAAACTTTCAGCTCCCTCCATAAATTTTCTATAGGATTAAAGTCTAGAGACTGGCTAGACCACTCCACGACCTTAATGTGCTTCTTCTTGAGCCACTCCTTTGTTGTCTTGGAGGTATGTTTTGGGTCATTGTCATACTGGAAGACCCATCCATGACCTATCTTCAGTGTTCTGGGTGAGGGAAGAAGGTTCTCATCCAAGATCTTACAATACATTGCTCTATCCATTGTCCTCTCAATGCGGCAAAATCAGTCTGTATCTTTAGCAGGGAAACAGCCCCAAAGCAATATATTTAATATACCTCCGTGCTTGACTGTAGGGATGGTGTTCTTAGTCAGAAGTCATAGTCAGCATTATTCTTCCTCCAAACACAGCGAGTTGAGCTAATGCCAAAAGAGCTCAATTTTGGTCTCATCTGACCACAGCACTTTCTCACAATCCTTCTCTGAATCATTTATATGTTCATTGGCAAACTTCTGAGGGGCTTGTACATGTGCCTTCTTGAGGAGGGGGACCTTGCGGGCACTGCAGGGTTTCAATCAATGGCGACGTATTGTGTTATTAATGGTTTGTTTGGTGACTGTGGTCCCAATTGCCTTGAGATCATTCACAAGCTCCTCCTCTATACTTCTGGGCTGATCCCTCACTTTTCTCATGATCATCCTTACTCCATGAGGTGAAATCTTGCATGAAGCTCCAGACCGAGGGCTGTTGATGATTATTTTGTATTCCTTCCATTTGTAAATAATCGCTCCAACAATTGTCTCCTTCTCACCAAGCTTCTTGCTGGTGGTCTTGTAGCCCATTCCAGCCTGGTACAGGTCTACAATCTTGTCCCTGATGTCCTTTGATAGATTTTTGGTCTTGCCTATGATGGTGAGGTTTGAATGGTCTGAGGTCTGTGGGCAGGTGTCTTTTATACACATAATCAGTTGTTGTTAGGAGCACCTTCTTAAATTGACAGGACTAATCTGGGTACCACATGAGCACATACTGTAACCAGTCTGTGAAAGACAGAATTATTGTTTGTTGGTAGGGGATCATATACTTATTTTACTCACTGAACTGCAACTCAGTTTATAACATTTGTATCTTGTTTTTTTTCTGGATTTTGGTATTCTGTCTCCATCATTTAAAATACACCTATGATAACAATTATAGACTCTTCATTTCTTTGTAAGTGGGCAAACTTACAAAATCTGCAGGGGATCAAATAATTATTTTCCCCACTGTATACTGCAGCAGGGAGGCTCGTACAGGGACCGCAATGTACCTGTACATTGCAACTTGATTGAACACAGCAGGACCAATGATTCATGGCTGTGACCTGCTGATCGTCTGTGTCAAATCACAGCCCAGAACCCTGTGTTGACAATCAGCACAGGGCTCTGTACAGAGAGAATGATTTTAGACTGGGTTCACATACTGTATGTGCCGTCCGGTTTTGACAGCAGGATTTCAGCTCCCTTCGGTGTGACTTTGTTCAGTAGTTCAAGTATGATTCAGGTGCGAATTGTCAAAGTGTATGACAGTGAAAATCGCACCTGAACCATGCTCAAAATCGTACCGGAATCTTTTTTAAAATGTGCTGCGGCCGGCCCACACATATGTGAACTGGCTCCATTGAAAAGGCTTAATTTCATGTGAATTAGATGCAGTTCAAAACGCATCCAATTAGTGAACCAAATCTTATTTTTTTTTTTTTTTTTTTTTAACGAAAGACGTGAAAGAATACATTTTGGCCTAAATTCATGAAGATTGTTTTTATCTGATACGTTTTATAACAGAAAATAGAAAAAATAGTTTTTTTTCCAAATTTTCAGTCTTTATTCGTTTATATAAAAAAAAGATGAAAAAAACAGTGTTGATGAAATACCACCAAAATAAAGCTCTGTTTGTGTGAAAAAAATTGTGTAAATTTCATGTGGGTACACTGTTGCATGACCGCACAATTGCCAGTTAAAGTAGCACAGTATCGAATAGCAAAAAATGCCCTGGTCATGAAGGGAGTAACTTTTTCCAGAGCTCAAGTGGATATACACCCATCACATCAAAACACTTCATAAAGAAAGATGGCAGGTGGCACTTTGTTTTTAAATCATAACGGGATATCCCCTCTGAAGCACCATCAGTACTGTCTGTGACTGAAGCTCATCAAAGGTAAATAGACAAAAAAGAAAAAGACTACCTTGGATTATGAGCATAATCTGTTCCAGAAGAATGCTTGTAATCCAAAGCATTCGTATATCAAAGCGAGTTTCCCCATACGAATCAATGGAAACTCAGATAATTTGTTCCAGTGTCACTGCTAGTGTATTGAGGGCCACATGTGGCCATAGGTGGGGGGTCGCCGGAAACACTCGGAGACGTTCAGAGATGCTCAGAGACACTCGGGAAGGGAGTGTTTCTGAGCCTCTCCGAGCGTCACCGGCGCCCCCCGCAGCTCTGGCCACATGCGGTACTGCACTCCCCAGAGGCTTGAATCCTGCTCATTAAGGATGAGCTCCGGCGTGTTCGCATGCTGCACGTGCCGAGCCCGCCAGGAAGTCGGCACGGCGCAGTGCTAATCACAATCAGTGGGACATTTCCCGATCTCTGCAGCCGCACATCGGGAAATGTGTCACTGCTTGTGATTAGCGCTGCGCCGTGCTGACTTCCTGGCAGGCTCAGCATGTGCAGCATGCGAACACGCCGGAGCTCATCCTTACTGCTCATCTTGCGAGACAGCGCTCGCAAATCGAGTCAGGATTTCAAAAAAACGCTTGTAAACTGCGTTACTTGCAATCTAAGGTTTTACTGTAATTAATAGTATTGCCAGCAAATGTTCAAGGAAAAAAGTCTGAATAAACCAATGCAGTAAAAGGAGAGTGCTCCAGTCAAAACTGAATATGGCCAGTAAATGTGCATTTCAATTGAAGTCTATGGGGTATAAAATGCACTACACCAAAAAGAAAAAAAAGTGAGCTGCATTGATGTGAATGGCCACTATGTTATTAGGATTAGATTAAAAGGATAAGTTCGCCTTTCTGAACACATTACACCCATATCTAGGGTGCAACCTGTAACATGTTCAATATCTGCCCCCCCCCCACCTCTCTCCCTATGACAGCGGGCCGGGGATCTTCTCTCCGCACGCACTGTCACAATTCAAAAAGAGTGCAGCCACTGATATTTAGGTTGGATTAGCTATGAGGAAGGATGTTTGTCCCCCGAAACGCATCAACCATTGAATCGTTTTTGGTCCTAGGATGGGTTACATCGCGTTCGGCTGATGTTTATCAAATGTATGCATACTGTTTTATCCGCTTATGAATATCCATTTGTCTTTGTGGATGTAATAAACTTGTCTATGGTAATGCACAAGGTGTTTGCTCCCTCCTGTGTGCTTTTGCAGTTTATCGACGATTTCCCGGGTCTAAAGGGAGCTGCATCCCAAAGAGGCATTGCACATTGAAGCATTGTGAAAAAGAAAATCCCGGGATCTAGCGCTGGTGTTTTTGATCGTCATTCTACTACTTCTGATAATTAGCACAATGCAGCCACATCTCTACATCAATGTGTCCCTCTCTTTCCAATTATAAAACTGAGAAATATAAATTAACCACTTGCCGCCAAATCACATACCTGTACGTCATTTGACTTCAAGTGCTTGTACTGGGATTTTGTGGCTCTCTCGGCTCTCCTGTCCCACCAGGAAACCCGACCTACTAGACAACATGTCCGGAGGTTAGTCGGAGGCCCATACAAAAGCTGAAATTGGCTTTGATCAGTTCTCCACTATGGTAACCTGGAAGCGATGATACAACATCACTTCTGGTTTACCTGGATGTCAACAGCGCCATTTTTTGAAAATTGAAAGTATTTAAAAATGCAAATCTTGGTGTTTTGAATGCTTTCAAGCGCAAATGAGGGATGTGGGGTCTTATTGACCCCAAATCCCTCCGTAAAGAGTACTTGTCACATGCCTATTACTGTCACAAGGATGTATACATTTCTTGTGACAGCAATAAAAGTGATTAAAAAATTTAAAGCAACAGTGTAAATATAAAAAAAGAAAAAATTCATAATTTAAAAAAGAAAAAAAAAATTAAAGTGCCCCTGTCCCCCCATGCTAGCGCACAAAGGCGCACGCGTGCGTCGGTCCCGCAGGCAAACAGCGATCGTCCCACACGTGTGAGGTATTGCTGCGAACATCGGATCATGGGCAGTAATTCTAGCACTAGTCCTCCTCTGTAGATATAGGGGGTTATTTACGAAAAGGCAAAACCACTTTGCACTACAAGAGCAAACTACAAGTGCAAAGTGCACTTGAAAGTGCACTTGGAAGTGCAGTCGCTGTAGATCCGAGAGGGACATGCAAGGAATATATAAAAAAACAGCATTTTAGCTTGCACATGATTGGATGATAACATCAGCAGAGGTTCCCCTCATTTCAGATCTACCCCTTAGATTTACAGTGACTGCACTTTCAGTGCACTTGTAGTGCAAAGTGGATTTGCATTTTGTAAATAACCCCCATAAAGTGGTAACCTGTAAAGGGTTTTAAAGCGTCACCTATGGATAGCAAACTTGTCGCTGTTGCAGGGGCCTGCGCAATTTTAAAGCATGACATTTGGTATCTATTCACTTGGCGTGACATCATCACTTTTTTTTTTTTTTAAATATTAGGTTATGTATTGTATATTTTTTTTTAAAAGTGAATTTTTTCCCAAAAATTGCATTTGAAAAAACGCTGTGCAAATGCTGTGTAACATAAAAATGTGCAAAACGCGCTAATTTATTATCTAGGGTCTCTGCTTTAAAAATATATATAATGTTTAGGGGTTCTAAGTCATTTTCTAGTAAAAAGTACCGATTTTGACATTGAAACAAAAGATGACAGAAAACGCCTGGTTCTTCAAGTGGTTACTAGTGTAATATCGAGAATGTTTAAAAAAAAAAGGTTTATATCTGACCAAAAAAAAAAAAGGGGGCAGTTAAGGTAGAAAGAGAGACTTCTTTGTATGTGAGGGACAGTTAGGAGGATGCCTGTCCATTCAGCACGTCCATACATGACAGTCCTGTGGTGAAGGTCAGGAGACACAAGTAACAGTCTGCCCTTCTCTCTCATGGCGTCTCCTGGTCTTACTTCCGGGGTGGTGTTTCCTCTGTGTGAGGGGCCGGTGTAATGGTTGCACATTTCCGGCGGCTGTCACCAATAAGCCGAGCCTGGCGTTGGCAGTGTGTAGTGGAAAGTGATGTGGTCTCTGGTGATCTCAGTGAGAGGTGTGCAGTGCACAGGGAGCCGCTCAGGTAATGCAGCAAGAGAGGAGACACTTCCGGCTTCTTCGTATCACATAGTCGTGGCACATAGGACACCCAGCGAGCAGTACAAGCACGGGCCACTGTGTGTGCACTAAAGTCTATAGGAATTCATTACATGGAATATATGTGTGTAGGGGGCGGGGCTACACAGCACTTATCATTCATAACCGGATAGTTCGATCCAGTAACTGGGACAGTGTCAGAGGCTGAGCACGTGTTCTCCATAACCAATCACAGTGCACACAGCTCTCCCAGCCCACCTGTTGGAGCTTAAAATAGAACTAACATCATGGAGAGGGAATTAGACCACCTGTCAGTTTTTGTTGCAGTCTGTGTCCCCATTGGGGAGATTTGTTTACTGTTCTTAGAGTGAAAGAGAATCTCACATTTTGAGTTGTCACCTGAACAGGAATTAAGGGGAAATCTTCCAATGGGGACACTGGTTCTGGTGACAACTATGGAGGGATTTCCTCTCACTTCCTGTTTTGGCTATGGGAAGGGAAGCGGAATCTCCTCCATGGGCCACAGAATATGTGTGTGTTGTGTGTGTTTTTTTTTCTTTCCCTTTCTTCCCTCTCTTACCAAAAACATGGGGGGGGGGGGGGGGGGGTTGTAAAGGCAGGTTTTTTTTTTTTTAATGTATTCTATGCATACAGATAAAAAGCCTTCTGTGTGCAATATTCCCCCTAATACTTACCTCAGCCCCCTCTAGATCCATCGATGTTGTAGGAGTGTCTTGGCTGCCCAGGACTCCCCTCCTCATTGGCTGAGACAGCAGCGCGGCACCATTGGCTCCCGCTGCTGTCAAAGGCAGTCGGCCAATGAGAAGAGAAGGCGGGGCCGGGCATTGGCTCCGTGTCTAAATGGACACACAGAGCTGAGGCTCGGGTGCCCCGTAGCTTGCTGTGGGGGCACTCAACAGGAGGGAGGGGCCAGGAGCACCGAAGAGGGACGCGAAAAGAGGAGGATCTAGGCTGCTTTGTGCAAAACCGCAACAGAGCAGATATGTATAACATGTTTTTGTTATTTTAACTAAAAAAAAAATGAGACTTTACAATCACTTAACTCCTTCAGATCCGCGCTATAACCGAACGACAGCTACAGCGCAGATCTGCTTTCCCGGTCGGTTGTCAATAGACATCCTCCATTTTGCATGCTTGCCACACACCCCTGAAGGGTGCGCGCGACGCATGCTGTAATCACCTGAGTCAATGAGACTCGGGTGATCACAGATCGGATAGGGGTTCGATCCTGACCCCTTACCACGTGATCAGCTGTCAGCCAATGACAGTTGATCATGTGATGTAAACAGAGTCAGTAATCAGCTTGAGGAGGGAAAAAAGCCCATCACCAGCTTCTTCGGGACCGATGTCCCTTCAACAGAAGCCGCCTTGTATGTACCAATCAGTGTCACCTTATCAGTGCCCATCAGTGTAGCCTCATCAGCGTACATCAATGAGGGAGAAAAATTACCTGTTTGCTAAATTTATTAACAAAATATAAAACGGTTTTGTATCTTTTTTTTTTTTTTTTTTTTTTAGATTCAGGCTTTTTAATTTTTTTTTTTTTTAACAAAAAATAAAAAACCCAGAGGTGATCAAATGCCACCAAAGGAAAGCTCTATTTGTGGGAAAAAAAAGAAACAAATTTAATTTGGTTACAGTGTTGTATGACCGCGCAATTGTTATTCAAAGAGTGACAGCGCTAAAAGCTGAAAATTGGTCTGGGCAGGAGGGGGGTTTAGGTGCCCAGTAAGCAAGTGGTTAAATAAAGAGGAGGTTTCAGTGTTCACTTTTACGATGTCACAATGTCTATGCTGCAACAATACAAAGTCACACTAAGAAATAGTATAAGTGCCCATTAACACCCAAATGTAGTGAACCCATGTTCTGTGCACTTTTCCCAAACCGCATTCAAAACGCACTGCGGTTATGACCTGCAACATTAATTGCAATATTAATATTAAGTTAAAAAAACGGCCAACAGAAAATACCACAACAGGTAGGGCTAGGTGGGAGCTCCTATATCCGAAAAGCAGATAAACACCGTACTGAAGAAAAGTCTATGACTGTGCCAGTGATGTTAAAACCATAAAAAAAAGTTTATTAAGACAATCATTATCTTAGATGGGAGCGTTGCATGTATTGATTCATATTGCTATAAGATAATGATTGTCTTTTTTTTTTTTTTTATGACAAATAGTAGAAAGGAGTGGCATTAACACAACATCAAGCCACTCCAGCGATCAAACATGGCCAACCGTTACAGACAACAACCTTACTAACTGACATAGTCTTCTGGCTGAGTGTATAAAACATCCCCTCCTACCCCCAACAGCCCATAACTCAGTTCACCTCTGTCCTCGGATGGTATTGTAACCTAAAGATGGAGAAAAACAGAGAGATATAAAACAAGAGTGCCAGTGTGGCATATGCGGTAATAGTGCAAGACTCATTCACCTCCATCTGACCATATTACCCAGAGTATAAAAAAAATCAGTGATTCAATCAACTCCATTCAACTCCATTATTTAGGCTACTTTCACACTGAGGTGCTTTTCTGGCACTAAAGTGCTAAAAATAGTGCCTGAAAAGCGCCCTGAAAGAGCCACTCAATTCACTCCAGTGTGAAAGCCCCAAGGGCTTCCACACTGGAGTGGTGCGCTTGCAGGACGCTCCAAAAAGTCCTGCAAGCCGCATCTTTGCAGCGCTATAGGAGCGATGTATTCACCGCTCCTAAAGCACCCCTTCATATTGCAAACAATGGGGCAGCACTGCAAACCCACCGGCAAAGTGCCGCTGTGGGTACCATCAGAACCTCCGCTATGCAAGAAGTCACCCCCGACCAAAAAGTTTTGATCTGAGGGCACTCCCAGAAGATATGTTTTGCGTCCACCGGTGAAAAAGAACATCTCCAGCAGTCTGCCGGAACAGACGGATAAATGACAGATAGTCTGTCTGGTGTGAAATAAACTTTTTGTAGAAATTTGAAGTGTATCAGTCTGTCCCTTGAAGAAACCAGATTTTGGAAGGGGTGATCCCACATGTCATCCCATTCCTCCCCTTGAATGTTCGGAACCTCCACCTCCCAGCGATCCCTACATTTTGTTACCGCTAACGGCCTCTAGTTCTTTGTATGTGACAGACAGTGTTTTGGAAATGTCTTCTACCATGAGCAGATCTTCTAAGGCAGAGGGGATGGACTCTATACTCGAGTCCCTGAATTGGGCCAGAAAGGCATGGAGAAGTTGTAGGAACCTGAAAAAATACGAGTTAGGAAGTGCATGTCTAGCCTTGAGTTGGTCAAAAGTTAGTAGTTCCCCATCCTTTGTAATATCATCAGACTTTTCTTCAGTACGGTGGTTATCTGCTTTTCTGATATAGGAGCTCCCACCTAGCGCTACTTGTTGTGGTATTTTTTCTGTTGGTTGTTTTTGGTTTTCATTCTGGCACCGCTCCTGGTGCAGAGACTCCACACAGCTGCTTGTAGCTCCCCATTTGGTACCAGTCATCATCGACAAGAGGATCACTGTCCTGGTCCCCTAGCACCAGATTTGTTTGTTGTAATAAGTTAATGACACCCCAAATGAAGGTTGCAAACACAGAAGAACCATGCGATCTGGTTGCAGTGTGTGCAAAATGAATGATTTCAAATTACACAGCATGTGAAATGCACAGCACATTTCTGTGCAACTCCTGGTGTGAACTGGTCCTAAGATTATATAACTCGGCCTTTCTCAACCTGTGTACCTCAGATAAAAAGGATTAAACCTGCAGCTCATGGTGCACTAGCATGGTTAATAAACCCCAGTTTACACTGTAAATCGCATAGAAATGTGCAGTACATCCCTGTGCTATTCACGTGCGATTCAGCCCCCAAGTCAAACTGGTGTGACTTGTCATGCGATTTGACAGTTTCAAATCACATGACAAGTTGCACCCTATTGTCCACATTGAAAGCGGTCTAATTTTGAAAGTAGTTCCTGCTGCACTACTTTTTGAAAGTTCAGGTGCAACTTGCATAGACATCTGTCTTTCTTCCAAGTCACACCTGAAGTAGCACTGAAATGCAATTGAAGCAGCATGATTTCAATGTCATGATCAGTGTGACTTTAGTGTCTGTGCGGTGCGATTTCAGCTCACACTCCATTGCATCAAAAGTAGTGGATGCATCACTTTTGGAAACTCGATGCACCATGTAATCTGGTGCAGGCAGACGCTCCGTTTGCAACCTGTTTGGGTTGTTAACAATGACACCTGCTGCAGATTGCAACTGCAGTGCGTTCTGAACGCAGTTCGGGAAACTTGCACAGAACGCAGGTTTTCAGCATTGAACCTAGCCCAAGTTAATTAATTTAGTTTATTTTTTTTCCCAACCTATTTAGTTAAATGGGCTGAAATTACACCGGATAGCACAAAAAGCAGCGCATGCACTACATTTCAAAAACACACCAAATCGCATGGTACTGTGGTGCCATATGATCCAGTGCAGGATACCATTTGTGATCTGCGTATATGGGGGTGTCTTTAGGAATACATTGACACCCGCAGCAGACTGCACACCTAGTATGATTTGAATGTGATGTGGGGAAACAATGTGCACAAAACTTGGGTTTCCCGCACTGCGTTCTGGTGTGAATGAGCCCTAAAAGAATATATAATTTGGTATACCTAGTGTTTTTGACACCCAGGGCATATTTTGATACGGATTATCAACAAAATTTATTTTTGGTAATATTCTTGAAATAATAAAAGGAAAGGCAGGTGGTTCAGCCAAACAGAGGAAGCTTTGTATTCAAACTTTAACAAATTTTGTTGCCGATTCCTACCTTTTTGTTCTGAAGAAATAGCGGTTTGTTTGTGTCCATGTGCATCTGTATGAAAGTGGTTTTAGAATTATCAATCAACGGCTGCACCTGCAGGGATCTAATGAGGAAAGTGGCAAGGTCTGCATCCCTCTTGCTCCATATCTGACTTATATCTTAGTGCAGACTTCTGGGAAAATCAGTGAGTCAACCACACAAGCAGGAAATTACACTTTTAGGGGGTGTTCTGTACAGAACACCTCCAGGTAGCCATATTGCATAGCATTTTACAGAACATGATAACGCTGCAGATTGAAAAGGAAAGCTAATTTTTAATAACATTCAATTACACTGTGACTTGTGTAGCAATTGTATACGCTTTATTTTTTTTCCCTGTGAATGTGAAGTTGCCCTTTAATGCTCCTGCTTCTACAAAATACTGACATATGGGTTTTTAGTGGAAGAGACCTGTAAGTAGAGTTGCAATAACACGAATATGGGGTTTACCGTCATTTATTTCCTTCTGCAAATACATTGTGTCTGGCTGCAGTTATGATCTGCTAGTTTTTAGTATGATATGGGAAAGGTATGCAGGCCAGGAAAGTTAGAATTGATATGAATATTTTTGCTCTTGTGTCTCAAAGAAATTATTTATTGTGACATGCTGCTGAAGTGACCTGCAGGAACATGCTGGACCACTGTTTTGGTATTTCAACCCTGGCGTTTACTGAATAAAAAAAAATGAGCCTGTCTACATTTAACTATAAATAGAAGCGGTGCAGTTTGGCTTTAAAAATGCGTGGATCTTGCCTCCGTGCATGTCTGTCTTGACATGTTTGTATATTCAGTAGTATGTAGTTGTTCCTTTTTTATAATCACATTGATATAATTTTCGTTTTTGTTAACAGTTGCCAGCTTAATACCTATTCTTCAGAAGTTGTCCTTTGGTAACCAAGAAAGCAGAAATGGCAGTACAGCAGCCAGAACAAGAAGACTGTAAGCTTTGTGTTTGTTGCTTGTAGTGTTTTTTTTTTTTGTTTTTTGTTAAATATATACACTGTATATAAATATCGCAAAGCCCAATTTTAGTTGTTAAAGGCATAGAGACCCCTGTCAGGATTTTTTGAAGTCTGTGTCCCCATTAGGGCGATTGCCTCACTTTTCAGTGGGGATACAGATTGCAACGATACATACTTTTTATTGGGGATGGTTTAGAACAAGGATATGCAATTAGCGGACCTCCAGCTGTTGCAGAACTACAAGTCCAATGAGGCATAGCAAGACTCTGACAGCCACAAGCATGAGACCCGGAGGCATAGGCGTGATGGGACTTGTAGTTTTGCAGCAGCTGGAGGTCCGCTAATTGCATATCCCTGGTTTAGAGCCTCTATTCTTTCTTTCCTCCTCCCCCCCCCCCCCCCCCTTCTGTCTTTTGATGTCACGTCCCCATGACAACTCCCCTCCTTTCATGCCCTATTCTTAGAGGATAAGCACATAAGGTGAATTATCCCCAGTGTATTTACTTGTACAAAATCTATTCCAGCTGTATTGGCCTGAATTGGGTTAAAAGCAACTAATGATAATAATTTAATTTATTTGATTTTGCAGTTTTTTTATTTTTAATTGCAGCATTTTTTCCTATGGTTCACTGCATTTAATTAGGCTGTACAACGTCAAAGCTTTGGCTGCATCTGTGTCTAAATTATATTAACTCTTCCTTTTTAAAAGCATTTTATTGACAAAGTACGGTATTTGAACTTTTCATAAAAGTATTTCTTTTTTTTTTTTTTTTTTCCCTCTGATGGGCACCAATTAAGACGGGCTTACTCAACTTCTCACACAGTGGATCCTACTGAGCTGAAGAAATTTCAGGCTTGGTCAGCAAAATGGTGGGATGAAGAAGGAATATACAAAGCTCTCCATGCCATGAATGATATTCGTGTACCCTTTATAAGGTATACTTATATATACATGATTATTTGCATCACATTACAGTGGGTTTACTAAACCCTAAAGACTCTTTCAAAAACTTATTGTACTCCAGATGTTGACCTAAATCTATGGTAAATGTTAGGATGGATTAAAAAAAAAACACAGGTTGTCAGCTAAGGGGTACTT
The DNA here is from genome assembly GCA_037952925.1 of Lithobates clamitans. NCBI lineage: Eukaryota > Metazoa > Chordata > Amphibia > Anura > Ranidae > Lithobates > Lithobates clamitans. The sequence goes on from JBBGZY010000050.1 coordinate 403,983, forward strand.
CTAACACAGTGGTCCTCCAAAACCTGTTTACCAACAAAGAGGCAGTTCATTGTCCTTAAAGATGAGTTTAAGTTATGGATATAACTGGCTACATTATACCTGGCTGATCACCTTGCATGCTGGAAATCCCTGAAGTAGACACTGGTACACCAGTGATATCCACTTGCTTCTGGGTCCCACAATGAGCGGCTGCCCTGCTGCATCCTGAATATAGGGGGGCAGCCACTATGTATGTACCATACATGGCCGATGCCCTGTGAGGCTGTAAATCGCTGAAGTAGACACCATTACTCCAGTGATCTCCGCTAGCTTCCATGTCCCTTGGCAAGCGGCCGTTCTGATGCATTCTGAGCGTAGGAAGCCAGCCACTTGGCATGGGCGCCATTTAGAGAATGCTTGCATTCATTCAGAAAATAGAAGTGTTCTCTGATTTACATGAGGTGCAGAGCACAATGTCACTGCCCTGCCTCTTCACCTTGTCCCTTCAGAGAGCACTTTTTTGTATTTTATTGCTTTGCATTCTCTGAATGGCGTCTCTGCCAAGTGGCTGCCCTCCTATATTTAGATCGGATTTTCCGACGGGAATTGTGTGATGACAGGCTGTTGGCGGAAAGTCCAACTGTTTGTACGCTCCGCCGGACAATTGTTGTCGGATTTTCTGCGGACAAATGTTGGCTGACAGGCTTATAAATTTTCAGCGGACAAATGTCTGTCTGTTTTTTTTGTTTTTTGTTTTTTTTTTTGTTTGTTTTATTTTTATTGTGCATTTAAAAGAAAACAAATAAAATTAGACATGCTATCTGCCAATAGAACTTAACCAAAAAGTGCATTCTATGCATCCAAAAATATACCGAATCAAATCATTATTCAACCAAAAAATAAAAGCCTCATGCATGTGTCCTGCTCCCTATTATAGGGGGTCAACGATGCCAAGAGTTGGTGAAAGCAGGGGTCCGTCATCTGGAGATAATTTCCAAAATCATCCGGATTATTCTCCTGGAGCTGCCGCAGCATATGATCTAATTGGTCACGATTAATAAAGCAACCAATTTTTGGTCCAAGAAATCCTCTTCCTCCTGTTCCTAGACTGGACTTGGGTCAAAGCAATAACTCCAGGCCAATAACAAATAACATGTTATCTCCTCCGATTCCGCAACATGTCTGTTTGACCAACGGCCGTTCAGAAACTAACTAAAAAAAAGCGATCAACACTCGCCAAACTTCTACTAACCCGAAATTAGCAGAAGGAGCCCAAAGGGTGGCGCCTGACAATTGAACTTCTTCTTTATCGGCTCGTTCTTTTGTTGGGAGACAATTGTGTACCGTTTGTATGCAAGACAAGTTTTTTTTGGCCAACGCCCTTCAGACAAAAGTCCGAAGCTTTGTCTGCGGAAAGTCCGATCTTGTGTACGAGGCTTAAGGATGCAGAAAAGACGAGCTGGAGTAGTGAATGCTGCCAGATTTGGTTAACAATCTTTTAATAGCGATCTATGTACCTTATAATCTTCCACTCTATTTGGCAGTAAGAATTGCCTCTACTCTTCATGCTTATGTTTTTAACTAGAGAAACAAGAGTCTTTGGATAGCCGTTATATTAATACACATTTTTGCTATCTAAGGTATTTTTACCCCTTTAGAATGAGCAAACCACGCTTGAATCTTGAAGAGAAAAAGCATATAAATTCAAAAGAGATGAAGTAGATGTGCAATCTTATGTTGCAGGTCTTGAGTGACAGCCCCTCCTAGCCATTAAAGAGGAAACTGACAAAATACATACATGGTTATGTTAGGAGATCATTAGGCTGGAGGTTTCAAAGCAAGATCTTTTCTGTGCAACCTAATGGAGTGGAAGAGTAAAACCAACCTTTCCTTTTTGCCAGCAGTCTATCTTTTAATGGCAAAGGTGTTTGACTAGATAAAGACGACCTACCACCATCAGTGCCCCCCCTTCTTTTTTCTTTCTTTTTTTTATTTATTTTTTGTCTCCTCCTTGTTTTTGCAGTTGAAAGTTGTTAAAGCTGAACTCCTCCGGGTTTCTTTCTTATTGCATAGTTATGCATGTTCCATACCATTGGGACCACTGTGGAAGTAAGGGAATGACTCCAGTAATCAGCGGCACAACAGTGATTGCTGAGGTCTTCGGGTTATGTCCTTGAGCAGTTGCCCTTCTGCATAGTGAACACAGGGGGTCGCTCACTCCATTAGCACGGCTGCCATTCACAGAACGCCTTGCATTTTTTTTTTTTTTTTTTTTTTTTTTTTATGAATACATGGCAATCTCTGATTGGGTGAGGTGGAGATCTTAATGTCGGTGCTCTGCCTCTCCTCATTGGTGCAAGTTGCACCAATGTAACTACATAATAAAAACACCTTAAGTTCAGTCATAAAATTACAGAAAATGGAATTATCTGTGGCTAGCAAAAGCCATTAGATAGGCGTTTTTACTGCCAAACAATCATTTTGCATAAACCATCACCTGGCTTGGGTTCTAAGCTTAAATGTTGAGGGAAGGTGGACATATAGAAGGCAGGTGGTATGATCTTGTAGAACTACCATCTTATGTCTTGGAGTACATCCTTTGAATAACTTAAAGCGCTCAACTTTGGACAAATTTTCTACTTTCACTTTTTTTTTTTGCTAGGTGTGAGCACAAAGTATATACTCGCCTGATCTGCTGATCCTTCGGAAAACCATGCTCCTCCGTGTACGATTCCTGTCTATGGAGAGTACTCTGCACATTCTAACGTCAGAAACCATTCATTTTCAAGACTGTGGGAGCACAGGGGGTGACGGATCGGTCTTGTGGGGAAAGTAAATCTGTTGTCCTCTCCCCTAGAATAAAACAAGCAGTTACCCATGCAGTGCAGTCACAGCCCCACTGCATGAGAAAACAAATTTGCCCAGAGTTCAGCTTTAGGAAATGCTTCTTGTATAGTGTTTTGTTAGGAAGATTAAAACTACTTTTGAGTTACAGCATTTATCTTTAGTATATGTGGGACAGTTCATTGTTACACTATTGTCTAATCTTATCTTCTAGAGATGTTCTTATGAGCAAAAGCTATCATGATGTTGGGTGCCCTCTCTCTGGCATACAAATCCTTGATGTTGGCTGTGGTGGAGGACTTTTATCTGAGGTAACCATAATATACAGTTGTTTTTTTACAGTAGCTGCTCAACCCACTTTAGGACACTGACAGACTTTTTTTGCTTTAGATTTTATCTGCCTGGGCATCCTCATTTGCTAAATGCTATGTAGTATGTGGGAATGGACACATGGATTTGGGTCTCTTCCTACTTTCTTGGTGTGAAGTGGGAGACTGGGGTTGATTTACTAAAGCTGGAGAGTGCAAAATCTAATGCAGCTGTGCATGGCAGCCAATCCTCTTCTAACTTCAGCTTGTTCCATTAAGCTGGGTCCACAGTGTTGATAGCCTCTACAAAAAAGGATCAGGGCTGTGTTGATGCTGAGTGGGAAGGTCTGCCTCCTCTGACGCCCTATTATATGGTGTTTTACTAAAAGCTGATGGACTGTGCACTTTGCAAGGGCATTGCTCCAGAGCTTAGTAAATGAGGTGAAGCTTTGCAAAGAATACCCAATTACATGCAAGGAGGAAAAAACAGCATTTTTGCTTGCACATGTTTGGATGGTGGAAGTCGGCAGAGATTCCCCTCATTTTCTAAGCACTGAAACGCAAGTGCACAGTTATTTGCCTTTAGTAAATCAACCTTATTGTTTTTTATTTTTTTTTTACAGCTGCCCTTTAACTTAAATTACTCAATGTCTCAGGTTGTAGTTTTTATGCAAGTGCTTTTTTCCTTTTCCTTTTTTTTTTTTTTTTTTTTTTTTTTTTTTTATTACGTTTTTTCAGATATTTCATTCTTTATTTCTATACGTTCATTTTGTGTTTGCTTGCTTTGCAACAAAGCTTGTTGTATGTGTCATTCATTTCTAATGGGACCCATACATGTGCCAACTGACACACCTAACCCTTACTGCACTGCAGTGTATGCAATATAAAACACCTGTGCTGCCCTGTAGTCCTGTTAAGAAAAACAGTGCAGGAGTTTTTTTTTTTTTTTTTTAATCTGTGGATGTACTTTGAGGGCCCATGGAAAATAAATAGCCTGTGCAACACACACCATGTAAATGGGGCTGTGTGATTGGCCTATGTAAATCCCAACATTTCTTATTCATGTATGCATGCTGTACCATGGAATTGTATGAAAAAGTATCCTGATCTTCCTTTGTGTGAAATCCCTGGTGTTAATGCAAGTCCCTCTTTCCTAATTAAAAACAAAAAAAAGGACCACTCTAAGTAGAACACACCATGGTCAGTTCTCTAGCTTTGTTGAGAACTCGGTGTGCTCTCCTCCAACAGCCTTTCACTGGGAAGTTGTGTACTGCTACTTCTCCTCCCCCCAGCTCTTATGCAGCTAACAGAAGGAATGTGATCACTTCTAAAAAAAAAGGGGGAAAAAGGGTGTTTATAATGGGTTTTTTTTTTTTTTCATTTTCTTTTTTATATACCTATACACAAATGATTTGCCTTTCTTTTCTATTTTAAACGAAATAGGTTTCTTTTACAAGGTGATTGTTTGCAATCACTTTAAAGATAGGCCTGTGTCTCTACAATCACTTGCTTCTTTGTTCAGCGACTGTTGCTATAATGGCTACATGGAGAATGCATTGTCTTTAATAGGAAGGACCTGTTTGGCAGATTTTCCCTGGAGGAAAAGAACAGTAAAGTCTAACTGCTGTGTATCATTACAAAAGAAAGCAAATGTTGCTGAATACAGCTATTTTTTTTTATTTTTTGGGGGGGTTAATTAGTATTCTGCTTCTCCCACATATTCTTTATATTGTAGCCACTTGGAAGACTAGGTGCTGCAGTCACAGGAATTGACCCTTTGGAAGATAATATTAGAACAGCAATACTTCATAAGTCAGCTGATCCTGCCTTGGACAAGCTTATCCAATACAAGCCTTGCACACTGGAAGAGGTTGCAGAGCAGGATTTTGGATCTTTTGATGCGGTTGTGGCTTCAGAAGTTGTGGAACATGTGAATAATATTGAGGCCTTCATCCAAAGCTGTTTTCATGTACTTAAGGTAGGACATAAATAACGTATATTTGTGTTATGCTTTTTTATATTACAATCTTTTCAAGTTTTCACAAGGACAGTTGCCTTTAAGGGGGGTCAAATGACAGTTTGTTTCACTGTATCATAACAAGGACATGATTTTGTAGTACGTTATTATAGAAAAGAATTATAGCTAAACTGTCAATGCATTATTGAAATATAGACATTTGCCCATTTTCCTTCTTCCTTTTTTTTTCTTCTTTTTTTTCTTTTTTCTTTCATACATTACCTTATTGTCTATTATAATTTGACACAATTGGTGTGGTCTATGTAATTTTTGGAAAGAGAGGGGAGGGTTTGAGTACCAGAACAAACACGTTTTTGTCCAAATGTATGTTAAAGATTTTGTTACTTATTAATAATAAATATTAAGGCCAATAATCAATTACAAATGTGTATATCTGATAATTTTTTTTTTTTTTTTGGAAGCCAGGTGGGTCACTGTTTATCACAACCATAAATAAAACCAAGATGTCCTATGTTCTTGGCATAGTGCTAGCAGAAAAGGTCATGTCCCTTGTTCCCGAAGGTACTCATTATTGGGACAAGTTAATCCCACCTGAAGAGCTTGAAAGGCTACTTGAATCAAGTGAGTATTATGAATGTAACTTTCTTTGAACTGGATTTGTGTAAATGACATTTGCTTAAATGTGCTCTGAACGTAATGACTGAGAGTTGATTTCAAAAGAATTCATATGCTGTAAATATGTTCTTACCCACAGTTTCCTGAATAAAAAGTCTTTTTACTTCCTAATTTACAGATGGTTTTGTGGTAGATACACTGAGGGGAATGCTGTACAACCCCTTCATGGGATCCTGGAGGTGGTTTGATGACACAAGCATTAACTATGCAGTTCATGCATTGAAGACTGTGCGCCAAGAACAGATCTCAGATATAGACTTTGAAAAAGAACAAGACGTGCCTAAGGCTGCAGAGGCATCTATATAATGGATATTTCATTTGCTTGCAGTGTGAACCAAGCATTATTTTCTAAACCATTATGTTCTGCATATAGTGTTCTGCTTTTGCCAAGACTGGATCAAGTGGATGCTGCTGCAGAGCCATCTTCTGTCCCAGGAAGATACAGATTTTTTTTTTTTCTGCTAAAGGTGCAATATTGTTGTAACTGTGGCTTAGGTGCATTTGATTTTCCAAATAATGGGCAGTGCTGCTTTTCGAACTATATCTAGTGTTCTTTTATAAAACATGTTTGTTTATATAACAAAGTGAGTGTTATATGCATTTACAGAGTTAGGCTTCATGTACACAGGGCGTTTCTTAACCTCTCCTGAACGCTGGAACATCACAGCTAATAATACATGTTTAAAAACGTGTGTTTAGCAGCGTTTACAAGCCTCGTTTAGCTGCGTTTGCGTTCAGGAGCATTTACTAAAGATAACCTCAGGAGCCTTTCTGTGAGAGAACAGCGTGAGTAGCAGCTGAGAAAGCAGTGTGCTTGTAGCTAGCTGTTATTTTTTGGTTGTTTGTTAATATGGATCCCATGATGAGCATGTGTGAGGAAATGTTCCTGATGTTGCTTTTGCTGGGGCTCCAAAGACGTAGAAAATTGTGTGAGAGGACCAGAGTTTGTTGCAACTGGACACCTCCATTGATGGCTCAGCGCATGTCCACAGGATACTTTTCTAATATGTATGTTCAGCTGCATAATTACCCAGAGAAAGTTTTTAATTTTACCTGCATTTCAATTGCCACCTTTTGACATTCTCTTGGAAGAGGTTAGACCCCGTCTAATTTGCAAATTCTCAATGGTTGACGGGTGAGTGAAATTCCTATACAACTTCAGCGTCAAGTAATGCAAGTTGTGTATTGTACAGCATAATTGGCTGATGAGGGGCATATCATATGTTATATCTAGCTTGCATACAGTAATAATTGAGTTTTTGGTGTGTTTTTAGCATTTTCCAGGCTCAAAATTAATAAATCAAATGTTTCCCCTTTTTGTAAACGCGGGTAGCCATGTTTGAAATGCCTCTAAACACATTTTTTTGGGGGTTCCAAAAAAAGCCTCTAAACGCAACTGTCTAGAAACGACCCTGTGTACATGTACTGATAAGATGACATGGAGGAGAGTTCAGGAGCAGTTGAAAAAAATGCCCAACTGCTCCTAAACGTCTGTTTACCAGCAGCAGTGTACATGAGGCCTAAGTTCACCTTTTCAGAAAAAATGGAAAGACGAACCAACTCTGTACTGCCTCCCCCTGGTCAGAATCAGAGCAATTCTGATTTGTCAGCACTGGCAAAGAGCATCGCATAATCCTACCTGGAAGCACTGATGAAAGTGTAGGGAGAGGAGTGGGGATTTGAAATCCCCAGACTGTTGAAATAGGGCGTGCCCACTGACCCCTCATCGCCCATGAAGGTAAGTACAGCAGAGACTGGGGTGGTGGGGAAGGTGTACTCTTCTTCCTTCTTTTTTTTTTTTTTTTTTTCCTGAAAAGGTAAGCTAACCCATTACATGATTTGTGAATGGTAAGACCGCCAATCCATTGTAAAGCATAACTGAAGAAAAATTCCATCAGTAAGTTTCCTGGCCATCTGCAGTTTTTCAAACTGTGGGTTAAATCGGAAGAGCTTTAATTTGTCATGAACCTAGTATTTCTCTAACTGCTTCCCACCCAGCCACTATACATATAAGGGTGGACAGGACAAGCATTGTTCTGGGAGGACGTATCCATACATCCCCCACAAAACTTGTGCGCACCCTGATCTGTGACCGATGTGTCTACTGCACACAGTGGATCACCAATCTGTGTACCGAGCCACGTTACCATGCATTGGTTTTAATACAAGTGGTTTATTAGTGTGATATACAATATCTGGTATTTTATCAGTACAAATACTGGGAAAAATCCCACATGTGTGGTATCCCCATACATGGGAGGACTAAAATGTGTTTTGGGGTGTAAATCAAGGTATTCCCATCCTCCTGTATGAGAATTGTCTTATTAAATTGACAACTTTGTGTAAAAACAAAAAACATAATCTTTGCCCCTAGAACGGCTGAAGATTCTCCTTGGAATTTTTCCTTGTGTTTTGAGTATGCCGAGTATGATATGTGGTAGAAATATCTTATTACCGTATGTATCGCCATATACCACACACTTTTTTTTCCCCTGAAAATAGGGGGAAAATCGCAGGTGCGTGTTATACACCGACATCGTACCTCGGAGGGGGACGAGTGCTGCTGGAAATCGTCATCTCCTCTCCCCTCGGCTCTCTGACACACAGTCCCGCCTCCGCCACCAGCATTGGACCAGTGTTCTGTCTATCACAGGAGCTGGTCCAATGCCGATAGTGGAGGCGGGACTGTGTATGTGACTGAGAGCGAGGAAACAGATAACGGCTCAGTGATTTCATCCGAGATATGATGAGCTGCATTGAGGGGGCAGATGGATGTAGAACAGGCTGGTAATTCACAACTAACAATTGACAAATATACCTTTTCATTTTCTTTCCTGCACTTTCCAAAAAGTTGTGGAAAGGTTTTTTTTCAAAAGACTCACTTTGCCTTTTAGGAAATAGCTTGCTGTTTGCTTTTCAAAATGGGGATCATTTTTGTGTGTGTATTCTACTGTCCTGGTGCTCCAGGGCCTCCAAAAATGTGATAGGTAGCCGGGAAATTAGATTCTTAATTTATGCTTCTTGAAAGCCCAAAAGTGCTCCTTGGATTTTGGGCCTCCCTATGCATCTAGACTAAAAAAAAGTCACACACGTGTGGTATCCCCATACTTGGGAGTCAAAGCAGAATGTGTGTTGGGCTTTAATTATAAGTGTACCTCTGCTGTGTGTGACAAATAATTTGATAAAATCACAACATTATGAAAAAGCACTTTTTTTTTTTTTTTTTTTTTTTCAATTTTCCAAAAAAATTACAACTTCAAAAAACTCAGTGGGGTTGATTTACTAAAACTGGAGAGGGCACAATTTGGAGCAGTCTGGCATAGAAACCAATCGGTTTCCAAGTTTTTTTTTTTTTTTTTTTTGGTCAAAGCTAAATTGAACAAGCTGACGTTAGAAGATGATTAGGGGGGGTGGGGTGTGTGGTGTGTGTCTGTGTCTGTGTCTGTGTGGTGTGTGTCTGTGCTGATTTTTTTATCAGCACAGCCCCCCTCAGATCCCACCCAGGACCACCAGGATGGCTATCCACACAGGATCACCAGGTATGACCCCCAGAGAAATACTAATCTGTGCCCAGGCAGCTGCCAGTCAGTGCCCACTCACAATGCCCATCAGCCGCCTACCAGTGCCTGCTTATTGCGGCTGCCTTAGCAGTGCCTGTCAGTGCCGCCTTATCAGTGAAAGAGAAGGGGGTTTTTGGTATTAGGGACTTTGAGGAAATCATGGCCTGGTAAGGTCACCCATTTCCATCCCTAGGGACTTTAAATGAAACCAAGACCTGGTAAGGTCAAGCGTTTCTATCCCAAATCTATAGCACAAACAAGGGGATTATTAGAGGGGAGGTTGGGACTTTATATGAAGCGTGTACCAGCAAGCAGGTAATGAGATGAACATAGAGGAATTTATTGACATAATACCAGAGCACATACGTTACAATCGCACAATGCATACAAGATAAAACAGGTAAGTACATAATGTCATATAATAAACATTCATGATAATATTGTTCATACAGTTGATAGAAAGATGAACAAGGTAAAAAGTTAAATAATAGTAACTCAAGATACCACCTGGAATAAATTCCCTGGTACATCATCTTGAGTTACTATTATTTAACTTTTTACCTTGTTCATCTTTCTATCAACTGTATGAACAATATTATCATGAATGTTTATTATATGACATTATGTACTTACGTTACAATCGCACAATGCATACAAGATAAAACAGGTAAGTACATAATGTCATATAATAAACATTCATGATAATATTGTTCATACAGTTGATAGAAAGATGAACAAGGTAAAAAGTTAAATAATAGTAACTCAAGATACCACCTGGAATAAATTCCCTGGTACATCATCTTGAGTTACTATTATTTAACTTTTTACCTTGTTCATCTTTCTATCAACTGTATGAACAATATTATCATGAATGTTTATTATATGACATTATGTACTTACCTGTTTTATCTTGTATGCATTGTGCGATTGTAACGTATGTGCTCTGGTATTATGTCAATAAATTCCTCTATGTTAATCTCATTACCTGCTTGCTGGTACACGCTTCATATAAGGTCCCAACCTCCCCTCTAATAATCCCCTTGTTTGTGTTATCAGTGAAAGAGAAAACTTATGTACAAAATTTTTTAACAGAAACAAAAGCAAAACTTTTATTTTTTTCAAAATTTTCGGTCTTATTTTTTTATTTAGCAAAAATAAAAACCGCAGAGGTGATCAATACCACCAAAAGAAAGCTCTGTTTGTGGGAACAAAATGATAAAAATGTAGTTTGGGTACAGTGTAGCATGACCGTGCAATTGTCATTCAAACTGCGACAGCGCTGAAAATTGGTCTGGGCAGGAAGGTGTATAAGTGCCCTGTATTGAAGTGGTTAAATACAACTAAAAGAAAGCTCTATCGATCTAAAAAAAAAAAAAAAAAGAAGCTAAAAATTGAATTTGTGTACAGTGTTGCATGACTGAGTAATTGTCACAGTGTGACAGAACTGAAAGCTGAAAAATGGACAGGAAGGGGGTGAAAGTGTCCAGCGTTGAGGTAGTTAAAGAGGAACTGGACTCTGAAACCTGTGCCCAGGAAAAGGCTGGCAGAGTGCATCGGAATAGGCAGTAGTATTGCCTGAGGTCTCCTTGTAGCTGATCTTTCACAATTACTGACTTGCCATGCCTTGTTCTGCATTTTCTGATTCTATGCCCATCTTGGAAGATGCTGGGTTTGCCTTGTTCAATTTAAGCTTTGACAAGAAAACCTAGAAGCTGTTTGGTTACTATGCACAGCTGAATCTGTGTATACTAGGTTGTAGCAAATATGCCCCTATATGTCCATTCATCAGTGCTCTTATGCTGTCAGTGCTACAGTGGATATAAAAAAAAAAAAAGTCTACACGCCCCTGTTAAAATGTCAGGTTTCTGTAATGTAAAAAAAAAAAGTAAGACCAGATAAATCATTTCAGAACATTTTCCACCTTTTAGGCCTCATGCACACTGGACGTTTTTACAGCTGCTGTTTTTTGCTTCAGATGTTTTTTTCTGCAGCCAATAAACTCTCCAGCATGTTATCCTTTGTGTCCATGCATACATAGGCTGTTATCAGAAGTTTTTGTCAGGGGCATTTTCTGGCTGGAAAAAAAACACCCCAGAACTAGTGGGGTTTGAGAGGAGTTTTTCAGCTGTAAAAATGCTCTACAAAAAACGTGAAAAAACGTGACTATTCTGTGTTTTATGAGCCATAAGCTCTTGTGGGTTTATCATTTTGTTAAAAACGCTACAGCTAAAAAAAGGCTACTGTAAAAATGCTGATAAACTAATTTTATAGCTAACCCTACTGGCATTTTTATAATGTCCAGTGTGCATGAGCGCTTATTGTGACCTATAAACTGTACAACTCGATTGAAAAACAAACTGAAATCTTTTTTTGGGGGGGGGGGGGGGGGAGTAAAAATAAACTAAAATGTGGTTGCGTAAGTGTGCACACCCTCTTTTATAACTGGGGATGTAGCTGTGTTCAGAATTAAGCAATCATCTTCAAACTCATGTTAAATAGGAGTCAGTACACACCTGCCATCATTTAAACTGCCTCTGATTAACCCCAAATAAAGTTCAGCTGTTCTAGTAAGTCTTTCCTGACATTTTCTTAGTCGCATCCTACAGCAAAAGTCATGGTCCACAGAGATCCTGTGCTCGTCCAGCTGGGCTGTCCCTGGAGCCTGCAGCCGCCTGCTAAGCCTCTTCGCAGCCACCCATTCAGTTCACGGCTAGGGTTGCCATCTGTCTGGGATTCACCCGAACTGTTTGGGTTTGGAATCATGTCCGGGTTTCAAACCCCCCCCCCCCCCTTTCCAAGGAGTAGGAGAAGGAATAAAAATAGAGAATACATGGAAGGGAGAGGAAAAGAGGGGGGAGATCAAAGAAAAGGGGAGAGAAAGAATAAGAGAAAGAACAAGAAAGACAGCTAGAGAGATGAATTGGGGAAAAAAAACCCAAGAAATTAGGATAGAGAGAGATAAAAGGGAAGGAAAGGAAAACAAAGAGAAGGAATGGTACATCCTAAAATGTACCATAAGGGGCTTTAATACTGTACGAGTGGAAGGGACTCAAGGAGCACCAAATGTCCGTGGGTTAGGGGCGCAGATTACTTGTCTTGGCTTGGGTAGTGACAACTCGCGCTACGAAAATAATTTTATTGTTAGGGGTCCCCACAACTTGGGAAATGTTATCAAGGGGTCACAGCACTAGAGGAGTTGAGAATCACTGCTCTAGATGCTTTTAAATGTGTAAAGATGCTTATGCGTACATAATTTGATTTTATGATCATTTGTTTTCCCCCTTTGCATATAATTTACGTGCTTACAAACGTGTACAAATGCATGTATATGTTTAACTGTGTAAAGCGCAGATTTTTTAGACACTGTGTTACAGATCTGAAATCAGCTCATGTTTACGCACCTATGTGAATGGCTCCATTGAAAACAATGCAGATCCGGATTTAAAAAACACTTGTATATATGTATGTTTTTTTTTTTTCTTTTTACAGCCATGTGAATGGAGCCTAATACTCATAGGTAAAGTAGATATATATATATATATATATATATATATATATATATATATATATATATTCTTTCTAACAGCAAAGGCATATATTTTTTCCTCCTTTTTGAATATTCCTTTCATTTCAATTGCTATGATTTACTGGTAACCCTGTATGTATATTGATGTATAGACACACAGCTTAGTTTCCTCTCCCAGTGAGGATGGAGAATGACATCAGCAGAGTACAAAGAGGAAGGGAAGATCAGGCAGCAGAGAGGAGGTGTAGGAGTGGCATCCCCATATGATGCTTGCTCTGCCTCCTCCCTGCTAGTGATCATCATCATCACATTGCCTCTCCTGGCTCCTTCTTTCCAGAGGCTGAATGTAACCTTCCAGCTTTCCCTTGTTCTTTTCATGCATCTCCTAGGTTGCAGAGGAGAGCGCACACAGCATGCACTGGGGTGTTGCTCTAGTCTGGTCCAGGTCTTGTGTGGTTGATCTGAGCAGGAATCAGACCTTCTCCCTGTGCTGGTGTGCAGGCTCAGAGGACAACTACTCCTTTTATGGGGACATCATCGCTTTCCCTGTACAGGATTACACTGGCGTTATGTCAGGACTGGGATCAGATTCCTGGTGGAAGAAAACCCTCTATCTGACTGGGGGGGCCCTGCTGGCTGCTGCTGCAT